>JARBWK010000008.1:16934920-16987291 GCA_030556195.1 Anolis apletophallus
TTCTTGTACTAATGTTGGAGAGTGGCCCCTGGTCAAAGTGGTTCCTGCTGAAAGTGGTCCCTGGTCAAAAAAAGGTTGGGAATCACTGATCTAACTTAACTGGCAGAACTTTAAACTGGGTCTCACTATACATGCACATACATAGTGTAGTGGGGAAAAGGGCAGGAGATCATGTTTTTATGCTTTTAGCTCAGGACAGCACAGAATTCTGTTGGAATCAATGGAATTTTATGTCATAATAAATGTTATTTATTTATTTATTATTTACAACCATTTATATTCCGCTCTTCTCACCCCGCAGGGGACTCAGAGCGGAGCACAACATATATACGGCAAACATTCAATGGCGGGACATAAAACCATAAATATATACAAACATTAAAATCACTTATATTCACATTAAAAGTTGCTTAAAAAGTTGCTTATTAGTGTTTAGATTGCTATAAAATCTTTCACAATAGGCCCTTTACATTTGCTGGGGTTAGGGTTGTAGAGTCCCTGCAAAAATGGGAAAGCTCCGGAAATCCTTTTTTCCCTGAGCAAACACCTCTCTGGGAGTCTCTAGGTCTTCCAGCACACCTCTAGAATTGTACTGGAGGCCCTACAAATGTGTAGAAGTGTTCTGTCTAGGAATCTCTAAGACTTCCAGCGTGGCTCTATTTAGTAATCCCAGAGAACCTAGAGCAGGATGGGCAAACTTTGGCCCTCCCTGTGTTTTGGACTTCAACTCCCACAATTCCTAACAGCCTCAGGTCCTTTCCTTCCCCCCCTCAGCCGCTTAAGCCTGAGGATGATAAGAATTGTGGGAGTTGAAGTCCAAAGCACCTGGAGGGCCCAAGTTTGCCCATGGCTGACCTAGATATTCCGCAAGAGAACATAGTAATCTGCAAATCATCAAATTTGCAAAAGTTAACCCTACACATTTTATTTATTTATTTATTTATTTATTTATTTATTCAGTTTTGTATGCCATCCTTCCCTGAGGGCTCAGGACAGCTTAAAGAGAATATAAAAGAAAACACATAAAACGTTGACTATATTTCTTTGCAATAACAGTCTAATATTATTGCCCTTCTGAACAGTGTCTATTGCCATCATTCTAAACACAATTCTAACTTAATTCTGTTAGAAATGTTATTATTTTAAGTTTTCATAGATAATATATATACAAGTACCCCCCCCACCACCACCAAACAGCCAAAACTCTTGTGTTATTTTAATTCAAGAGTGGGGTAAAGTAGCCCATAAGGCCATTTTATGGTCCTGAAGCCATCAAATAATTTAGATTATTTTTAAAAACTGCATATTTTTTCACCCTCAAATACCAAATGCCTTAAAAGTGCCACAAAATAGAGTGATTTGGCCCTCACAATTCCTCCGAAGCCTCTAACATAGCTTGCAAACCTAAAACAACCACCTTGCAATCAACCAAAAACCAATTAAAAATGAAATGGCATTAGACACAGGCCCTAAAGGGATGCAGGTGTGAAAAATGGCCCCAGCCTTCTTTTGCAGTTTTCCACCTCTGATTTACTGTGGCATACATTTTCAAGGACTAGATCTTAGATACCAGCATACAGAGAACTGCTGTAAAATCCAGCTTTTTTAAACATAAGTGGATTGATTGCATAGATGTAATGTTATACAGTGATTATATTACCTGGTGTCAGTAAGAATCGAAAAACTGTTGCATAATTGCTCACAATTGCAACATTTACACTTGCCTCAAACAGACAAGAGTTCTTTCTCCCACCCTGGATATTCCACAGATATATAAACCCCACTCGTCTAGTTTCCAACAGACCTGATAACCTCTGAGGATGCCTGCCATAGATGTGGGCGAAACGACAGGAGAGAATGCTTCTGGAGCATGGCTATACAGCCCAGAAAACTCACAGCAACCCAGTGATTCCGCCCATGAAAGCCTTCAACAACACATTTGCTAAATAATTGTGAAAAGGGTATCACCAGTCTGTAGTGTACGAAGGGACTAAGAAGCTGATCAAGTATTTTCTGTCATTGCTATATTGACAAGACTATCAAAAAGTAAGCAAGCAACAAAATCTAACCTTCTATTTTCCCTCGTTGGTGCTGTTACTAAAGACTACCAACTGCTAACAAGGTTGGGTTGTAAGCCAGTCCTCCATTCTCCATTACTGCTACTGTCACTGAAAGACGTTCGAGTGACAGAAGCCAAGGGAGTAGCCCCATCCAGCTACTAGTGTCCATCATAAATTGACTTCATATTTTGTACATAAATGTTTACCCCTGTTCTGTTGCTTCAAAATGTCAATAGAAAAATATTTAAATGTAAGAAACCAATACTGTGGTTAGCACAGCGGGTTAAACCGCAAATTACAGCAAATCTTGTCAATGGAAAGGTTGGCAGTTTGTTTATTTATTTACTTACTTACTATATTTATACCCTGCACTTTCTCACCCCAAAGGGGACTCAGAGCGGCTCACAAGTAGGCAACAATTCAATGTCGCATAGACAGACATAAAATAAATAAGGGTAAATGTACAGTCGTGCCAGACTCAGGGGGTTGGCATTTCTAAGCCAAAGAGCCGGTGTTGTCCATAGACACCTCCAAGGTCATGTGGCCAGCATGACTGCATGGAGCGCCGTTACCTTCTCACCAATTGATCTACTCACATTTGCATGTTTTCAAACTGCTATGTTGGCAGAAGCTGGGGCTAACAGTAGGAGCTTACACTGCTCCCCGGAGTCAAACCTGTGACCTTTTGGTCAGCAAGTTCAGCGGCTCAGCGCTTTAACCCATTGCACCACTGGGGCTTTGCACATACATTAAAAACATATATATTAAATTAAAAACAAAAAAGTTAAACAATAACTAAGCATTAAAACCAATTGTTAAAACCACACAATCCAAAATCATAGTCCAGGAGCCATTCCAGTCCAGTTCAAACTGTAGGTCGGGGTGAGCTCCTGCAGTCAGCCCTAGCTTCTGCTTATCTAGCAGTTAGAAAACAGCAATGTGCGTAGATAAATAGGTACCACTTCGGCAGGGAGGTAAACAGCGTCCCTGAAAACATGCTGGCAATTCAATCAGGAAGGCGTCCATGGACAACAGGCTCCTCGGCATGGAAAAAATGGAACAACAGCAAAGCCTCCAGATGCCAGAGATGAAAAAGTGGGAAACCTGGGACAGGATAACAGAAAGGCAGGAAAAGAACATTAGCTCAATATATAAGCACCTATTAAATTGGGCAACAGAAGAGGAGTTAGTGAAGGAATGCCATATAAAATGGGCCAAAGACCTGAAACACTCCATACAGCTATCCCAATGGGAGGAAGTGTGGGGAAAAAAATTAAAATATAAAGGGGCGACAGATGTCAAGGAAAATTGGTTGAAATTACAATACAGATGGCACCTAAGCCCAGATAAGATATCCAGGTTCAACAAAAGCATATCTAACAAATGGAAATGCAACAAAGAATCTGGGACATTCATACATCAATGGTGGGAATGTAAAAAAAATTCAAAAGTTTTGGAAAGAAATACATAAAGAGACACAAAAAATCATAAAAACAAAATACAAACTGGACCCCCAAATATACTTGCTGGGTTTCACTGCACCAAACACAAATAGAAACCAGGATAGAATGCTTTTTCTATTAAATACAGGAGCCCGACTGCTGCTGGGAGAAAATGGAAACAGAAGGAAGTCCCAGGTCTGGAAGATTGGCTATGGAAATCTATGGACATGATACAAATGGACTTATTATCCCAGAAGCTGAATGAGAGGAAGGAGAAAACTGACTGGTCTGGCTTCAGGGAATACATGCAGAATAAAGGGATACCCTTTTTAATAAATATACGGGAGGTATAACCGTTACTACAAATACTGTAACCCATTGCCTGAGATAGTTTAAATCCTTTTGGAAAATTGTATAAAATATAGGGGAGCCTATAGCAAACAGTATGTATACAATCCTTTTGAGGAAATTGGGAAGTCGACTTTTATGTGTATTGTCTCCCCCTCCCCTCCCCCTACGTGTAAGCCCCACAGCCCCCACCCCCACCTCCCCCAACCACCATACACTGGCATTGTGGACGGATATACGTTCTTCCGTCATTGCACAAAAAACGCAATAAAGATATTTACAAAAAAAGAAGAAGAAAAAGTGGGAAACCTTGCCTTTGTCTATGTACTGTCTGTCTTTGTTGTTAATTGTATCACGGCATTGAATGTTTGCCATATATGGATTCTGTAATCCTCTCTGAGTCTAGTTGGGGAGATAGAGTGGAATATAAATAAAGTATATTATTATTATTATTATTATTAGAAACACAACAAGATGAGTGCACAGCAGACACTCTGCTGGGTGTTGTATTGGATCAAACGTCGGACACTTTCCAAGTGTATCGGCGAATAATGTGTGCAGGTCCCAGTAAGGTGACCTTCTGCAGCTGGCAGATGGTAATTTTGTCAGCGCTGATTGTGTTCCAGTGTAGGCCAAGGTCTTTAGGCACTTTACCCAGTGTGCCAATCACCACTGGGACCACCTTGACTGGCTTGTGCCAGAGTCTTTGCAATTATTATTATTATTATTATTATTATTACACAAGTAAAATGAAGAGGGAGTACTATGCCCTGCGAAATGCACAAATAGGAGCCTATGTTGAACAACAGGCAGGAATAATTTTTTTAAAAAACCCTATTTAGCTTGAGTCAAATCAGAAGTAAGTCAGATACAGATAAGATGATAGCGCCTGCTGATTCAGCATATGCTTGTGAGCTTCCAGACCTTCTGATGACATGAAATCAACATAAGCACCAACAAATAGTGTAGCCATTGTTTGTATATTTCAGGTTTAGCAAAATAGTGTATAGGTAGTACTATTCCTGATCCCATCCTTAAATGAGTTATTGCAAAACAAGCCTAACTCGAATTAAGTCTGCAGATCTGCAAAGCTATGTAACTAACACTACTACTATAGAAAAAAAGGAGCCTGAAAATCAAAATGCTTCAGTTTCGATTTTATACAGCAGAATCACTCATGATGGTAAAAAAAAAAATCTTATTTGACATGATTTTGACACACTACCAAATAGCAAGAGATACAGTATATCTTATTAGAGAGGTATGAAACTGAGCACTGTGATCTTCTAATACCACATGAATTAAACAGCAAACATTCCAAATTAATACATCAACTTTCCTGAAGAAGCTTGTAAAATACTGTAAATGAAACTAGTAATTAACATCAACACCAATCTAAATGTAGATATTCTGGGAGAGATTTTACTCTCTCAGGAATGAATTTTTAAGGACCCAATTGGCCACAACAAAAGCCACTATGAAGCTGCAGTAGCATGAAACGCATTCACATTAAGGATGCTGCAAACCTATCAATCTTACAAAAGCAGATGGTTGCCATAGATTCTAAAGTTACAACAACCAGTGTTGTTTAATATGAGATGCCAAGTTTTTATAAATGTGTCTGAGGCTGCAATCCTAACTATTTGGAGAAAAATCCTAACCTATGGGATTTAATTCTGGACAAATATGTTTATGATTAATATAATGGAGACCGAGAATAAATTCACATGGCCTTCGAAAGGTTGTGAGGCAGACCTTGAAAAGTTATATTATTTGACAACAACAACAACACTTATTATTTTTATTTACTAGCTTGGGGACCCGGTGCCAGGGTTATTTGATAAAGGCATTGTGTGCCAAAATTGTTCCTTATCATATATTAATGTGGCTCACAGTGGTCTCAGGAACTTAGTGAAGGTACTGCAAGTCCCATCAGCCATGGTCCTTCCCCCTTCAAACAGCACCAGGATGTAGAGTGGGTCTTGGGGGCTCTGTGTGTCACATTTGGTATTGATCATTCTTTGGATGAGGGTTGCAGCAGTCTCGGAAGGTGAGTGAAGGTATTTCAAGTCCCATCATCTGTGGTCCATCCTCCTTGAAACAGCACCAGGGTGTAGAGTGGGTCAAGGGGGCTCTGTGTGCTAATTTTGGTCTGTATTGGTCATTGGGTGAGGGTTGCGTTGTGAAGTGGGCAAGTTTGGTCCTGATCCGTCACTGCTGTGGGCCGCAGTGTCTGACTGCCTGAGGCCTTTCCTTTTCTCTCTGTGTCACCTTAGAATGTTGGAATCTGCACCTCAGCCCACAAACACTGACTTTTATTATATACATAGATAGATAGATATCTTGCTTCCCCCCCCCCCCAAGGTCTGTGACCCAAGGAGGCTAAAAACAATCGAAAGATTCACACAGGGTCCTTCCACACAGCCAAATAACCCAGAATATCAAGGCAGAAAATTCCATAATATCTACTTTGAACTGGGTTATCTGAGTCCAAACTGCCATATAATACAGTTCAATAGAAAGAGTTGTGTTTTAGCACAGCAGGCTAACCATCAGCTGCAGTAAATCTTGCCAACTGAAAGATTGACAGTTTGAAGCAGGGTGAGCTCCTGGCCTTCAGCCCAGCTTCTGCCTACCTAGCAGATCAAAAACAGCAGTGTTAGTGGATAAATCTATACAGCTTTAAAGTGGGGAGATATTTAAGGCACTCATAAGGAAATGCTAGAAAAATGCTGGCAATTTAATCCAGGAGGAAGTTTATGGGGAATCTTGGGTCCCCCCCCCCCCCACTGACACTGGAGAAATTGCTGGGATGATTGTCCATAGAGTGCCTGATCACCCTTCTCCATAGCCAGGCAGTGCCTGAATAATTGCATTTACAAGAAAATTATACCAGTCACTGATATTTTCATGATGTAAGGCTATTATAACTCTTCTTATGTTCCTGGGGCCCAGGGATGGCAAAGACAATGGTCCATTTATGTTTTGAATGCTACATATGTCTTAAAGCTGACTGTGGTTATTTATCAATTAATTGTATTAATTCTGTCCATAATTTTTCTGTTTTCCCCCAAGGGTTTTCAGAATTGCTCATGTTGCCATTCTGACTTTACCGGGAATGTGGCGCAGCTGGCTAAGTGTCAGCTGCATAAGATCTCTCTGACCAGTAGGTCATGAGTTCGAGGCCTGCCCGGGTTGAGGTGGGTGCTCGACCTTAAGTGTACCCTGCTGTCGACCTTTGCAGCCAGTTGCATCTGTCAAGTAGGAGATTAAGGTACCACATTAAGTGGGGAGGCAAATTTTGACTGAATTATGAGGCCATTAAAAAGAACTCCAGAAATGCTGAGGAATGCGGAAGGAACAACAAGGGATGCTGAGAGATGAGGAGTGCGTCAGCTCCCCCTGGTGGCCAGAGTTTGCCTCTGTTCGTCTATATGTTTGTATGTGAAAAACAGCAGGAATTGTCTGCTAGTATGTGTACCTGTAATCCGCTCTGAGTTCCCTTTGGGGTGAGAAGAGCGGAATATAAATAAAGTAAATAAATAAATAAATACTTTTGATTTCATCACCAATATGAATGGGCTCTTTTCTTTCATTTATTCTGTTGTTGTTGTTGTTGTTGTTGAACACTTAGCATCAGCATTATTTTATGCCACATTTTCTCTCTTAAAAGAGATTCAAAGTGGGTAATAATGCTGAAAACAATAAAATGTACAATTCAAAACCTAAAACTTATAAACAGTAAACATTAACATAGAATTAAATGTAGGAATATTACAAATAAATAGTTAAAATAAATTTAAAAGTTTCAAATTTCTTGCCCCATCCATTATTGTTTGTATGAACCTCAACAGCAGCCTTGGTGAAGGTGAAGAATATTCATATATTCAATCATTCTTTTCTTCATCATCAAGATACAAAATGCTAGTTGATTGCACCCTGGAATACACTGGGATTAAGTTCCCTGCAAGTATCCACCAGATTATTGTGAGTGAGAGGCAAGGGATGCTGTAGTGTAAACCATAAATTTTGACCCAGCTGTAAACACTAGGCATGGTTTAGAATCCTAAAATGGTGAATCGTAAATCAAATTGGGGGGGGGGGGGGTTGATTAGTATATCAAAGACTTACAAAAAATTTCCCAAAAATTTCGGAAATGTAACTTAATTACTTACGAAATTCGTTAGTAGTTCTAAAGTAGGCAAAGCAGGGAAACAGGACTGATACTGTTTTAAACACAGGCAAATCAAGGGGCAACATTTCCCTTGGTTTCCTTGCAGGGAGATATAAAGCATTAATATATTATTATTATTAATATTATTAAAGGACAGGGTTCCTTTGCAGGGACACATATAATGCATTAATATATTATTATTAATATTATTAAAGGACAGGGTTCCTTTGCAGGGACACATATAATGCATTAATATATTATTATTAATATTATTAAATAAATGCCTAGGCCTACCTCTGGTGCAGGCCTTGCTAATCTGTAGAGTTCTCCTCACTCCATCTTTTTCCCCCATTCAGTTTTACCATAGCAGTCTAGGACCTCCGTTGGAACTCTATGGCTTTTCTTGATTCTGAACTCTTCCTTCTCCTCTCCATGCTCTTTTCACTCCTGCTGCCCTTCTCTCAGCAGTTCTTATGTCCTCCTACTCTGTTCTTCTATCTAAACCCCTTCCTGGGTGTTTAAATCGCTTTTAAGTCAGTCCTCCAGCCCCTCTAGGAGTCCCGATTTCGGGCTCTCTATGGTTTCCGGCTCCCTTTTCACTTCCTGGAGGAGGCCTTCCACTCTAATTAGGCTTCAAGCATGGAAAGGCCCCGATTTCACTGTGAGTTATGTCTGCAAAGCTATTTTGGGGGGAAATTTTCCTGTTGGGGGACATCCGAAATATTTAATAATCTAACGAAATTTTGGGCCCAGGGGGTGCGTAAAAGAAAGTCCACTTCCGGGATTGGCCTTGCGATCCATATAAACTTGAAAGGCCCATTACATACGAATCACTTACGATTTCTTTTAATTTCCGTTTCATTTTTCTCATGCCTAGTAAACACCAGTCCAAACCAGGGGACTCTTGAATACAACCAACTCAGTTCCAAGATTACTCACCAGACTACCAATAATAATAATAATAATAAAAATAAAATCTCTCTGAGGGGATTTAGGGTGGATTCCAAAATATACAGGCACAAAGGTAAATATTCAATGCCTAGAAAAACAATGAACACAGATAAAGGTAAGGCTTCTCCTTTCATCTCCGACTCTGTGGGTTGGTGCTAATTTCCGACTCTGACAGGCACCTCCTGCATGGAGCTCTGTTTACCTTCCTGCCAAGGTGGTACCTACTGATCTATTCACATTTGCATGTTTTCGAACTGCTAGGTTGGCAGAAGCTGGGGCTAACAGCTGTAGCTCACCCCATCCCATGGATTTGAACTGCCAACCTTCCAGTCAGTAAGTTCAGAAGCTCAGTGGTTTAACCCGTTGCACCACCGTGGCCCCTGAGTTATTGAAAGAGGGAACTGTGTGATCAATTTATGAACCATAATGGTTTGGAAGTCTATCCAGGATCGTCCTCTAAGAACATGCAGACATATAGAGCAAGTAACATTTACTCCTCAATACTAGAAGCAGTCCCCAAGTTACAAACAATACTGTAGGTTTGTTCTTAAGTTGAATTTGCATTTAAGTCAGAACAGGTACATTTTTAAAGTGTCACTCCAGCCAAAATTATACAGAAGCACTTTAACTACCTGTTGGGTTGATCTCCCCACATCATCCTTAAAACCCCCCTGCTTAGATACATCCTACCTCTGTTCACGCCCAGTGTTTATTTTTTATTTTTTAAAAATATATTACATCTGGCCCGGATATAAGGTTTTATTTTTTGTGTTATTGCTTATATGTGAATTTATTGATAGTACTGTTTTATTGTTTGCTGCTGTATGGTTTTATTGATGGGTTATTGGGCTTGGCCTCATGTAAGCCACGCCGAGTCCCCTTGGGGAGATGATGGCGGGGTATAAATAAAGCTTTTAATATTATTATTATTATTATTATTATTTAGCTTATGATTGCATAGGGAAGGGTGAACACCCTTGTGGTGTTTGTTTTGCTGTATGTGCCCCATTCAGAAGATTTCACCTCACTTTCTGTCTTTGTGAGAATTAGATGCTGAAAAACATGGATTGTTGTAGAAACAAGAATTGGTGATAAAGCTTCAGTGGAGACATCTTTTCCCCATGATAATATCTCTTCCAGGAGTGGATTTCCCTTCTGAGCAGTAGATTTCTCTCACTTCCTGCTGTGTTACCCCCTGTTCTTAACTATGAGTAATTTGTAAGTCAGATGTTTGTAACTTGGCGACTGCCTATAACTGTTTGTTTGGGAACTTGACAGGGGGAGTGTGTCCCTGTTGGTTCTGCTGGACCTCTCAGCTGCCTTCGATACCGTTGACCACGGTATCCTTCTGGGACGCCTTGTGAAAATGGGGCTTGGAGGTATCGCTTTGCGGTGGCTCCAATCATTCCTGGAGGGTCGGTCCCAGAGGGTGTTATTGGGAGACACCTGTTTGACTCCACAACCATTGACTTGTGGAGTCCCACAGGGTTCAGTACTGTCCCCGATGTTATTTAACATCTACATGAAGCCGTTGGGGGAGATCATCCGGAGTTTCAGAGTAAGATGTTATCTGTACGCAGATGACGTCCAAATCTGTCACTCCTTCCCACCTGTTACTAAGGAGGCTGTCCAGACCTTGAACCAGTGCTTGGCTGCTGTGTCGGATTGGATGAGGGCTAGCAAATTGAAATTGAATCCAGACAAGACAGAGGTCCTCCTGGTCAGTCGAAAGGCTGAATAGGGCATAGGGTTACAGCCTGTGTTGGATGGGGTCTCCCTCCCCCTGAAGACGCAGGTTCGCAGTCTGGGAATGATCCTGGATTCATCGCTGAGCCTGGAACCCCAGGTCTCAGCGGTGGCCGGGAGAGCTTTTGCACAATTAAAACTTGTGCGCCAGCTGTGCCCGTACCTTGGGAAGTCTGACTTGGCCACGGTGGTCCACGCTCTGGTTACATCCCGAATAGACTACTGCAATGAACTCTATGTGGGGCTGCCTTTGAAAACGGTTTGGAAACTTCAGTTGGTCCAACGGGCGGCAGCCAGAATGCTAACTGGGGCAACATACAGGGAGCATACCACCCCCCTGCTGTGTCAGCTCCACTGGTTGCCTGTCCATCTTCGAGCCCAATTCAAAGTGCTGGTATTGATCTATAAAACTCTATACGGTTCTGGCCCAGCTTACTTGTCCGAACGCATCTGCCGCTATGTCCCATCTCGCAGTCTAAGATCATCTGGGGAAGCCCTGCTCTCGCTCCCACCAGCATCACAAATTATTGTTGTATGTAGTGGTTTTTAATGTAATGTTTTAAAATGTTTTTAATGCTTTTTAATTATGTTGATTATATGGTGTATTTTAAAATTGTATTGTGGTGTTGCGGCCTGTAGTGCTGCAAATGTAAGCCCTTCTGAGTCCCCCTGCAGGGGTGAGAAGCTACGGGGTACAAATACCATAAATAGATAATAAATAAATTTGTGTGAGCGCTGCTGTATCCACAAGTGCACATGGAGGTGTGTTACTCTTATGTAAGAGTATAGGATGAGCATCCACTACCTGGAATCCCGAATTTGGAAATTGCTCCATGCACAAAATTATTAAAATACTGTATAAAATTACCTTAAGGGTATGTATATACCAGGCATGGGTAAACTTGGGCCCTCCAGTAGTCTGTAGGTTGGTCTATCCTCTCCCCATTGCTATCTTTTGCTGTTGCTTCCTATTCATTTCCTTGCATAATTAAGCATTTTACTATGCAAATGGGTCACACATCTAGTCTCACAACCTTCCACACAACAATAACTGCAAAAGGAATAAACAGTCAGGAAAAGAATTGTACGGCATTTCATAATTTCTGACTTAACCTTTTTGTCTCTCTGTATGCCACACCATTGCTGTCCTTTGCTGAAAGAACCTGCTAAGGAATAGAATCATAGAATCAAAGAGTTGGAAGAGACCTTGTGGGACACACACACAACCATAGTCTCCGTCCCTGGCCTAAGGTATTTTGCAAGAACATTCCCCTCACTTTTATTCTCCTGGCTGATACTTCTCTCAACACCGCACAGCTTAGCTTTCAGATTCAATTTGAGACAATGCTCCATGGAAATATGTTATCAATTAATCAGTTATATGATTAAAAATATAAATGGATGGTGAACTAACATGACTCCTACCAGTATTTCTTTTTTTAAAAAAACCCCACCAGCTCCTAGCTTTATGTCTGCACAACCATATTGGTATGCTTGAAAGGAGAACTCTTTTGGACTTTGAATATTTTTGAAGAATGGAATGCATGTATTTTAATGCATGAGTTATACTGGAGATGGAACATTACTGGTGTTTCATATACACCTGATGAACATTGCCGGATGATTATTTTATGCAATATTTCTCATAATTTTGTGCAAAGTTTGTGAACTATCAGAAAACAAAGGTGTATCTGTCTCAGTCACCCATCTGGACAATTTTGGAATATTTTGGATTCCAGAATTCCAGATAAGGAATGCTCAATATATACATTCTGCAATTGTTCATTTTATTCTGTCATGTGATAAAATTATTGTGACAAAACACTCTTTTTGTCTACTCAGAAGGAAAAAGATGTATAGCAGAACACATATGTACTGTTGAAGGCTTTCATGGCCGGAATCACTGGGTTGTTGTGAGTTTTCCGGGCTGTATGGCCATGTTCCAGAAGTATTCTCTCCTGATGTTTTGCTTACATCTATGGCAGGCATCCTCAGAGGTTGTGAGGTCTGTTGAAAACTAGGCAAGTGGAGTTTCATATTTATATACAGTATATATAAGTAGGTTTTTGATATATAAAACCTCACTTTCCTAGTTTCCAACAGACCTCACAACCTCGGAGGATGCCTGCCACAGATGCAGGCAAAACTTCAGGAGAGAATGCTTCTGGAACATGGCCATACAGCCTGGAAAACTCACAGCAACCAAGAAAACGTATGTATACTAATGCTTTTATATCAAGCCACTTTGAGTCCAATTTGGGGAGATAAAGCAGAGTATAAATAAATATCATCATAATTAAAATCGATTTCTGCTTGGCAGTGCTTTGTGACCCAGTGTTATTCATACGTGCAATCTGTTAGGATTTCTGTTGAGAAAACTCCTCAAAACAGCAGGGCATCCAAAAATACAAAACACAGGATACTTATTCTGTCCACCTTCCGCAAAAACCTAAAAACATGGATGTTCCTCTGTGCCTTTGACTAGGCAGTTCCAAAAAATTAGCCCAGTGTTACCTAAGTTCCAGCATTTTAGCTCAGCCTTCAGTTCTACAATCCTGACATTTTAATGTCCATGAACATTATCCTCCCAGCCCCGCCTTTCTTAATTTTGCACTTTCTCTTAGCTCTATCTAGGAATTTGCACAAATCCAGAGCCCTCTGAACTCTGCACTTTTATTGTTCTGTATGGTACTGTTTTTATGATGTTATGTTTTATTGTGATATGTTTTTATTTGGTTTTGTTTTGATACTATCTCTTTGTGTTATGTTTTTAACTTTGCACTCTCTGGGCTTGTCCCTTTGTAAGCTGCCCCGAGTCCCTTAAGGGAGATGCAGGCGGGTATAAAAATAAAGTTATTATTATTATTATAGTTATAGTTGAGCATTCAGCTCACAGCAAGCAGAGCGTGAAGTGTTGAGGCTAGAAAAGAATTTAGAAATGTAGTTTTGGGCAGGGCCTTTTGCATTCTCTGTCACAGGGCCCCCCGCCTTCCCAAACTACATTTAAGATGTCTGTGTTCTCAGTGTCCCCCCATTAACTTTAGTCCCGCCCTCAGTGCCTTCCTTATAGTGATCAGGCCAAAGAAAAGGGATTGGTTTTTCAAATACTTTATGTTGTCTAGGTTTTACCAAAGTTGCTTAATGGTTATACTGAAAATTAAACTGACCTTGGGAGGTATCCAAATGTTGCAGAATCTTAACGAAAATAATTGGTGAGTGTTTCAATTTCTAAACTCCACCCACCCTTCTTGCATGTTTCTAATATTGATTTGTATGCAGAATGATCCAAAATACAAATTAATAATGAAATATGCACATTCCTAGTGGATGTAGCGTCCCTGGTGGTGCAGTGGGTTAAACAGTTGAGCTGCTAAGCTTGTTAACCGAAAGGTCGCAGGTTCGAATCTGGGGAGCGGCATGAGCTTCCACTGCCAGCCCCAGCTTCTGCCAAGCTAGTAGTTCGAAAATGTGCAAATGTTAGTAGATCAATAGGTATTTATTTATTTGTCATATTTCTATACCACCCCTCTCAGCCCAAAGGCGACTTGGGATGGTATACACAAGGCAGTCTCTGCCCTTCAATCAAAAACATGAGTAACAAAACAATAACCAAATAACACAACAATTAGCAATTAAAACATACAATTACAGTCTCAGCGTCACGTTGAAATCACTTTCCGTCACATCGTCGTCATTCCATATATCTAATTAAACCATTATATTTCATCAGCAAATGCCTGCTCAAACAGCCAGGTCTTGACTTTCTTGCAAAATGTCAGGGGGAGGGGGCCGATCTAGAGAGGGCGTTTCAAAGCCGAGGAAGCACCACTGAAAAGGCCCTGTTTCTCGTCCCCGCCAATTGCGTCAGCAAAGAAAGCAGGACTGAGAGCAGACCCTCTCCAGATGATCTTAAACATCTCAATGGTTCATAAGGAGAGATGCATTCGGACAGGTAAGTTGGAACAGAACCGTTTAGGGCTTTAAAGGCTAAAGCCAGCACTTTGAATTGTTCCTGGTAGCAAACTGGCAGCCAGTGGAGCTGGCACAACAGGGGAGTTGTACGCTCTCTGGATGCCACTCCTGTTATCAACCTGGCTGCTGTCCGTTGGACTAGTTGCAGCTTCCGAACAGTCTTCAAAGGCAACCCCACGTAGAGAGCGTTGCAGTAATCTATATGGGATGTAACCAGAGCATGGACCACCGTGGCCAAGTCAGACTTCCCAAGGTACGGGCGCAGCTGGCGCACAAGTTTTAACTGTGCAAATGCTCCCCTGGTCACAGCCGAAACCTGGGGTTCCAGGCTCAGTGATGAGTCCAGGATCACACCCAAACTGCGAACCTGCATCTTCAGGTACCGCTCCGCAGGAAGGTAATGGCGTTCCATGCAGTCATGCCGGCCACATGACCTTGGATATGTCTACGGACAACACCGGCTCTTCAGCTTAGAAATGGAGATGAGCACCAACCCCCAGAGTCGGACATGACTGGACTTTATGTCAGGGGAAAGCCTTTACCTTTACCTTGTGGATATACCAAACTGTCCATAATTGATACAAAACGGTGGCCCATAGTTCTAACTCCAAAGAGGCATCTCCTTCCACCCAAATTTGCTTATAGGTTCTGCTTCTTCATAAGGGTTTGGACAGGCAACTGCAGAGGGAATAGTGCCACCGTTGAATAGCAGGCTCTGCTCTTTTTAGCTGCATTTTTAGCTGCCACTTTTCTTTTCTTAGGCTCCAGCAATCCGTAGCACAAAAGCCCAACAAAAAGCCCCTTCTGAATTGGGAGAGTTTGCTCCTGGGGAGCTTGTGTTGGCCAAGGGGAACTTCCTGGCTTGTTTTCCTATATAAACAAACAAACAAGCAAACAAAGTGACTAGACCTTCTGCGTAACCCGACAAGTTTTCAAAGTTTAATTAGCTCCACGCTCGGCATTTAGACATTTCAAGCTGGCATACATTTACATATATTAAGAAATAAGCAATGACTGTATGAATGAATAAAATGATTGAGTGCTTTTACAGTATAAAATGGAAACACTTTCTACAGAATTGTATTCAATGAATTTGGTTGAAGTGAGTGAATTAGAGATATATATAGCCTATTGTGAAGAGAGCTCTTGTTTGTGATGTAACTGGTAGATTTGAAATTTATTTTTTTTCCAGTTTGTAATACAGATGAGATTGAGGCTTTCCATGTCTTGTACCTTATTACACACTAAATACATTGTTTTGTACTTTTGTTCTTCTCTAAGCAACGAGGAATTCTAAAGCAGTTTTTTGGATGACAGAACATGGAAGACGTTTCATTTACAAATAAAAGTAAGTAGGAAGGGAAAATTGCCAATTCGCAGAATTGTGTAAGTCTCAGAACAACAGTAATTTCCCTAAACGAATGCATTAGCCTCATACACTTCCATACATACCAAGGTAAGAGGGGCTTAATTATAATTATATATAGTCTCTCCTGGGCCCCCTGGTGGTGTAGCGAGTTAAACCGCTGAGCTTCTGAATTTGCTGAGTGAAAGGTTGGTGGTTCGAATCAAGGGAGTGGGGTGAGCTCCCACTGTTAGCCCCAGCTTCTGCAAACCTAGCAGTTCAAAAAAATGCAAATGTTAGTAGATCAATAGGTAACGCTTCTGCAGAAAAGTAGAAAGTAGAGAGTACTGCAAATCCCATAATACTCCAACTCACTTCCTTAGAGGACTGTGGCCCACACCAATGACGGATCAGGACCAGACTTGGCACACAGAGGCCCAATGGCCTGCTTTACAATCTGGCATGCTTTAGGGCAGGATGGGCCACGAACGATGGGATTTGCAGTACCTTCACCTGATTCACTTCCCACAGAACATTGTGGCCCCTACAAATCAAAGACCAGGCCCAAACTTAGCACACAGAGTACTCATGACCCATTCTACATCCTACTACCCTTTGGAAGAGGGTGGACCATGGATGATGGGACTTGAAGTACCTCCACTCACTTCCCGAGTGCACTAACCCTCATCCAATGACTGCTCAAGACCAAACATTACCCCCATTACCCCCTTTACATCCTGGTGTGGTTTAGGGGAAGTGGACCACGGATTATGGGATTTGCAGTACTTTCAAATGCTCCAGGCAGTCATGCTGGCCACATGACCTTGGAGGTGTCTACGAACAATGCCGGCTCTTTGGCTTTGGAGATGAGCACCACCCCCAGAGTTGGACACAACTAGACTTAATGTCAGGGAAAACCTTTACCTTTTATAGTATCCCAAGACTTATTTATATATAATCATCTTAGTCTTACTCTAAGGATGCCCGCCAGTTCATTCCTGATGCATCAGTATATATTTATTGATCCCTAATAAAAATATAACTCTGTGTGTGTGTGTGTGTAAAACACAGAAATAGACAATATATGGAAATTTATTTGTTGGTTCCATATCAACAGTAACAACAGTTGAGGGTTAATGGCTCTGCCCATTTCAAGAATTTGCCCCCTGAAGTCTCAGCCTAAAGTCAATTTAGCTATCAGATTGATTATTCTAGGAAAAGGGCCAGAAAATTTCAGAGAAGACCAATATCTGTTCTTAGTTTTGGAAAATGGCATTCATAACCTTTTGAGAAAACTAGGAATCTTTTAGAAAGGCACTGCATTGTTAGAGATCATAACCTTTTGTAAAGTTTGATCTTCCCAAGAAGAGTTAAAAACTCACTTGAGTCAACCTTCTCCTTATTGGTAAATATCCACTATTACCGGGAATGTGGCGCAGTTGGCTGGGTGTCAGCTGCATAAGATCTCTATTGACCAGAAGGTAATGAGTTCAAGGCCTGCCAGGGTTGGGGCGAGCTCTCGGTCAATTTGTGTATTTTTTTTGTTGACCTTTGAAACCTGAAAGACAGTTGCATCTGTCAAGTATGAAATTTAGGTACCACTTTGTGGGGATGCTAAATTTAACTGATTTACGAGGCCATAAAATCTCCAGGAAGTACATAAAAAGAATGAAGGAATGCGATAGCTCCCCCTGGTGGCCAGAAGCTGGAATGTTAAATTGCCTCTATGTATGTTGTATGTCAATGACATTGAATGTTTGCCTGTATATGTGCATTGTGATCCGCCCTGAGTCCCCTGCAGGGTGAGAAGGGCGGAATATAAATGATATAAATAAATAAATAAATATTTTTCATGAAAGGCAGTTAGGTTCCTCAGCTGTTAGACTGATATACCTAGATATCTATTTGAACTGTTAGGAACAAAGATTCGCCACTGCACAAAAACAGCAGAGTTTCAGAAGTGTTATTTCATCTACTCTCCCTTAAAACTTCTTGGTTTAAATCATGCTCTCAAGAGACAAAAAATGAGTAGTCTCCGTTAAAATAACATAGTTGGTTTACTCACAAACTCCATGTATTCAATATATGGGTATATGTAGCAACCCAGTTCTCGTTCGTGCCTGGGGGACAAGGGGCATCACCAGGGGTCCCACTTGCATTAGAGCCAGCGAGAGCTGAGGTAGATTCTGAGGAGGATTTGGAGGGGCTGGAAGAAGGGGACTTTGAGTTACCAGGGCCTTCGTCCCCCACAGAGAGCCTGGCGTGGGATCCTGGCTGGCCTGATCCTAACGAGTTTGGAAGGCCAGATGGATTCTGTAAGCAGTGATAGTGAAGATTACGAACGGCCGGGGGGGCGAGGTTCGCAGGAAAGAATGTGGGAAGACATGGAGGAGGAGGCCCGGGAAGTTGATAGGGAGTCAGACTCTCACGAAGATAGGGATGCAGGTGCTGGGAGGCAGGGACGAACCTTTGATAGGAGACGGAACATCGAGGCTAGCAGAAGGGGCTGGTTTCACAGCCTAGACCGACCACGGTCTCGCAGCACAGATTGGAGGAGGAGAAGCCTAGGCGTCGGGGCCTCGCCAAGGGATTAAGTATAGGATCCGTGGGAACGGATCCTCAGTACCTCGGCCACGTCTATCCTATACAGATGTGTAGCGAGGAAAGTCCACGGAGCTAAGTTAGGCTAGTGGCCTGCCAAGGGGTATCTTGGATCTTGTACCTTGCTTTGTTCCCTGATCCGCTTTTGCTGAGCGGAGCCTTGCCAAGCCTTTGGAAACTTCCATGCCAAGTTTGCTTTTGGACATTACCTTACTTTTGGATTATTCTTGATATTTTTATGGACAATTACCTTTTCAACTGTTTCTTATTCTTCAATAAAGTAGTTAGCTGATTATCGTCTCTGTGTGTGTGATTAAGGGGCCAGCCAAGGTCTTGCATCGTGACAGTATATTACTTATCAATCCAGTTACAGATAGGATTTGAAGTAGTTTCTCTGTGCAGAACACAGGACATCTTTCTTAGAATCTTAACAGTCCAAAGTCTAAAGCTGGCCTGGGCAAACTTCGGCCCTCCAGGTGTTTTGGACTCCAACCCCCACAATTGTGGGAGTTAGAGTCCAAAACGCCCGGAGGGCCGAAGTTTGCCCAGGCCTGGTCTAAAGCATCTCTCTGTTCTAATGGAGTCTCTACATTCTAAAATGGAGTCTGAGTTCTGAACAGTCCCAGATCTGATTACATGGTCTACTGTCCCACAACACAGAGTTAAGGAAAATTGCATACCAATGCACACATATATAATACAGTAAGCAGCAACCTGAATTATAATAATAAATAATAAACTTTATTTGTAACCCGCTCCCTCTCCCCAATGGGCACTCGGGGACAGCTCACATGAGGCCAAGCCCAAACAAACAACAAATTGCAATAAAAAACAAACATCAACAGTAAATGCAATAAAAATACATACATATAAAAATACAACTAAATATCTAAAAGCACAAAGGTAGGGCGGGCTGCAGGCACACAGAGAAAATGTTAACTCAGAGTGAGATGAGCAGAATAGGATCCTTTACGGGGGGGAGAGATGGACCAGAAATGGGGCATTGAGGAAAGCAATGATAGAAATTAAATAACTACTCTCCAAAGGCACAGCAGAAAAGCCAGGTTTTCAGGAGTTTTTTTTAAAGGTTTCCAAAGTGGGGGCTTTCCTAATCTCTCTGGGCAAGGAATTCCAGAGTTGGGGGGCCACAGAGGAGAAGGCCCTCTCCCTTGTGCCCACCAGGCAAGTCTGTGAGACTGGCAGGGGCGACAAAAGGGCCTCCCCCGAGGAGCAGAGGGTTCGAGCTGGTTCATGGAGGGAAATCCGGTCACGAAGGTAGATGGGTCCCAAACCGTTTAAGGCTTTATAGATGATCTCCTGAACCTTGAATTGGGACCGGAAAATAAATGGCAGCCAGTGCAGTTCTTTAAACAGGGGGGTTGACCACTCCCTATAATTTGCCCCAGTTATTAATCTGGCGGCTGATAGCTGGACAAGTTGAAGTTTCCGGGCCGTCTTCAAGGGTAGCCCCATGTAGAGTGCATTGCAGTAATCCAGTCTAGAGCTAATAACCAAGGCGTGGACCACCATGATCAAGTCAGACTTCACGAGGCGTGGTACAGTTGGTGCACAAGTTTTAACTGTGCGAAGGCTCAGTTATGCTCCTATACGTAACAAATAACTAGTATAGGAGCCTTGTAGAAGGTTGCTATTTCCAACACTTAGATTACAGATGATAAAGTGCAATTCGAAGCAAAACTGTAATTCTCACTTTGAAGCCACAAGTTAATCACAATGTTGACATACGGTAGATATACTGGGCAGCTACCAGAATTGCATGGAAATGTAGGATTTATGGACCTAGGTTAGCAATTTGCCAGCACAAGCGTTGAATTACCACAGCCTGCTTCTCTTCATCATTCTCACCAGCTTCTATATTATTATTATTATTATTATTATTACTAGTATTACTATTACTATTATTATTAAAATATTCTTGACAATAAAATTTAACCTGTCAGTTTTATAAGGGCAGAATTGTGCTTATGATTAAGTATAGTCTGAAAGTGGCTGTTTCATCAAAACTGGATATAGCAGATCTGACGCTTTCTGTGCTTTGATACTGGAAGCACAAAATCAAACTTTCCCCCCTTGATCATATTTCAAGGTAAACTTGTGTCTAACAGTCTTTACTATCATCCCAAAATCTTTCCCAGCAGCAGTAGAGCTCTTCTGTGTTTATTTTTTTTATCAGAGATTGAAAAATCTAATTTCAGATTATTTTTAATGAAATGTAGTAGACTCTGCTCCCAGAAGTTGAATTTAATTTTTTTCCATCTAGTGATATTCCAAGACTCTTTGAAGTCCTATAATTCTCCCTCTGATTTCTAGCTTCAGTGAGGTTTGAAAGTTCTTCCTATTTGGCCTTGTCCACTAGTTTGTGATTTAACCTCTCTTTGATAGGCCCAGACATCACCTCAAAAAGTTCATAGAACAATTTTAGTGACCAGAGATAAAGACACGCTGGTTATAATTAAATAAGTTATCAATTAAGTTAGAACCTTTCTAACATAAATGACTCCTTCATTAAATTTATTTTTGACTCAATTTAACAAGGACTCATTTTGAAAATATGGCATCAATATAGCCGGCACACTTTGGGCACATGATGAGGTCACATGACTCATTAAAACAGATGATACAACTCAGTAAATTGGAAGGCAGTAGGAAAAGAGGAAGATGGATCACAGGTACCTTGACACAATTAAGGGAGAGACCATCCTGAGTTTGTGAGACTTGAGTGGAGATGTTGATGTATGTATGTATGTATGTATGTATGTATGTATGTATAAGAACATAAGAACATAAGAACATAAGAAGAGCCATGCTGAATCGGGCCTCAGCCCATCTAGTCCAGCATTCTGTATCACACAGTGGCCCACCAGTTGTACACGGGGATCTCGAGCAGAAGGGAGGGCCAAACCCTGACCTGCTCCTGACCCCCCACAACCAGTACCCAGGGAAATCCTGCCTACCTCAACCAACTCCGAGGTGGCACTTGAATGTATGTATGTATGTATGTATTTATTTATTTACAGAATTGGCAGAATTTGATGCCATACATTCATAAAAGTACAGTTAAAAACATTCAACCTAACATTATAAAAACCATATAAAACCATTAAAAACATATCATCACTAGTGTTGTTCTGTTAAAATCATTATCCAGCAGCATCGTCTAGCCATTCCATGTTCATTCTTCCTATTTCATAATTATTTATTCCGCTGAATGTCCAAACGCTTGTTCAAAAAGCAAAGTTTTTGCTCTTTTTCTGAAGGTCAAGTGAGAGGGGGGTGATCTAATATCCCTAGGGAGGTAGTTCCACAACTGAGGGGCCACCACTGAGAAGGCCCTGTCTCTCGTCCCCACCAGACGTGCTTGCGAGGAAGGTGGGATTGAGAGCAGGGCCTCCCCAGCTGATCTTAAATTCCTAGACGGTTCATAAGGAGAGATATGTTCAGACAGGTAAACTGGGCCAGAACCATTTAGGGCTTAATAGGCTAGAGCGGGCCTGTCCAACTGATGGCCCACGGGCCGTACACGGCCCGCCAGCCCCCTGGACATGGCCCGTATGAACTCAGCTGTTTTTATTTAAAAACATATTTTTTAAAATCGATCTCCAGGGGGTGGGGCCACTCGCGGGGGGTGGGGCTGCTCGCAGGGGGTGGGGCCACTCCCACCCTGGCGTGCATGCCCAGCGTCCTGCGCGGCCCGCCCCTTTTCGGCGGGGCTGGGTGATGTCAGGCGTGGCGCCGGCGCCGAGGAGGAAGAGGTGGAGGCTTCCTCCACCTCTTCCTCGGCGCAGGCGCCACGCCTGACGTCACCCAGCCCCGCCGAAAAGGGGCAGGCCGGGCAGGACGCCGGGCATGCGCGGCAGCGGCCTGCCCCTTTTCGGCGGGGCTGGGTTACGTCCTGACGACACCCAGCCCCGCCGAAAAGGGACAGGCCACTCAGGACATTGCAGGGGGCGTGGCGAGCGGCCAGGCCCCCCAGGTGATCACTCACTGGAATTCCGGCCCTTGGGCTGGCAGAAGTTGGACAGCCCTGGGCTAGAGCCAGTGGAGTTGGTGCAACAGAGGAGTTGTGTGCTCCTTGATCACAGCTCCCGTTAGTAATCTGGCTGCCATCTGCTGGACCATTTGAAACTTCCAAACAGTCTTCACAGGCAACCCCACGTAGAGAGTGTTGCAGTAGTCTATACAGGATGTAACCAGAGCGTGGACTATTGTGGCCAAGCCAGACTTCCCAAAGTACGGTGCAGTTGGTGCACAATCTGTGTAAATACTCCCCTGGTCACCGCCAAAACCTAGAGTTCGAGGCTGAAGGTGTCTAATTTATAGGTCAAAGATGATTTGCAGACAATGAACCACCACCACATTTACACTTTTCTACCAATGTTCCTATCACTAGTATTGACATAGTTGTTGTGGTATCCTGTGCAAGGTCCAAGGGACAAAATATTCTTTTTGTGTTGAATATTTTGTATTTCTCTGCATCACTATCTAATTCTCTCAAAACTATGACTCCACAATTACCACATATTATAGGTCTATTCAGGGTTGGTTTAAAATACACTCATCCCTCCACATTTACAAGGATTAGGGAACCAGGACTCCTGAAAAAAAATGAAGATCTGCCAATAAAAGAATTGCTATTTTTTCACATTAGAGGATCTCTTTCTAGAAATCTCTAGATCCTCCAGCATCCAGCAGAAGTTGCATTGCACTGGAGGACCTAGAGCAGTGGTTCTCAATTTGTGGATCCCCAAATGTTTTGGCCTTCAACTCCCAGAAATCCTAACAGTGGGTAAACTGGCTGGGATTTCTGGGAGTTGTAGGCCAAAACACCTGGGCACCCACAGGTTGAGAACCACTGACCTTGAGATTCCTTGAGATGACATTTTAATCAAATGGGTGAATAATCAGATCTGCAAATGCCAAACCCACAAAGGTGGAGGACTGATTGTATTTGCTGTTTCAGGTGAAAGAAAAAAATGGTGGCCTACCAATTCCATGTACAGAAATGGACAAAATTGGGAAGTTCAGTCTTATCTTCAACACTAACAGAATGCTACCTTCCACCATATATGAGAGTAGCAGGCTAGCTTAGCACAATGAGTGTAGGACAAATGGCATCATAACACTGACCTCCATCCCTTGACCACTGCATTCCACCCCATTGATGACACTTCTGCCTCATTATGGGAGTTACCAATCTTTAAAACCATAGACTAAATGCAACATAGTATGAGAGCACGAAAGCAGAAGTCGGATTTGGCCATGGTGGTCCATGCCTTATTCACCTCCAGATTGGATTACTGTAATGCAGTCTACATGGGGCTGCCCTTGAAGATGGCCCGGAAGTTTCAATTGGTCCAACGGGCGGTGGCCAGATTGGTAACTGGAGTGACCTACATGGAGCGGTCAACCCCCCTGTTTAAGGAGTTCCACTGGCTGCCATTCATCTTCCGGTCCCAATTCAAGGTGCAGGTTCTTACCTACAAAGGCCTGAACGGTTTGGGACCCGCCTACCTGCGTGACCGCATTTCTGTCTACAAACCCAGGCGATCTCTCAGATCATCTGGAGAGGCCCTACTCTCACTTCCGCCACCTTCGCAGGTGCGGTTGGTGGGGACGAGAGAGAGGGCCTTCTATGTGGTGCTCCCCCGACTCTGGAACTCGCTTCCCAGGGATATTAGACACATTGGCAGTTTTTAGGAGGAGCCTGAAAACGTGGCTGTTCTTATGTGCCTTTCCTGAATAAGTAAATAATGCCCTGCTGTGATCAATTTCTTGCAAATTGTCCCCATAAGCACTTTAATTACCATCTGCCCCACATTATCCTTTAAAACCTTTCCTGTTATGTTCATTCTACTCTGTCTCGCATCCAGTGTTATTTATTTTAAAATTTTAATATTTTACATTTGGCCTACCCAGAATGGTTTGATGTGGTTTTGTTGTTGTTATTATGTATTATTGGGCTTGGCTTCACGTAAGCCGCCCTGACTCCCCTTGGGGAGATGGTGGTGGGGTAAAATAAAGTAAATAAATAAATAAATAAATAAATAAATAAATAAATCTGAGAAATTTGGCAGGTGCAATTTTTTTTGTTTATATCACTTTACTTGTATGTGTTCTCCATTTGCACTCAATCAATGCTTTTGCATTAAGATAAAGGGAAAGCAACTCCTGTCACCTTCATTCACAACTGTATAAATACACAAAATATCACACAACTGTATAGATACACAGCCATTTTTACTGCCATGACTCAATGCTATGGAATCCTAGTATTTGTAGTTTGATGAGGCATTAGCACTCTTTGGTAGAGCAGGCTAAGGACCTTGTAAAATGACAACTTCCAGGATTCCAGGTCATTGAGCCATGACAGTTAAAGTGGTGTCAAACTGCATTAATTCTACATTGTAGATTCATCCCAAGATACATGTGAGATATGAAGTTTACGAAGAAAATCCTGTTTACCTTTTCCTAGATACTATGAGGTCTTTCCTTGCTGCTTGTTTCTGGAAGCACTTGGTCCAAGTTCAGGCTGTCCTTCCAGACAACTTTGTGATTGGTATTTCCAAAGTCCCTTAGATACTTTGTTCTTCCTGTCCTATGTCCTGCTCATACGTACCAGGTTGTTGCACCCATCCTGCCTGTTGATGGACAACCTAAAGGCCCCTGGCCTACACTCTTATGGCAACTTACTGTATCTTTAAACCAGTTTGAGAGTTAACAACTCTTCAAATAGAACCATGATAGCCCTATACACCAAAGACCTACAGAATTAGGGTTTATGGCTAATCCTTGGTTTTAATAGTGGGATGCAAATTCACACCAGTGATTCATCAAATGTTCTGCATTGGCCACATTTATAGACCCCTTTGCATACAACAATTTTTAGCAATATTTTGTTACAAATTTGCAACATTGAGTTGTGGAGGAGCAAAGAAAGTGCTGAGATTGCAATATGATAGCAAAACAAGCAAAAGTGTTGAGTCTAAATGAGGCTGAAATAGTAATTCTGCTCTCAAGCCAGATATCTGCTCATGGAATAGCTAAGAACCATAGGCACCCCCTCTAATTGCGTAGGGCAATGTAGTACTGGGTGCACTTGCTGGGCTGTGTTTATAGCATGATCCCATAAGGAACAGTAGAATTTGCACATCACCCCACATCCTGACGTTCTGGCATATTCTCACACAGAGATTTAGTCTGTCTGTCTACCCACAACATCCCTGAGCTCCACACAAAAGAGAACTAGATTGTGTAAACAACAAAACTGGCAAGAAAATGAATGTCAAAGCAGATCATGTGACAAAGCTGATCCTTGTAAAAGCTTTCAGGTTGGCCTTTGTCTCTGATTTAAGCAGAAAGTGAATGTAACAGGGTGATATTACTTTCAGACAAAGGCTGTCTGAATGCTGGAATTTATAATCCAAAAAAGTAACTTTTCCAAACCCAATGGGATGTATTTCTTGTTCAGGATATTAATCTGGCAATTAGTACACAAAGTCATGGTGGAAATGCTTTTGTTAGTACAATAATCCATAGCCAGGTACACAGTCATAACTATAACAATGATGAAGATTGCATAGAAATGCTAAACAAACACCAATATTGTATTGTTTCATTGGCATTGGGAATTTGACTTGAAATATTTTCAAAATCAGAAATATTTGTGTACAAACATCCTTGGGATGTGTTCTTCAGTGTGCTGTTCCAATTCTATCTTGGGAAATTTGGAAGTCGCTAAACAGACTCAGAAGCGGAGTTGGCAGGTCAAAGGACAACCTGGCTAAATGGCCTAGAAGAATCCTCCACCTTGTGTGACTGTGCATAACAAAAAACGCGGACTCTGTATGCTTGCCCACAATGCCCTGCCTCATGCGCAGAGGGAGAACTGTTTAAAGCTATATACAATGTCCGTTTTCGGTCTAAAATTATTTAGCCCTCCTGTGTTCCCTCTATTTTATCAGTTTTATGCTAATTTGTTTATGCAATGCTTTTGACATGAAATAAATAAATTCTATCTGCTGGTGCCTTGTGTTAAAAAAATTGCAGTTTCTTTAACAGTCTAAATGTTACAGTTACATTCATCTAAACAGGTAACAAAAACAGAAAACATGACCCAGCCATTTAGCGACAGCAACAGCTAGTACAGCTTCCATTCTGAATAATAAACTAATCAAATACACAAATATACAGCTCAAGTATTAACTGGGAAGTCATTTTGAATAATGAATAAATCCCAGACTACGACAGTTGCCAGGCATATGATCCAAACACAGAAAATTGGCCAACTAAGCACATTAACTAATTTTCTATTTAAAGTATTACACTTGCATCACTATCATCACCAACCATTACCTGTTTTGATAGCTTCCAGTCCAAATTCGATTTGTGATCTTTACAATGAAAGCCTTAAAATATATAGTTGAGCTATTCAACAACTGATAGAATAACACTGAAATTCTCAGACCTTTATGAAATGAGGTTGATCAACCCCTTTTCCAGACAAACCGTGGTGAACTCCGCTTTAATTATAATTTATTAAAAATTCTCTTAACCCCATCGATTTTTGCAGATTGCATGGCATTTCTCATATGGAATTATGACTTATTATCACCACACTATGTGCATGCACACACAAGAACTAATGCGTATTTAGAGTTCCTTCTTGTTCTTAGGACAAAACCTTTTGAAGTGCTTTTCTTGTATGGCTGAATATTAAGATAATGGCTGTTATTGTTACCTACAGCTTTCTCGTTTAATTTAACCGAACGGTGCTTCTTCCATGGCATTATTTTCATAATAATCTTGCTGGATTAAGAGTCATCAAAGGGGTGTTATTATGTTACCCTCAGCTTTGATTGCTTAATTTCTTACTTTCAGGGTCAACTATGATTTGAAACATGAAGCTATTTTAAGGTTATTCTGATAGAGGTTGTAGCTTTACTGATTGTAATGAAACCTCTTCATGAGCCAACTTTCTCCAACTGAGAATTCAGTCCAAAATTGCAAACCACACTGTTATCGTATTTTATGCACTTCTGTTTATCTAAATGGATTTTACTTTTATTTTCGGCCTAGTACTCCAGTTTGAAACACACCTAATGGTATGCATAATGTGCAGTGGATTTAAATTGAACCTGCTTGGCTATATGATGCTTATGGCATGATTTTAATAGTGGATGCAATGTTTTATATGTTTTAATGTGCATTTAATTTTAACTTTAATTTCCAACTTAACTCTATTCTGTCTGTTGTCCAAAGGGATCGATCCTAAGTAATCCACAGCCAATGTAATGAATCATTGATAGTATTGGCCCGCACTTTGATTGTTATGATAGATAGCCAGCCTGCAGGTTCCACTGCTTTTTAGGAATTTAATAATTTTCATTTTTAATAATTTTATCAATTAGATTTTTATGTGCTGTTGATTATACCTATGTCGTTGTATTTATACTTATGCATTGTTATCTGCATATGGCACTTGGAATACTTCTGTGAGCCGCCCTGAGTCCCATCAGGGAGATGGTGATGGGGTACAAATAAAGATTATTATTATTATTATTAAAGATTATTATTGAATAGTTGCCATATGTAAATCTGCCTTGAGTCACCTTTATGTAGAGAAAGTCTGGATACAAATAGAGTAAATAAACAAACAAGTAGTCTTATAGCTTGATGAATAATCAATGAAATTTGCTTTAAGTGGTTATCTTGGGCATGCCTCCTGGTCCAATTGACAGGATATAATAACATAAAAAATAAGTAAATCTCACTTTTTTGGGGTAAACACTTGGACTGAATCCATTTGTCCACAGGCCTGGAGTTCCACAGAGCAAAAACATAACAAGAAAAACTACTATAAATAGTTGTTAGAAAGCCACCTTGAGTCCACTTCGGGGTAGAGGAAGGCGGGATACAAATAGAGTAATATAATTTTAAAAGCCACAGGAGCATTGCAAAAACAAAAACTTTGGAAAACGTAAACAACAAACAAATACATAGTCTTATAGCTTGATGCTATATATAATCAATGGGGTTTGCCTTAAGTGGTTATCTTGGGCAAGTCTCCTGGTCCAATTGACAGGATATCAAAATATACAAAATAAGCAAATCTCACTTTGTGGAGGTAAACACTGGACTGAATCCATTTGCCCACACGCCTGGAGTTCCACAGAGCAAAAACATTGCAAGAAAAGCACTATAAGGAATTGTTAGAAAGTGGACAACAACAATAAAGATTTTGCACAATTTTTGCACAATTTTTAAATGGTGTAGTTCCTATTTATGTCAATTAAATGCTGTTGCTATTTTGTGCCACTCTGGTTTTTAAAAGAAATAGTAGTTTGTTATAACTATTCTTATTATAAGTAATAGCTGATACTTAAAATCAAATGTATAAACCAAGACTTGGTCTTTGACTGATTGTGAAATTTGCACTACACGTTAACCAAGGAATTGTGAATGTCTTTCTCCAGCTATTTCCATTCAAGTATCACTCTAAGCCTTTGGCTTCTTTATTGTGGTTTATCTGCCTGCGTTGCAGCACCTTCTTTTTCCGTTCCTCCAGCTTAAACACCAACCTAGACACAAACGATTTCTAAAAGGAAAGCCATTTCACTCCATCGCATAGAGCCAGCTCTGGGCATTCTTGAAATCTGATTCTTTGTGGACTTCCTGCTTCTCTTACTATTGTTATTCATGCTCGTTTGAGGTCCATTTGGCCATGTCACAAATGGCTTGATGTGCTTGGGCAAAACTTTCTGGCAGAAATAGCTTCAGCTCCAATGATGTGAATGGAGTTCTGCTATTTTACACTAGCTGGCCAGGCCAAGTAAACCCAATAAAATCTCACTATAGTTCTGCTTCGTAATCTCACCAACTTAGCTGTTTTCATACTGTTGCTTGCTCTATTCATCTCAAAGAGCTTGGTTTTTGCCTTGCGCTTTCCATGGACTGCTTTTATGTTGCTACAGTTGGCCTGAACGGTTTATTCATGCTCAAGAGCTAAACATTAGGAATGCTGAGATTCCTTCCTTCTTGTCAGGACAATTGTTTAGATTGTTTGCCACTTAACGCTCTGATGAGCCCTCTCTCCATCTCCCCTCACCCTCTTGCTTTTTCTGTGCTGCCTACAAATCCCCTTTTCCTCTTTAGTCTTTCAACTCTTCCTCATTGGCCAAGACACATAACAACAACTCTCTCTTTTCGACTTACTCTTTCGTGAGGCAGAGACACTCTTCTACCTTTCCAGCAGTTTTCTTGCCATTTGGAGTTTTTTTTCCTTGCTGTTTTTCTGCTTGGTGGTGTCTGGAGCATTGCCGTAGAGAGCTGGTGTCATATGGGTTACCTCATTATTGACTTCCAGTCCTCCTGGACTTTTATTTTATTTCATCTCAGCATTGGCACCATATGGCAGCTATGGCAACTGAATATATCACTGTATTCATTTTCTGGTTTGAGTCTGCATTGCTGAAGGGCTCCACTCCCTGGCCTGGTTAAAAAAAAGGAACATATCTAAGAGAAGCCAAGCCAGTACTATGGAGACTAATTCACATTTGCATTTCATTTCTAAAACCAGTAGTTTTGGGATCAAAAAAATCGTTTTTGGAGGGCTGATGTACCAACGTTGATTTATTAAAGAAATAAAAGAAAAAGAACTCCATCATGCCAGACTTTATCTATCATCATCTATATACATACTACCCATCTATCAACCATCTATAATGCTGTCTGAGCCTATCCATATTTCCTCGGAAATAAGTGGCACTAAATGCAGTGACATATCTACCCAAATATGGAGCCCCTGGTGGCACAGTGGGTTAAACCGCTGAGCTGCTGAACTTGCTGACCAAAAGGTTGATGGTTCGAATCTGGGGAACATGGTGAGGCAGAATCTCACCCGTCTCTGTAGGTCAGTCAAAAGCAAATTACTGCAACCCATTCTAGCATGGTTACTTTTTCTTATTAAAAACTTTTGCATCTTGCTCAGCCACAAGCCTTCTAGTGTTCATCTATTTGCAGCAACTGAAATATGTAGAGGAGAAATGTTGAATGTGGGCAAAGAACAGAGAAACTGGTATTTTAAAGGCAGCTGAAAAGGTGGAACTGTAGCCCTTCTTTTAAGGGCCTTTTTGGGTCGGTTCCTACCAAATCGGGATAGTTGGAGGGTATGCATGTATATAAACGTATTTCTCTCACTCTTAAGTGCTTGCTTGGACCTTGTGAGATTTTTGGAGCCAATCAGAGGCGGTAAACAGAACATTCTGAATGAAGAGTTTTTGGCAGGGACACCAGAATCCAACATTGGCAAGTAGGTTTGGTTTATACTAATCTTGTCTCCTTACAAGACATGAGAAGTGACTTTCCTTATTCATTAACACCACGACATCCTTAAATATGAAGACTCTTAAAAGTGCAATGTGTGCTTAAAAGTGATCTCTATATTGCAAACCACTCTTATTTTCCCAGGAATGCTCAATGGCAAGAGCTGTCTTAGTGCTTGATTGTTTAAAACATTTCTTATTAGGTATCTCTTAAGGAGGATCAGCTGCAGGGGTTTTGATGGTCCAATTTTGCCAGATACTTTAAAGGCATGGGCTTAGTCTTGCCATGTCTTCTCTTAGGGGTTCATGCCCCCTTGCTTAATTCTGGAGGACACCTCCAGACATAGGGAAAACCCACGCCAAAGCGGATTTAAGAAACCCACTTCGGTGTCGGTTTTTGTCCTCATGTCTGCCCCCCATGCCATCCCAGTAACTTTCAGGATGGTATGGGGCCAACCCCCCAAATCCCTTAAAAGAAGTAAAAACTTACAGGGCCACCATGATGCTCCTCAGGGGTATTAGGCCTGTGGGCATTGACTACCAGATACTCCCCTTTCTTCGAACTCCATGAGCCCAGAAAAGTGAGAGGGTATCCACCCCTTTCCCCAACTCCCCCCAAAAGCCCTTAAAAGAAGTAAAAATGTACTGGGCTGCCAAGACGCTCATCGGACAGGCCTCCTGGCATGTAGAAATAAGCAATTTTACTCCATGCAGGGTTTTCCTCCTTTGTCCCAAATTAATTATGTTTTATTGGAAGTGTTTGGTTGCCTCTGATAAAGGTCCAACAGGCCCTGCATTTTGGGGCCTGTCTGGAAGAGCCCCATGTTTGTTGGCCAAAACTTTTATTTTAGAGAGAAAAATACTTCATGAAGTTGAATCTTGAGCAGATGGAACAATTATTTCCTGCTCAAGATTCTTTTCAAGAGCTATAAGTTATGCTGTGTAGACACAGAGAGGAGGAAGCAACATCTGTGGAAGGGATACAACTTTGTGATTAGCAGAGAGACTGAATTCAGGACAAAATTATGTTGGTATGACTTTAAGTAAATGCCTGGTTTATAAGTATTATAAACCAGGACTACCTGAGCCACCCCTCCTGTTCATATTCCATGTTTTTAAACTGTTGTACATTGCCTAGGGGTTTATAAGGGCGTATTAAAGTATTATTATTATTATTATTATTATTGATATTTGATTTTTCTGGAGTTTCAACCATGTGGGTAGCTTTGATGCATAGAGGGGAGACTCTCCTTTTCATGTTAGGAACTTATGGACAGAGGGGAGTGAGACTAGTATTTGTCACTGTTGTGTGTCTTCACGTTGTTTCTGCAGGGTCACAGCCATTATATTTACTGTAGTCTACTTTGTTCAATTTACTTCTAGATAGGAGCCTAATCCATGTGTTATAAAACCATCTGTAAATCTGTTCTTATGGAACAGAGTCCTTATCCTTCTTTGCCCTTCATCTAACTATTCTTTTAAACATCAGAAAGAAGCTGATGTAAGGCAGTTGTGGCACTCTAGAAATCTTGTTGTGTAGTATGCAGAACCATAAGCAACTGACACTTTTTTGTGAGCTAACAACATCTCACTTCTCTGAATGCATGCAAATAAATTATGGATGATTGTTTAACAAGCTTTGATCTTTCTGCAGCTGCCAACAGCAGCAACTATTCTGGCTGTAGTATACAAATCTCAAAGATCATCACAACATGCCCTCTCCAGTGAAAGTCATCGTTTCGCCACTTCATCCCAGACTCCCAGTAATGTAAACTTCTCTACATCTTCTTCAATGCTTTTGAGTCATTATAGGCTTGTGGTTTCTCAACAGGTCATCCCCCATCAGGATGGTCATTAAAGTTTTTACACTGAGCATGCTAAGGCATTCCTTTGGTCCCAGCTTTCCTTTTTCAATCAACAGCACCAGCTGAGATACTCCAAAACATACTGTAAATTGGAGTCATAGTCACCCCATCACTACAGACTGGATGCTGTCCAGATACCAATCATTCCCAGTACCAAGGGTTTTTAAAAATTCCCTTTTGTCTAAATCAGTGTTTTTTAACCTTTTTTGAGCCGCAGCACATTTTTTACATTTACAAAATCCTGGGGCACATTAACAACCAAAATGACAGAAAATGACACTCTACCACAGTAATACATATAGTTAATATGTTTTTAAATGTATTTATACACTCGGTGTGAAACCTGGGCCTGTTTCGATGAACACAATGTATATATGACTTCCTCTCACATACTTATACATGGCTCTCATGTCTTCTCTCAGCCTTCTCTTCTTCAGGCTAAACATGCCCAGCTCTTCAAGCCGCTCCTCATAGGATTTGTTCTCCAGACCCTTGTGAAATTTCACCCTGAGTGAAATTTGCTTCCAGTTAACTATGGATGTCATGAAGCTGTTATAAACAGTTCCTTAGGAGGGGGGGGGGGAAGGCAACTCTCAAAAAATCCAGTAAAATAATAATAAAAATAAACATTTCCAAGCGGAGAGGCTCAATTTGTTTCTTGGAAACCTGTGAGTGGGTAGTCTATACATTTCATAGATCTGTGTGGCCTCTTTTGCTGCCTCCCTCCTCCCTCCGCAAAAGCAGAGCACTGGGCGGAAGTGATTGAGTTGGCGTTTTCGCGTTGGCTTGGATTTCTTGCGAGAACAGCCAAAGCTGGAAGCTCCATGTTGGTGAATTGGGCAGCGAATAAACCTGGGAGCATCGGGAGGCTGAAGCAGCCCTGAGCGGGAGCTGGAGTCATAGTGAGTCGAGGCTCCTGAAGGCTTCCTCAAGGCGGGCCTGGCCCTGGCCCTGGCATTCGGCGGAGCCTTTGCTTTGCCTCGGGGAGGATCTTTAGGGAGAAAAGAGGGAGAAAGAGCTGCTAGGAGGGGGAAGAAAGGGTATTGGAGGTTCCAATTTCCCACGGCACACCTGATGATCGCTCATGGCACACTGGTTGGGAAACACTGGTCTAAATGGTATGGAAAGGCATCAAGTCTGTCCTATAGCAGCCCTGTTCTGCATTTAACTCAGCTTGTTCTCCACAGAAAACTAGATCCAGAGAAACAGTAGGGAAACAGGCTCCACCCTCCTAGACTTCCCAGTGGTTACACCTATTAATTTGTTTAGACATATTTTATAAAGTTTTTGGTTTTGAGAATGAGGTGAACCTTTGTATGTTGAAGAAATAAGAACATACATTTGGAAAAAAGTAGGAAAAAGTACCGTAAGTCTGAGCTAATTCACATCTATATAAATAAAAATGTAATGTCCGTTTGTGGGATTAACATAATGCAAAAACCATACGACGAATTGACACCAAATTTGGACACAATACACCTATCAGGCCACGAGTGACCATCACTCATAAAAACACTGAGAAACACAGCAGAAGAGACTTAAAAAGCCAAAAAAACAACAAATACATTACAACGCATGCGCATAACCACAGCAGAAGAGACTTAAAAAACAAAATAAATTTAAAAATACATTACAACGCATGCACATAACCACATATATACAAATATATACACACATATATACACACACAAAACACATATACACAGACTGGACCACAGCAATGTGTGGCAGGGGACGACTAGCTGTTATAAGAATATAATAATAATAATAATAATAATAATAATAAATCTTTATTTCTATCCCACTTTTCTTCCTCACGGGACACAAAGCAGTTTACAACATATTAAAATAATATAAACAACAATCCGAATACATCAGTAATAAGTATAAAATATCATAAAATAAACAATTTAAAACAGCAATAATATACATTCCCATTCTTGTGGCGTCATGCCAGGTTATATTGCACTTTGTTCCAGTCCATAGCATTATGGTGTTTCTTATCATTCCAGATTAGTTACCTTCACTAAAGGCCTATCTAAATAGGAAAGTTTTAATTGGTTCATGAAAGAAGAAAGGGAAGAACTGTTTTAATTTCTTTTGGGAGGGTGTTTCACAGGCTGTGGCAGCCACCGAAAATGCCCTCTCCTTTGTCGATGTCAGCCGCATTTGTGATGATGGTGGAAGTGAGAGTAAGGCCTCTTCTGAAGATCATAAAGAGTGGGCCAGTTGGTATGAAGAGATGTGGTCAGATAAGTAAGTTGGACCTGAACCGTTTAGGGCTTTAAAGGTCAAAATCAGCACCTTGAATTGGGCTCAGAAACAAATGCAGGTGCTGTAGCAGAGGGGTTGTGCTCTCTCTGGGTCCACCACCTGTAAGTAACCTGGGTGCAGCTCTTTAAACTAATGGAAGTTTCAGGCAGTCTTCAGGGGAAGCCCCACACTAGAGCCCTTTACAGTAATCTAAGTGGGATGTAACCAAGGCATGGACCATCATGGCCAAGTCTGGCTTCTCAAGATACCAGGGCAGTTGGAGTACAAGTTTTAATTTATTTATTTATTTATTATTTGGATTTCTTGGTCGCCCCTTCCAAGTGGCTCGGGGCGACTCACAACCGTTAAAAACAATTACAATCAATAAAAACACAGTAAAACACAGTAAAAACAATACATGGCACATATTAAAACATGGTTGGATGTACACATCCACAGTTAAAGCAGATAATGGTGCCTTTTCGCTACATAAAGTCATAGCCCTTAGCCATATCATGGAGCCTTAGCCTTGCTCCGACCCAAAAGCCTGTATGAACAGGTGGGTTTTATAGGCCTTTCGAAAGGCCAGTAAAGTGGGCATCGCGTGAATGGCAGGAGGGAGAGCGTTCCATAACACAGGAGCGATAACGCTAAAAGCTCTCCTCCGGGTTCTGGTCAGGTGGAGGGCTGCATGACTTGGTACCGCCAAGAGGTTCGATGATTCGGATCTCAGTGGTCTTAAAAGACTATATGGGGAGAGGTGGTCCCTGAGATACACTGGCGCCAGACTGTTCAAGGCCTTAAAGGTTAAAACCAGCACTTTGAAGGTGATTCGGTGCTCAATTCGGAGCCAGTGCAGTTCCCGCAGGACCGGCGTGATGTGGCAGCGAGATGACCGGGCTGCGGCGTTCTGCACCAGCTTAATTGTAGATGATATATCACTGTAGCTGGTGGCTTCCGTGTCAGAGGAATGTTGAGTCTGCTCTGGGTTTTAGTCTGGAGGTCTGCACTTTGGATAGCTCTTTTCAGGCCAAAAGCTGGAGTGCATGCATTGCCCCAGTGACATGAAAGCCTCCCCCGCCCCAGTGCAATGCAGACTGCCAAACAAGTTCTTTTGGACTAGAGTTCTGAAACTCTTCCAACCAGGATGGTCATTAGTAACCATATCTAAGCTGATTAAATGTCTTCAATCACTCTGGATATAGGGAGCTTGCAGGAATCTTAAAAAGTGCCTCGTGTGAAAGTGTATGAGTTACATGGAGGAAAAAACAAAGAAGTAAGATGGAAAAACTGCTTTTGAGTCCTTAGACAAGCCAATATTCTCTGAAATATTGCATCACCTTTGAGGACTGCTGTAAGGATGTTCAAAAAGAAGATGTCATAATCTATTTGTTGCCTATTGTGTTTCCTTCCTTTTTCTTCTTGAGAAAGGAATTTATGAATTTATGACTGTGGGGAGAAAGAGCATGGACATTGCATGTGTGGCTGATTCTTATCACTACACATTTAGAGGAACCATTTCATTTATTCACTTGTTCACTTTGTTTATTCAATGATGTTCTCAGATGACATACATTTTGGTGTCTATATATGGACCATCAGCTTTGAGCCCTACCCTGCTGTGTTGGAAACAGTAATCAGACCCTCAGAGAAACTAAAACCCCAGGTCGAGTTTATAGTTGGTTGAAAGGCATAAATATGACGCCAATGAAATTAATACTGTGTCGAATGAAGACTTCGATTGTCTTGTGCAAATTGCAAATTTGCCAATAGAAAGTTGCCTTTTCCTCAACACAGAGCATTTAGATTTAAAACTATAGTAGAGATCTTGCACTGGGAGACACATGACAGTCATATGACTTCATCTCATTAGTTGTGGCTCCCAATTTATTGTTGTGTGACTCCTACTTATGGCTACTCTAATGCAAAGCTATCATGGGGCTTTCCAGGCAAGATTGTTCAGAGGGTGCTTGCTACCGCCTTCCTCTGAGGCTGAGAGCATGTGACTTGCCTAAGATCATCCGTTGAGTTTCTATGGTTGAGTGTGGATTCAAATCCTGGTCTCCAAAGTCTTAGTCCAACACCCAAACAACTGCACTATCCTGGCTCTTTATTTTAATACTACCCTCCAAAAAACCCCATCTTGCAAACAATGCAGCCTCTTTTCTTGATACAGCAGGAGGGTGAATACTATCTTCCTATAGTTGGATGTTCTGCAACAGGAAGAGCACCCAGATGGATATATGGGAGGAGATGGGTTTTAGAGGGAATCTTGGCTGTTATGAGGTTGGAACAGAATTTTGACTTCCAAAATGACAAAAAACCCCACCAAAACAAAACAAAACCCCGAGTTACAAAAGCATACATTCAAGCCATCATTATATACCACCATAATTGTAATTAATGACCAGGTTACCATTTTATGCTTGGTTTAGCAAAAATTATTATTTCAGGTACAGTGGGAACCATTATATCTCTTTCAAAATAACTGTTGTAGCACAGCAAGCATCAGAGGACAAGTCAGAGGATGAGGGGGGAATGATGGGTTTTTAAATGAGGGGTTTGTATTTGATTAGACAGAAGTGTAGGCAGATGAGGCTGAGGCAGAAGAGGCCGATGTTGTGGATTCCTGTGCTCATTTCCAGGCAACAGGGGAAAGTGGGAGTCCTTGGGCTGATGGGGAGTTTTCCCAGGAAACTAGATTAGGCCTGAGAATGGAGGGAGTAAAAAACCGACAAACTAGATATTTTCACAGAATCTGTAAGAAGACCTTGACGTCCAGGTGCATTCGGTATGATGTCATAGATCAGTGGTTCTCAACCTGTGGGTCCCCAGATGTTTTGGCCTCCAACTCCCAGAAACCCTAACAGCTGGTAAACTGGCTCGGAATTCTGGGAGTTGTAGGCCAAAACACCTGGGGACCCACAGGTTGAGAACCACTGTCATAGATGCTTGGACAGGCTTAAGTTAAGTAGTCTAGCTTCAAGCCCCTCAGAGGAGAAAATGTTTCTAAAGGATGATTTTCCTGTCTCAAGTTCATGATTCAAGTTTCATGTTTTGGTTTACGTCTTTGTTCCTGAAAGGGTTTGCCTTCGAAGAAGCTTCGGTTTTCAGGTTTATGGATTCATGTTTGAATAATTGCTCTCTTGAATTTATGTACTTTGCAATTTTGTATTTTCTATTTTTGAATTACAGCTATTTTGTATTATACAGATGTTGACTGCAGAAAAATGTATAGGGTATATGGTCACTTTGTTGTTGCTATTGTTGTGTGTCTTCAAGGTGTTTCTCACTCATGGAGACTGTAGGGTGAAGCTACTGAAGGGTTTTTTGGCAAGTTTTTTTTCAGAGATGGTTTGCCATTGCTTTTTTTCTGAGGAAAGGGCCCAAAGTCCCAGCCCAGCACCCAAACCACACCACCATCCTTGCTAAGCTTATATTAATGTATATGTAGGAGATATCCTCCCTTCATATCTTATGCATTGTTCCTCCATTTCCCTTTTTTCCTAGTTTTATTTTCTCTTTTCTTCTCTCATTGTATTTACATTTTTAAAACACACAGAAAAGCTGACATTCTTGAATACTAAATAAAACCAATAAGAACAATAACATGCAATTAAGGGGGGGGAAGCACCCAACACTTAATTTTGGACATTTTTGCAAGTACTGACAGATATTGGTCAAGCCTGTCTATAGAAAATAGACATTATAGTGGCTCTGAAATAGCTGCTTTTTAAAAAGAGCAATAGGAACAAAAAATTTAAATGTACCTCCTATTATGAATTTTGCCTACGGGTTCACTATTCACATGATGATGTCATGGCCATTAACATGGAAGGAACATAGTGGGATGTAGTCTTACAGAAAGTGCAATCTCACCCCTGAGAGTATGAAAAACCAATTGTAAACATGCTTCTATGCAACAGAAGACCAATCTTTAGAAGTGTAATGTGCTGCCCACCTTGAATGTGCTGGGTGAATCCAAAATTTAATGGAGTGCTGGGATATTTCACATCAATTCCATGCAATAGAATTTGAGTTGGGACTACACAGAGCTAGACTAAAGAGTAAAACTCCTTAGACAGATTCATGGATACCAAGGAGCAGGTGAGGGTTTTGCCCTCCTTTCTGCTAGAGATCCCTGTGTACAACTAGTGGGCCACTGTGTAACACAGAATGCTGGACTAGATGGGCTGAGGCCCGATTCAGCATGGCTCTTCTTATGTTCTTTATGTTCCTTAGCAGTGACAGAACAGCTGCCTTCCGCCGCTGCATAGCATACATTTCAGTTTCAGAGGCAGCACAATCTCTGTTCTTCTCGTAACCAATCAACTGTAGCATGACAACACAAAGAAGTTGTTATTGAACCTCTTTTGCTGTGTTGGATTTTACTTATGGTAAATTGGGATCCCTACTGGGATCTGCACGCATTATTCGCCGATACATCACATGATCCTAGATCCTCTTGCCCTCTACCACTTCTAATGGAGACTATGGTGGGAGCCATATACATGGCAAACATTCATTGCCATAGACACACAACATATATAGACAGACAGTCAGAGGCTATTTAACATCCCAGCTTCTGGCCACCAGGGGAGCTGTCGCTTCCTCATTCTTTGCATACTTCCTAGAGATTTTTATGGCCTCATAAATCTGGATGTGATGGAGTCTCCTCCTCTGGACAATTTTAAGCATAGTTTTTAAACTCCATCTGTCAGGAGTGCTTTGATTGTGTAGCCCTCCATGGAAGGAGGGTGTTGGACTGGTTGGCTCTTGCAGTCTCTTCCATCTCTGATTTTTGGATTCTATAAATTATGTACATTGAGAGCTTCCTCATTAATTTCTGTTGAAAATAGCAACCTTCTTCAAGCCTCCTACACTAGTTATTTGTTATGTATAGAATTCATATTGCTTACTATATTTTATATGTGTGTATTGGTATGCAGTTTTCCTTAACTCTGTGTTGTGGTACAGCAGACCATGTAATCAGATCTGGGACTGTTCAGGTCTCAGATTTCATTTTAGAACGTAGAGATGCATTAGGCTTTCAGACTGTACAGAGACTCTATTAGGTTCTTAGACTGGAGAGATACTTAGACTTTGGACTGTTGATTATAAGATGCCCTGTGTTATCTGCACCGAGAAACTACTTCAAATCCTATCTATAACTGGATTGAAAAGCAATATATCTGTATGCTGAATACATGAAATTTGTGAGTAAACCAACTATGCTATTTTAACGAAGACTACTTATTAATTTTTTTGTCTCTTGAGAGCATGATTTAAACCAGGGCTGTCCAACTGGCGGCCTGGGGACCGTACGGAGGGAAGCCACGTCAGATGCCCTAGGGGCGGGACTTCCCCCTGCCTGTTCCTTGCTCGCGCGGGCTTGCGGGCCAGGGCGGGATTGGCGAGCCGCCCTCCGCCGTCTCCCTAGCTCTTGCAGCGGCCGTGCCTGAAGGAAGGTAAGCTCCTGGGCTCGCCGATCCTGCCCTGGCACGCAAGTCCGGTATCTTGCGCGACCCGCCCCTTTTCGGCGGGTCGCGCAGGACGCTGGGCATGCGCGTCAGGGCAGGAGAGGCCCCACCCCCGCGAGTGGCCACGCCCTCCGCTCCGGCCCCCAAGGTGAGCAGTCACCTGAATTCCGGCCCTTGGTCCGAAGAAGTTGGACAGCCCTGATTTAAACCAAGCTGTTTTATGGGAGAGTCGATGGTTTTAGACCAGTGTTTCTCAACCAGTGTGCCATGGCACACTAGTGTGCCGTGAGCGATCATCAGGTGTGCCGCGAGAAAAGCTCTCTGCCCCCCTTCTTTCCCCCCTCCTGCCAAACTCCTGCTGCTTGGGAGAGGAGGAGGAAGGGCCGAGTGGTGGCGAAGAAAAAGAAGAAGGGGCAGGGGCGCCGTCTCCTTTGGCCGTTTCCCCAGCCAGCCTCTAATCCGCCATGACTCCCGCTACGACTCTCACCCCTCGCTTGCTGAAGCCGCGCAGAGGAGGAGCCCCGCCCACTGAAGCCCGTCCACCGCTCATGCTTCTTCTCTGTGGGAGAACTGAAGCCGGGGGGGGGGGGGCATGGCGTGGCCTGGCTCCGCCCCCTCCCCCAGCTTCAGCGCTCCCAAAGTTTCGCCAGCCTTGAGGGGGCAGTGCCAAGCCAGCATTCTGCTGGCTCTGCCACTGCTGGCTTGGCACTGCCCCCTCAAGGCTGGCAAAGCTGTGGGAGAACTGAAGCCGCGTGGAGGGGGCGGGGCATGGATCCCCCACCTCCCCCGGCTTCGGCACTCCTAGCAGCTGCTCCCAGCAGGTCACCATCCCCCAGCCATTCTTTACTGTGTTAGAGTGTCATTTTGGTTGGTGGTGTGCCCCCGGATTTTTTTAATGTTAAAAGTGTGCAGCGGCTCAAAAAAGGTTGGGAAACACTGTTTTAGACAACTGGCATAACACTTCTGAAACTCTGCTGTTTTTGTGCAGTGGCGTATCTTTGTTCCTACACAACAACTATAGGCGGAAAGCCCAAATAAAGATTAAATATGAGGACAATATGTAGTCAGCTTCTATATTCATATAAACATCAACATAAACATGAACAGTGGTCATTCACAAGGTGAGTGTACAATCAAACCGTAATGGTGATATATAAAAGACTCACGGCCGATGTGTCTTTGTCTATGAATTGAAGCTTGAAATAAAGTAGTTAATGTTGCCAAATGCAACTAGTCTAATAATGTCAAAATATTAACCCAGGTAATCTTTGCTACCCAATGTAGCTAATCCAAAGGTGTAAATAATATACTTCGCCACGCAATAGGGCTAATCCAAAATATTTGTCGATATGGAAATGTGAACGCAATGAAGAAATGTGGTGGAGTCAAAATCCGGCCGATGAGGGCGTCTGTGCCTCAGGACCCTGCTCCCGTTTCGACCATACGGAGGTCTTTTTCAAGGCCTCTTTGACGTGTCCAATACTCTTCCTGAGTTACATAATAATGGCGGTGGTACATATAATCCGCATTATATCTATAACAAAACAATAATAGGACACCATAGTCGCCTATAAAGAGCAATAATCAAATTATACATATACAGTAAAAATCTAACGTGAATCAAAACATACCTAAAGCATCGTTGGAGAAAATATTCCAGAAGTAAAGGCGCAATGCAATCTTATAACGATGCAACGGCAAAATGCAATCTTATAACGATGCGATGGCAAAATGCAATGGGCTACAGCTAGCTACTCGTAAGAAGGTGGGGAACACACTCTGAACACCTGATAGGGATTATCTAATAAATAATTGATACCTAATCTTTCATTTAACCCGATTGGACACTCGCTCTTGAGTTTTACTATCCAAAATACTTCAGCCCTTCTCAGGTGTTGTTCGGTTTAGCTCCATGAACTATTTACGAGCAGCAGGCTGCCCAGGGAGCCAAGGTGTTGCTGTTTAACTCTGAAGGATGGGAACAAAAAATCTTCCCATCTGATTCAGGTTGGTAGAAAGCCATGCCCAAAGAGTATTGGCTTTGTACCACCCCTCAAGACTGTATGTTTCACTAGAAGTCTATGAAGCACAGGATTTCCTATTTTATGGGCAAATATGGATAAAGATATAAGGGCTGCAGTCTTTAATGGGTTTAATGGATAGATGTATGAGCTACAACTTTACTTAGTTAATTGCTCTGTTGATGGGCATACCTTGTTTGTTTGCTTTCAAGCCTTCTGGGGCCTTGTTTTGCTGCAATGGAGCCTTCGAAATGAAAACTGATGTTCTAGGGATTAAATCCCACTGAATTCAGTGGGATTACTTGTCAGTAAACATTCTTCCATTTACACTCTTAATGGGATTGTATTTCTTCGTAAAAGTGTTTGAATATAGCAGGCTGTCATCCAATGACTGTTTGATTTTGCCTGAACTTGCATCCATTGACTTTTTTTGGTAATACATTTTTATTAAGTGAATTTCAGAATGTACATTGATAAAAGAAAAAATTCTACTATCTAAGTTTTGGGGAAGGAAAGTCTGAGGGTATGTTTTACGTTATGGAAAGCCGCGCACACTTTTTACATTTGCAAAATCCTGGGGCACACCACCAACCAAAATGACACAAAATGACACTCTAACACAGTAATACATATAGTTAATATGTTTTTAAATGTATTTATACACTCAGTGTGAAACCTGGGCCTGTTTAGATGAACACAACATAGATATCCTGGTAGGAATGGCAGAAAGACACAAACTTCCCACACAGAACTCCCATAACCCAGAGAAAATGCTATAACAGTTTGGTGGACATTGACCTTGAGTTTTGGAGTTGTAGTTCACCTATATCCAGAGAGCACTGTGGACTCAAACAATGTTGGATCAGGACCAAACTTGGCATGAATACTCAATATGCCCAAATGTGAACACAGATGGAGTTTGGGGGAAATAGACCTTGACATTTGGGAGTTACAGTTTCTGGGATTTATAGTTAAGACACAAACAAAGAGCATCCTGAACTCTTGCAACAGTGGAATTGAACCAAACTTGGCATATTGAACTCTCATTACCAACAGAAAGTACTGAAAGGGTTTGCTTGGGAATTGACCTTGAATTTGGAAGTTGTAGTTCACCTACCTCCAGGGAGCACTGTGGACACAAATAATGATGGATCTGGACCACACTTGGCATGAATACTCAATATGCCCAACTATGAACACACATGGAGTGCCTTTATCGAGGTAGGTTTCTTAGGGTTTTTATACTTCAACACACTAGACTCTCCCCCCTCCCCTCCTGGAGGTTCCAATTTCCTACGGCACACCTGATGATCGCTCATGGCACACTAGTGTGCCCCAGCACACTGGTTGGGAAACACTGATCTAGGGTAACTAAGGTAATTATCTATGGGGTGGAGAGGGGGAAGGCATGCAGGGATGGCCTTAGGAAAACATAGGTAGGGATTGGGGTTGTTGATTTCCTAATCATCTTCTCCGCGTATATAAATGCAGTGTTTATTTTCTGAATTCTTTCTAAAATGACTACTCCCTTCTTTCATTTCTGTCTTCCCTCGCTGCTTTCTTTTGCTCCTTTCATTTCCCTTCTCTGTTGCTTCTATTTATTTATTTCAGTATCTGTCCTTTGGTGTCCTCCAGGTAATCTTCAGAAGCTTTCCAATCCATCCTCCTCATTGGTCTTCCATGTGAATTTTTTAAAGCAAATGTCAATTTATCCATTTCTTTTATATCATTGACTCTGTTCAACCAGTCTTCTATAGTTGCTAATTCTTTTAATTTCCATTTTTTGACATGTACCATTCTGGCGGCTGTAGTTAGATATGTGAATAAAATATCTTGATTTTGATCTAACTCGATGTCCTCATCTGTTATTCCTAGCAAGAAATATTCTGGTTTCATGTGAATTTTTTATTTTCAGTATTTTTTTCACAGGTTTCTTGTATTTTCCTCCAAAAAGTTTTTACCATTGGACATGTCCTCCAGGCACGGTAGAAAGTGCCTACTTCACTTTCACACTTCCAACATTTGTTACTTGTTTTTTTTACATTATGCCTAATTTATGTGGGGTGATGTACTACCTGTAGAATATTTCTTGCCAATTTTCTTTCATATCTGTAGAATATGTATATTGGATTTTTTTACGCCAAGTTTGTTCCCATTCCTCAAATTTTATTGATCTTCCAATATTTTTGGCCCATTTTATCATACATTCCTTTACATTCTCCTTTTCAGTGGCCCATTCTAATAGTTTATTATTATATATGTTGGTTATACTCTTCTTTTGCTTTTAAAAGATTCTTTCCCAGAAATCATCTTTTTCTAAGAAGCCTACCTCTTTGTCTTTACTGTAATATTCTTTTAGCTGGATATGCTGAAACCATGTGAGGAATTTAAATTGTTGATTCAGCTCTTCCTTTGTCTTCAATTGGGTACCACCACTTTTTTTTTAGCGCCTCTCTATATGTTGGCAAGCTTGTCCATCCTAACAGTCTTCTTTGTCCTGCTTCCAATGGGGAAATCCACAAAGGTGTTCTTGGGTACAGTTTATCTTTGTATGCAGATGATGTCCAATTCTGTCACTCCTTCCCACCTGCTACTAAGGAGGCTGTTCAAGCCCTGAACCGGTGCTTGGCTGCTGTAACGGACTGGATGAGAACTAACAGATTGAAACTAAATCCAGACAAGACAGAGGTACTCATGGTCAGTCATAAGGCCGAACAGGGTATAGGGTTACAGCCTGTGCTTGACGGGGTTACACTCCCCCTGAAGGCGCAGGTTCGCAGCTTGGGAGTGATCCTGGACTCATCGCTGAGCCTGGAACCCCAGGTCTCGGCGGTGGTCAGGGGAGCTTTGCACAGCTCAGGCTTGTGTACCAGCTGCGCCCATATCTTGGGAAGTCACACTTGGCCACGGTGGCCCACGCTTTGGTTACATCCCGTATAGACTACTGCAATGCTCTCTACGTGGGATTGCCTATGAAGACTGCTCAGAAGCTGCAATTAGTCCAGCACGCAACAGCCAGACTACTAACAGGAGCAGGATACAGGGAGTGCACAACTCCCCTGTTGCGCCAGCTCCACTGGCTGCCAATTAGCTTCCGGGCACAATTCAAAGTGTTGGTGTTGACCTACATAACCCTATACGGTTCTGGCCCAGTTTACCTGTCTGAACGTATTTTCCCCTATGAACCGTCAAGAGTGCTAAGATCTTCTGGAGAGGCCCTGCTCTCAGTCCCACCACCTTCGCAGGCGCGTCTTTTCGGTGGTGGCCCCCTGGCTGTGGAATTCCCTCCCAAATGAAATTAGATTCGCCCCCTCCCTCCTGACATTTAGGAAATGGGTGAAAATGTGGCTGTGCAATGAGGCCTTCGCAGAATGAAGGAGGAGATTGCGAAGCGACTAAAGTCGCTAACCACTTGATGCGGACCGAATATATGGGTTAAGTTGGACTTGATTTTACTTTGGTGAAAGGCTTTTTCAAATGTATTTATTGTATTTTATTGTAATTTTTATTGTAAATTTATGATGTTTTTAGATTTTAAATGTTAGCAGTGAATACTTGCTGTTTGCCGGTCTGAGTCCCTCTTCGGAGGTGAGAAGGCCGGGATATAAAAGTTTTAAATAAATAAATAAATTTAACCCAAATCTTTGTCATTGGATACTTTTTTAAAAAAACAAACAAACCTTTTTTGCTTACTAGAAACTGTAGTTGAGGGTATACATGTACCCTTGTTTTCTGTTTCTCCAGAGCAGTGCATAAACTCAGACACCTCTGTTGCTTTCAACATCATAACACTATAAATTACACTGCCTTTGGCCTCAGTCCTGCTTTTCAGTTGCAACAAGGACAAACTTATTGAATACATTGTAGAATGATACAGTGTCATACTGTATATCCCATTCCTTAAACGAGTCTCCTTTAGTTAGGACTCACAATAGGATTTTGATCAATGGAAGGTCTGAACTGACCTTGGTTTAGGTCAGTGCTGTCCAACTTCTACGGGGTCCAGGGCCGGATAAAAGGTCACTGATGACCTAGGGGGCCGCTCGGCCCTGCCCCCAGGCCCTGCCCCCAGGCCCCGCCCCCACCCCAGGCCCCGCCCCCTCCTAAAACGGCTGAAAAAGGGCAGAAGGCGGCGCCAAGAGCCGCGCGTCACAGGCCTGGTGTGACGCGCTGCCCCTTGGCACTGCCTACTCCTCCTTTTCGGCGCCCCTCCCTTCCTAGGGTGGAGGAGGGGCGCCGAAAGGAGGAGTAGGCGGCGCCAGGGGCAGCGCGTCACGCCAGGCCAGTGACGCGCTGCTCTTGACGCCCCTCTGCCTTTCGGCGGCCCCCCGCCTAGGGAGGGGGCGCCAAAGGAGGAGTAGGCGGCGCCAAGAGCAGGCGCGTCACAGGCCTGGCGTGACGCGCTGCTCTTAGCGCCGCCTACTCCTCCTTTTCGGCGCCCCACCGCCGCCCTGGGCGGGGAGGGGGAGCCGAAGTGGCGGAGTAGGCGGTGCCAGGGAGCAGCGCGTCATGCCAGGCCTGTGTCACGCGGCTCTTGGCGCCGCCTACTCCTCCTTTTCGGCGCCCCCCGCCCTAGGAAGGGGGCGCCGAAAGGAAGGCGGTGCCAGGAGCAGCGCGTCACGCCAGGCCTGTGACGCGCGGCTCTTGGCGCCGCCTACTCCTCCTTTCGGCGCCCCCGCGCCCTAGGAAGGGGGGGCGCTGAGAGGAGGAGTAGGCCAAGGAGCAGCGCGTCACGCCAGGCCTGTGACGCGCTGCTGTTGGGGCCGCCTTCTGCCCTTTTCTCGGCGGCTCCGCCCTAGGTAGGGAGGGGCGAAAAGGAGGAGGAGCTAGCTCTCTTCCTCCTCCCTGCCCCGCCTCCCCCCGCCCCCCCGGCCCCCGGCCGCCATTTTTTTAAAAAAATTTTTTTTTCAAATTTAAAAATGGCGGCTGAGGGCATAGGTGGGGCCGTGTCCAACAGGCTACGGGGCCGGATCCGGCCCCGGGGCCGCCAGTTGGACAGCCCTGGTTTAGGTCATACAAGGATTAATCTTTTCCTCATTCCATCACAGACCCTTTTAATGAGTAAAATCCTTATTTTCTCTTAAATTTGGTCTGGCTTTCTAGGGGTTAGTGCATTTGGATCAGAGGAGCCGCTCTTTCTTTTTCAACATCTCTTTCAGTTTATACTTGACCTGAACTAAGATTTAAAGATGAGCCAACCTTAAAAACTGTGGCATAGACACCGAGAACTGGGAAGCCCTGGTTCTTGAGTGCTCTAACTGGAGGTCAGCTGTGACCAGCAGTGCTGTAGATTTCAAAGAGGCAAAAAAGGAGGATGAAATGAAGAAGCGTACCAAGAAGAAGGTGTGTCAAGCCAAGCCTGACTGGGACCACCTTCCACCTGGAAACTGATGTTTTCACTGCGGAAGAACATGCAGATCATGAATAGGGCTCCACAGCCACCTACGGCCCCACCGCCAAGAGACTGCACTTGGAGGACCATCATCCTTGGGCTATGAGGGATCGCCTAAGTAAGTTCGACCTGAACTAGTTCTAAGAACAACTTGGCTGTGTATTTTCCAAGAGAAAATGCCTCATTGCCAATTAACCCTTTTCATTGGGAAATTCTGACTTGTTTTATCGAGAGATTTTGGCTGAACTTGTATTCTATATATTTTTCATTGTAACCTTGCAAATACAAAGATAATGGTAATTGTTAAGAGGCAATTGGGATGATTTCCCTGGAGTGTAAAGACTTGTACAAGATGCTGAACCCTTCTTGCAACCATTCAACCTTAGCAGAAGTGTCCAGTCACTTCTTGCCACACGCTTGCTTTCGGTCCCCCTGTTGAATTTCATTTTATTTACACTGGAGGAAAATGTAACATGAAAGGAGAGTTCACATCAATTCCTCAAGCTCTTCTTCCCAGCATTAGAACCATTGGTACTCTAATATTGAGGTGGTCGGGTTCAGGACCTTGGCTAGCTCCTTTAATGTTCAGAATAACATCCAGAGTGCATTAACTGGCCCAACGAAATGGATACTATTAGCCGCCATAATACTGAAATCTCCCCCTCTCCATTGTCTGCCCCATTTTGCTGCTGCCCATTAGCTTATCGTGTTTTCTAGAGTCAAATCTATGTTGCTGACAGGAGCCAAAAAACATTGGAAGTCATGGATACTGTTGGATTTCAATTTCAGATGCTGGTTTACCCAAATCATCAAATATTTTAACTGTGCTACTTCTTTGTGTCTTTTTTCTTCCATTTAAACCAATGGAAGGAGAGGGTGGATCACATAATTATATGGTTTAGTTACTAGATAGCACCATATTTAATTGTATCTTAGCAGAGTCAGGAGTCTCCTATTGCTGTTCTCTTCATTGTTCAGGAAACAACATGAAGGTATTGACCATTCTAACTATATTCTGGACAAACTTACCTGTCCGAACACATCTCTCCCTATGAACCATCGAGATGTTTAAGATCATCCGGAGAGGTCCTGCTCTCGGTCCCACCTTCTTCGCAAGTGCGATTGACGGGGACGAGAGACAGGGCCTTTTCAGTGGTGGCTCCTTGGCTTTGGAACATCCTCCCTAGTGACATCAGATCGGCCCCCTCCCTCCTGACATTTTGCAAGAAAGTCAAGACCTGGCTGTTTGAGCAGGCATTTGCTGATGAAATATAACGGTTTAATTAGATCTATGGAATGACGACAATGTGACGGAAAATGATTTCAACGTGATGCTGAGAGTGCATTTGTATATTTTAATTGCTAATTGTTATGTTATATGGTTATTGTTTGGTTTTGTTTTGCTTGTGTTTTTGATTGAAGGGCAGAAACCGCCTTGTGTAAACCGCCCTGAGTCGTCTTCAGGCTGAGAGGGGCGGTATAGAAAAATGATAAATAAATGATAAATAAATATATTGCTCTATACTGCTCTACAATGAGTATCATGTATGTGGGAAATGACAGTTCTTTGTTTCCAATCTCTTTTATGATAAAATATTGTTTTGATCATTCCATATATATTCTCCAGATATATGGAGCTGGCTACAGACATAATCTGAACCCCTCCCTCTGACATAATTTCCAACAAACAAACAGTGGGCCCTTCCACACAGCCCTGTATCCCAGATTATCAAGGCAGAAAATCCCACAATATCTGAACTGCGTTATCTGAGTTCACACTGCCATATATTCCAGTTCAAAGCAGATAATGTGGGATTTTATTCAGCTGTGTGGAAGGGACCAGTGATCCAACAGATAGGCCCTGAATTTAGTCTTAAACCATAATGTCATGTCTGCGAGGGAGGAAGGGAAGGAAGCTAGAATTCCTTCAGAGATTCCTCGGATTGAGAATTTTCCTTGCCAATTCCAGCATCTCTTTGTTGCTGTGTGCCTTCCAATCATTTGTGACTTATGGCAACTCTGAAATGACCCTATCACAGGATATCTTGGGAAGATTTGTTCAGAGTGGATTTGCTTTTGCCTCCTTCTGAGGTACAGAGTATATGACTTGCCCAATGTTCCTTAAACCACCTCTCCAAGTGACTGGGAAGGAATAATCCAACCATTTCACCTTATATGGGGGCACTTCCAGACAGGGCTTAAACTCACTTCAGAGGGCATGAAAAAAACAAGCTGAGTTTAAGTCCCCACACCCTTCCCAAAGACCCAGGCTTTCCTAGGGGGTTGTCTCCATCCTAGTGCAGTAACTACTGTGCACTCAACCCCCCCTCCCCTAAAACCTTAAAATGTAAAAAAATCCTTACCAGGTCACCATGATGTTTCATGAGGTGGGGGGGGGGGGCTCATGGTCAGACCCGAAGAAGCAAATTCAGTTGTGGTGCAAAAGCAGTCCCAGGAGTCAGTCCCCACAGGACCCATACCCAATTTGACCTGGGTCTAATGGGGTATCTATTTAATTCGAAACAAAACAGGGAGGCCCTCCTCTCAGTCCCACCTCCATCTCAAGCACAGTTGCAGAGGGCGAGGAAGAGGGTCTTCTGGTTGGTGGCCCCTCAGCTTTGGAACACATTCCCCAGAGAAATTAGGTTAGCCCCCACACTTCAATGCTTTTGGAAAAACTTCAAAGCATGGCTCTTTAAGGAGCCCTTCTGTTACGGACCAAGTTAATTGTTTTGACTCTGACACTTTAATGCGACTGAAATAGATATGGCTCGTTTTAATCTGCAGCTATTGCTGTGTTTTATTGAGTATTTCCTTTAAATCAGTAGGGTGTTTATATACTGCTTTTATGTATATTTGTTTTATATTAATTGACACTGTTGTTTTATAAATGCCCATGTATTTTATTGCACTTGTATCTTTACAGCACTAATACATGCTTTTGTAAGCCGTCCCGAGTCTCTTTTGGGAGATAGTGGTGGGATAGCGGATCAGCTGCAATGGTTCTTAGAAGACACAGCTGGACTTGATCCCTTCCAGTCCGGCATCCATATTGGGCATGGGACGGAAACCGTGCTTGTCTCCATTACAGACCAACTTTGCTGCCAGCTGGACCAGGATGGGTCAGCGCTGCTTGTACTGTTAGATATGACAGCAGCTTTTGACATGGTAGATCATGCGCTGTTGACCCACCGTTTAGCCGTGTTGGGAGTCAGGGGGACTGCCCTTAAATGGGTGGCCTCCTTTCTCCGGGACCGGGGACAACGAGTGGAGGTGGGGAGGATGGTCTCTGGGAGACTCCCATTAACATTTGGGAGCCATCCTTTCCAGGGAGCCATCCTTTCCCCACTATTGTTTAACATCTACATGCGCCCACTGGCCCAGCTGGTTCGGGACTTTGGTCTGGATGGCTGCGGGCTAGCCGATTGAAGGTTAACCTGTCGAAGAAGGAGATCCTATGGCTGGGTCACCCTGGATTGAGTGGATGTCGGCTGCCTACCCTGGACGGCGAGCCTCTGAGCCCTTTGTCCTCCGTAAAGAGCCTGGAGGTCCATTTGGACTCGTTGCTATCGATGGAGCTGCAAACTCCACGGTATGCAAGACAGCATTTTACCATCTGAGGCAGGCTAGGTGGCTGGCTCTCTACTTGTCCAGAGGCGACCTGGCTACGGTGATCCAGGCGATGGTCATCTCAAGATTGAACTACTGTAACGCCCTCTACATAGGCCTTTCCTTGGCAGCAATCCGGAAACTTAAGTTGGTGCAGAATGCTGCTGCTCGACTACTGGCGGGAACGTCGGCCCGAGAGCATATAACACCTACTCTGCAGCAACTGCACTGGCTACCAATAGAGTACCGGATTGTTTTCAAGGTGTTGGTATTGACCTTCAAGGCCTTGTATGGCCTGAGGGACTGTCTCACTCCATATGTTCCCCTGAGATCACTACGTTCAGAAGAACAGAACCTCCTGTTAGTCCCGTTGATCCACTCCTGCCGGCTATCTTCAATGAGATCAAAAGCCTTCTATGTGGCTGCACCATCCCTTTGGAACTCCATGCCGGATGAGGTCCACGCCATCAATGAACTAGCTCCGTTTTGGAGAGCTTTTAAGACATTCCTGTTCAAACAAGCTTTCAACCTCACTGGTCCTTGAAGATAGATACTAAGTTTAGGAATGTAAACGGCTGATTCCTGTAGATGTTTGTTTTATTGTAGTTGTGTATTTTATGCTTTTATGTTTTAGTATGTTGTATTAAATTGAATTGTAGATGTTTTTATGTGAATTATGTAAACCGCCCTGAGCCTGCTGGAAGGAGCGGTACATAAGCATGAATAATAAATAAATAAATATAAATAAAGTTATTATTATTGTTTATTTAA
>JARBWK010000008.1:16987391-17446158 GCA_030556195.1 Anolis apletophallus
AAACTGTAGTTGAGGTATACATGTGCCCTTGTTTTCTGTTTCTCAGAGCAGTGCATAAACTCAGACACCTCTGTTGCTTTCAACATCATAACACTATAAATTACACTGCCTTTGGCCTCAGTCCTGCTTTTCTTTAACAAGGACAAACCTATTGAATACATTGTAGAATGATACAGTGTGTCATACTGTATATCCCATTCCTTAATGAGTCTCCTTTTTAGTTAGGACTCACAATAGGATTTTGATCAATGGAAGGTCAAGACTGACCTTGGTTTTAGGTCATACAAGGAATAATCTTTTCCTCATTCCATCACAGACCCTTTAAATGAGTAAAATCCTTATTTTCTCTTTAAATTTGGTCTGGCTTTCTAGGGGTTAGTGCATTTTGGATCAGAGGAGCCACTCTTTCTTTTCAACATCTCTTTCAGTTTATACTTGACCTGAACTAAGATTTAAGATGAGCCAACCTTAAAAACTGTGGCATAGACACCGAGAACTGGAAGCCCTGGTTCTTGAGTGCTCTAACTGGAGGGGTCAGCTGTGACCAGCAGTGCTGTAGATTTCAAAGAGGCAAAAAAGGAGGATGAAATGAAGAAGCGTACCAAGAAGAATGTGTGTCAAGCCAAGCCTGACTGGGACCACCTTCCACCTGGAAACTGATGTTTTCACTGCGGAAGAACATGCAGATCATGAATAGGGCTCACAGCCACCTACGGCCCCACCGCCAGAGACTGCACTTGGAGGACCATCATCCTTTTAGGCTATGAGGGATCGCCTAAGTAAGTTCGACCTGAACTAGTTCTAAAGAACAACTTGGCTGTGTATTTTCCAAGAGAAAATGCCTCATTGCCAATTAACCCTTTTCATGGGGAAATTCTGACTTGTTTATCGAGAGATTTTGGCTGAACTTGTATTCTATATATTTTCATTGTAACCTTGCAAATACAAAAGATAATGGTTATTGTTAAGAGGGGTGGGATGATTTCCTTGGAGTGTAAAGACTTGTACAAGATGCTGAACCCTTCTTGCAACCATTCAACCTTAGCAGAAGTGTTCAGTCACTTCTTGCCACACGCTTGCTTTCGGTCCCCCTGTTGAATTTCATTTTATTTACACTGGAGGAAAAAGTAACATGAAAGGAGAGTTCACATCAATTCCTCAAGCTCTTCTTCCCAGCATTAGAACCATTGGTACTCTAATATTGAGGTGGTCGGGTTCAGGACCTTGGCTAGCTCCTTTAATGTTCAGAATAACATCCAGAGTGCATTAACTGGCCCAACGAAATGGATACTATTAGCCGCCATAATACTGAAATCTCCCCCTCTCCATTGTCTGCCCCATTTTGCTGCTGCCCATTAGCTTATCATGTTTTCCAGAGTCAAATCTATGCTGCTGACAGGAGCCAAAAAACATTGGAAGTCATGGATACTGTTGGATTTCAATTTCAGATGCTGGTTTACCCAAATCATCAAATATTTTAACTGTGCTACTTCTTTGTGTCTTTTTTTTCTTCCATTTAAACCAATGGAAGGAGAGGGTGAATCACATAATTATATGGTTTAGTTACTAGATAGCACCATATTTAATTGTATCTTAGCGAGTCAGAGTCTCCTATTGCTGTTCTCTTCATTGTTCAGGAAACAACATGAAGATATTGACCATTCTAACTATATTCTGGACAAACTTACCTGTCTGAACACATCACTCCTATGAACCATCGAGATGTTTAAGATCATCCGGAGAGGTCCAGCTCTCGGTCCCACCGTCTTCGCAAGTGCGATTGACGGGGACGAAAGACAGGGCCTTTTCAGTGGTGGCTCCTTGGCTTTGGAACATCCTCCCTAGTGACATCAGATCGGCCCCCTCCCTCCTGACATTTTGCAAGAAAGTCAAGACCTGGCTGTTTGAGCAGGCATTTGCTGATGAAATATAACGGCTTAATTAGATCTATGGAATGACGACGATGTGACGGAAAATGATTTCCAACGTGATGCTGAGAGTGCATTTGTGTGTTTTAATTGCTAATTGTTATGTTATATGGTTATTGTTTGGTTTTGTTTTGCTTGTGTTTTTGATTGAAGGGCAGAAACCGCCTTGCGTAAACCGCCCTGAGTCGTCTTCAGGCTGAGAGGGGCGGTATAGAAAAATGATAAATAAATGATAAATAAATATATTGCTCTATACTGCTCTACAATGAGTATCATGTATGTGGGAAATGACAGTTCTTTGTTTCCAATCTCTTTTATGATAAAATATTGTTTTGATCATTCCATATATATTCTCCAGATATATGGAGCTGGCTACAGACATAATCTGAACCCCTCCCAGATGGAGGCTAGCGGCTGGGAAAGTCCGGGGGAGGCCGCTTCTCAGGAAGATAGCGATACTAGGCTGACTGAGCGGGGCCGTTCTCACAACAGGCGCAGGGACATAGAGGAGGGCAGGAGGAGCTGGCATCTGTCCCTAGACCGTCACCGTTCGGAAAGTAGAGACTGGAGACGCCGGGCCCTAGATCGTCGGGGTTCCAGGCCGAGGGATTAAGAATGGCCCGTGGGAACTGATCCTCAGTTCTCCGGCCACGTCTGATCTGAAGGGCGTTGAAGCAGAGTGAATCTTGGAGCCTAGTTTGGCTTGCCTTGAACCAAGACCTTGCCTTGTATGTGATTCGCATTGGTGCGGATCCCTTGTTACGTTCCGGAGTGAATCCGGGAGCCTTGCCAAGCTTTTTGCCACGCTTGCCTTTGAATCTACCTTTTGGACTTTGAATACTTTACTGAACTTTAGCTTCGTGCTGATTGCTTTATTCCATGAACTTTACTAAGTGAATTGCTTTTTGGACTTGTTTTTATTCAATAAACATAGTTAGCCTTTGCTACGTCTCCGTGTGTGTGTTAAAGGGGCAGTTCTAAGTCGGTGATTGTGACAGTTGGCCGGAGAACTCCTTGAACCCCTTTTCGCACCACGGGACGTACCAGGAACCGCCGGCAGCGCAACCAGGCTCCCATCGTCCCCACGGTCGCCATGGCAAACCTGACAGATCAGCAGGTGGTGGCGTTGCAGCAGGAGGTGGCAGAGTTGCGAACCCGAGCGGGGCGATACCCGTCGGTAAATGCCCCGGCACGGTTCAATGGACATCCGGCGGCGGTGGAAGTTTTTCTTGCCCAGGTCAGGATGTACCTGGAGCTGCGGCCCAATGAGTTTGCCACCCCCCGAGCCCAGGTGGGGTTCGTGTTCAACTGCATGGAAGGGATGGCAGCGACTTGGGCAACTTCCCTCATCAATGCAGCGTCTTCTCATGTGGGCACTTTGGATACTTTTCTGGCGGTGATCCGGGCGACCTGGGGACCTCCAGTCAACGAGGACCTGGCGGAACGGGATTTGGCACGGCTGACCATGAAGGACATATCTTTGGCCCAGTACATTTCCCGTTTCCGAGTTTTGGCCAGCCAGACCAAGTGGGAAGTGGCGGCCTTACGCTATACGTATCTAGCGGGACTCGTTCGAGCTTCAGCAACAGATGCTCCAGTTGCCCCGGCCGGCCGACCTGGAGGAGGCTATCGCCCTGAGTCTGCGGGCGGAGGCGGCCACGCAACACAAGAGAAGGTGGGGGGGCGGCCCGACAGAGAAACCGCCGACCAAGAGAGAGGCGGGACCGGCCAGTTTGTGCCCCAGATCCCTGCTCCCACCCCTTTTGTGGATGATTCTGAACCGATGCAACTGGGCACAGTGCGACCTAAAGTGGATGCCGCCGAAAAGGCCCGGCGCCAAAGACTCAACCTTTGTTGGTACTGTGGGGGCTCGGGTCATTTTTCTCGTGACTGCCCCAGAAACCGCGTGGGGAAGACCCCTCGGGCCTCTGCAGCGGTGGCCAGCGCCCCGGAGCCTGAGGAAGCACTTCAGGCGGCGGGGGAAGGGTTCGGCCGAGTGTAAGAGGGTTCGCTCGCTCGGCCGCCGTCGCCCACCTTCCTCCGGAACCCAAGACTGGACAACTGTTCCTTGTTATGGTCACCCTCTGGTCCCCCGAGAAGGGGCCGATGATGGTCCATGCCATGATCGACTCGGGGGGCTACCAACAACTTCATTGACGCAGATTATGCCCAGTCTGCTGGATTACAATTTCTAGATCTTCAGGAGCCCAAGGGCGTTCAGACTATTGATGGGAGGCCCTTGAAAGCTGGGGCTGTGACCCAGTACACCGCTCCCACCAGGATGTGGACTAGTTCTCACAAAGAAGAGATTTCCTTTCTCCTGACCAAGCTGTCGGACTTTCCTATTGTGTTGGGGGTCGTGTGGCTGACGCTCCATGATCCCCAGATCTCCTGGGCCAAGAGACAGCTTGTTTTTGCTTCTGACCACTGCCAGAGCCACTGCATGATGGCCCGGGCATGTGCGGCGCAAGAGGTGACTACGGTGGCCACGCTGCCCCGAAAGTACGCTGGCTTTTGGGACGTTTTCAGCGAGAAGGAGGCGGAACGGCTGCCGCCGCACCGGCCGTATGACTGTGCCATTGATTTGGAACCCGGAGCCCCGATCCCGACGGGGCGGCTCTACCCCCTCTCGGACCCGGAGCAGCAGGCCCTGCGCGATTTCCTGACTAAAAACCTGCGGAAGGGTTCATTCGCCCCGCAGTGGGCGGGGCGCCCATCCTGTTTGTCAAGAAGAAATCAGGGAACTGCGGTTGTGTAATGACTATCGGGAGCTCAACAAGATCACGATTCGCAACCGCTACCCTTTGCCCCTGATCCCCGAGTTGCTGGAACGAATGCGGGGCGCCAAGGTCTTCACGAAACTGGACCTCCGGGGTGCCTATAATCTTGTCCGGATTCGGCAGGGCGATGAGTGGAAGACTGCATTTCAGACCAAGTGGGGCAGTTTCGAATACCTGGTGATGGGATTCGGTTTGTGCAATGCCCCCGCCTGTTTCCAACACTTCATGAATGACATTTTCCGAGACCTGCTGGATCGATATCTGGCCGTCTACCTTGATGATCTGCTGATTTTTTCTCCGGATCAGGCCACCCATGACCGCCATGTCAGGAAGTACTCCAGAGACTGCGGGCCACGGGCTCTATGCTAAGCTGGAGAAGTGTGCCTTTGATCTGCGTGAGGTGGACTTTCTGGGCTACCGTATTTCCTCCACGGGCATTGCCATGGATGACACCAAGATCAGGCTGTGGTCGACTGGGCGACTCCGGCCAGCAAAAGGACATTCAACGCTTCCTGGGTTTTGCGCTACTACAGAAAGTTCATTCCTGACTTTGCCAAGTGGGCTGATCCGATCACCCAGTGCCTGCGCGGGGTAAGGTGCCGTTCGGTGGGCGCCGGAGGCGGATGCGGGGTTCGGAGGCTGAAGCAGCTGTTCACCACTCAGCCGCTTTTGCAGCACCCCAACCCCGCACTCCCTTCATCGTGCAGGCTGATGCTTCTGATGTAGCAGTGGGAGCGATCCTGCTACAGCCACAGGGACGGACTTGTTGCCCTGCGCCTACTATTCCCGGCAGCTCACGGCGCGGAGAAGAACTATACCATTTGGGAGAAGGAGCTCCTGGCCATCAAGGTGGCGTTTGAAGTCTGGAGACACCTCCTGGAAAGGGCCAAATTCCCGGTGGAAGTTCACACCGACCACCGGAATTTGGAGCACTTGAAGTCTCAGCGCAAATTGAACCAAAGGCAACAGAGATGGTCCCTGTTCTTTGAGCGCGGCCATTGCCGCATTCACTATCTGAGCCCCAAGCAGACCAAGCAAGCTGATGCCTTGTCCGGAAGCCGGAGTATGTCCGCGGGGGAAGGCCTCCCGAGCAGCCTCTGCTCAAAGCGGAGAACTTGCAGCCGTTCGAGCGGCTCCTGTGCCGGCTCCGGCGGCCCCGCCTGGCCCTGTAGATAAGCGGCCCTTGAGTGTGCGGGTCCAGGCCCGCCAACGGGACGACCCTTGGGTGCACGAGCAGCTGACCAAGGGGGTGCAGGCTCCGTTTCAGGTACGCGACGGGGTGCTCTATCACCGTGACTCTGTTTATGTTTCTCCGGGCCCTGAGCGGGGGACATTCTGAAGCTTGCCATGACACCAAGGCAGCGGGACATTTTGGGCTCTTTAAGACTCTGCAGCTGGTCCTACGGGACTTTTGGTGGCTCAAAGTACGCAGGGATGTGGAGGACTTTGTGGGATCCTGCCCTGTGTGCCAGCGGGCCAAGAACCCGGGGGGCAAGCCGGCCGGTTTGCTCCAGCCGCTTCCGACCCCTTCCGCTCCTTGGAAGATGATTTCGGCCGATTTCATCACTGATTTGCCCAAGTCCAAGGGGTTCACCACGATCCTGGTTGTGGTGGACTGTCTCACCAAGATGGGACATTTCATCCCCTGTGTGGGGGTGCCTACGGCCAAGGAGACGGCCGATATGTTTGTGCAACATGTGTTTCGGTTGCATGGCCTGCCCGAGAGTTTGGTGACGGACCATGGCTCCCAGTTCACTTCCCAGTTCTGGAAGGGCGTCCAGAAGCAGCTGGGGATTGAGGCACGGATGTCTACGGCCCATCACCCTCAGACCGATGGCCAGACCGAACGGGTGAATGCCACCTTGGAGCAGTATCTGCGGTGCTATGTTAACTACCAGCAAAGCAACTGGGCGTCTTTGTTGTCCATGGCGGAGTTTGCTTACAACAATGCGACGCAGGAATCCATCAAGGAGACTCCTTTCTTTGCCAATTATGGATACCATCCCCGGTTCTACCCTCCCGTGACTCCCTCGGGGGAGGTGCCGGTGGCGGAGGATTGGCTGCGGGAGCTCGCTGCACTTCAAGACTTGCTACATACTCAATTGGACCAGGCCAAGGCTGACTACAAGCGGATGGCTGATCGGCGGCGCCAGGAGGGTCCGGACGTCCTTGTGGGGGATCGTGTTTGGTGTCTACCAAGAACTTCCCCACCCAACGCCCGAGCCGCAAATTGGATGCGAGATTTTTGGGCCCCTACAAGGTGTTGGAAAAGGTGGGTCCTGTTTCCTTCAAACTACAACTCCCAGCGGACATGAAACTTCACCCGGTGTTTCATCGCTCCTTGCTCCGCCCGGCGAAGGGGTGCGGCCTGACGTACGCAGCCGCCTCCTCCCCCCGTGATGCGGGAGGGCGGAGAGGAGGTCGAGGTGCAGGACATCCTGGATGCCCGCCTCCGTTACCGGAAGTTGGAGTACTTCATTGACTGGAAAGGTTTTGGCCCGGAAGAACGTGCGTGGGTCAAGGCTCGCGACGTGCACGCGCGGAGTTGGTGGCTCGTTTCCACCGCAAGTACCCTGACAAGCCCAAGCCCGGGGCGGCCAGGGGGCCCTGAGGGGGGGGATAGTGTAGCACCCATGGGCCCGTTCGTGCCACTGGGGGGGGGTGTGACGCGCCGGGGGTCCCGTTGGCATTGGGACCCGCACAGGCTGGAGGGGACTCAGAGGATGAATTGGAAGGCCCAGAGCAAGATTGGTCAGCCGTGCCTTTGCACAGTTCACCTGTAGAGAGCTTAGCCTGGGATCCCGGGTGGGAGCATTCTCCCGGGGAAGGAGCGGACCAGGTGGAGATGGGAGGCAGCGAAGCAGATAGCGGAGATAGTTATGAATTCCCAAACGGCCGAGGTTCCCAAGAGCTAGCCGAGCAGCAGATGGAGGCTAGCGGCTGGGAAAGTCCGGGGGAGGCCGCTTCTCAGGAAGATAGCGATACTAGGCTGACTGAGCGGGGCCGTTCTCACAACAGGCGCAGGGACATAGAGGAGGGCAGGAGGAGCTGGCATCTGTCCCTAGACCGTCACCGTTCGGAAAGTAGAGACTGGAGACGCCGGGCCCTAGATCGTCGGGGTTCCAGGCCGAGGGATTAAGAATGGCCCGTGGGAACTGATCCTCAGTTCTCCGGCCACGTCTGATCTGAAGGGCGTTGAAGCGGAGTGAATCGTGGAGCCTAGTTTGGCTTGCCTTGAACCAAGACCTTGCCTTGTATGTGATTCGCATTGGTGCGGATCCCTTGTTACGTTCCGGAGTGAATCCGGGAGCCTTGCCAAGCTTTTTGCCACGCTTGCCTTTGAATCTACCTTTTGGACTTTGAATACTTTACTGAACTTTAGCTTCGTGCTGATTGCTTTATTCCATGAACTTTACTAAGTGAATTGCTTTTTGGACTTGTTTTTATTCAATAAACATAGTTAGCCTTTGCTACGTCTCCGTGTGTGTGTTAAAGGGGCAGTTCTAAGTCGGTGATTGTGACAATACATTACATAACTCCTTTTATAAAACACAAAATACATTGCATAACAGGCATGGCTGCTGTAATTAAAAAAATTAAAAACTATTTGTAAACAATGAAGATTGGAAAGAAAACAGAAGCAGCTGGTAACAATAACCATCCTTAACCCAGAGGCAGAAAACAGAACGGGAAGGCAAAACCCTGGCCGTTTACTGGCTAGACCAGAGGCATTCCAGAATAAAAAGGTCTTCAGCAGACAATGAAATGCTATTGGGGGAGAGGACCCAATGGATGTCCTGGCTTAATCAATTGGTTAATTAACGGAGTCATCAGTTAATGAGTGGACAGTTAATCAACTGAATTAATTAACTGGTTAATCAGTTAAAAACTGGACAGTTCATCACCCGGGAAGGGGGAACTTTAATCAGCTAATGGAAACTCTCCTATAGGATAGGAAAATGAATTTTCTATAGTAAATAATAGCAAAGTAAATAGTATGTTATAATAGATAGTAAATGACAACAACAAACAATAACACAGCATTTACATATACTTAAGATAGCAGACCTTCTCTAGGGAAGCCACTATTTGTCGCAAAAATGGTGTGAGATAGAGATTGGTGGAAGCAGGGAAACTCAGGAGTGTAAAAAAACCCAACACCCCTCTCTTTTTTTTTGCCTGTTCAAGTCTTTTGGGTCTTCATGGATTTACAATTTTTGACTTTGATAATAGGTCAAAGAGCAAAATGGGGGAACTTGCTTATTCTGGTTAAACATAATGATTAAATATGGGATGCATTGGGATTCATAGCAGCAGAGCTTCCTGCGACTCAGCTTGTGTGCATCATTTTGGACACAGAGGTCTTTCCTGCTCTGTCCCTTTTGTTAAGCGGTACTTTGTCTGAACCGAAAAGGATAGCGCAGTGTTGTTCATTGGGGATCTGTATTGACTCTGCCAAAGGCAGGACAATACTGCTCAAGGGCATTGCAACATTCTTTGGGGGGGACGGATGACAACACTCTGCGTACCGGGGCACACATAGACTTAGAGTGTGTTTGTGCACATGTACAGTATTCACACACTCAGGCCAATTCCCAGAAGTCTACTATGCCTTGCTTTTCCTTGTCACTGTCTTCTCTCACCCTTTTAGGCTGCAGTGCTACATCATTTAGCTGCATGGATCCCAATGAAGCAGGCATGTAGCCAGGGGGCTAAGGGGCTTCAGCCCGAAATTTTCAGGGTGGTCTGTGAAAAGGCCTTACTGGTACATTATTTAAACTGTTATGTTTATTCATATCATGATCTGATCACCATGCTCATTATATCCCACATTAATGGGGCTATTGGGATAACAATACAAAAGGTTTGCTAGGGTAGACCCTCTTCCACCCAGTCTCAGCCCCCCCCCCGAACCAAACTCAGCCCCCCTCCCCCAAATCAAAATCCTGGCTACGGCCCTGCAATGAAGTATTTATTTATTTATCATGTCAGGAGCGAAATAAAACAGTTGCATTGCATTAAAACAAACAAACAAATAAAACACAAAGTTTGCAAACTTGGAATTCTATTAAATGTCCTTTGAGCCATAGATGACCACTTGGAGAGCCTCTGGTGTTGCTATAAGAAGGTCCTCCATTGTGCATGTAGCAGGGCTCAGGTTGCATTGCAGTAAGTGGTCTGTAGTTTGCTCTTCTACACACTCGCACATCGTGGATTCCACTTTGTAGCCCCATTTCTCAAGGTTGGCTCTGCATCTCGAGGTGCCAGTGCGCAGTCTGTTCAGCACCTTCCAAGTCGCCCTGTTTTCTGTGTGCCCAGGTGGGAGTCCCTCATTTGGTGTCAGCCACTGATTGAGGTTCTGGGTTTTAGCCTGCCACCTTTGGACTCTCGTTTGCTGAGGCGTTTCAGCGAGTGTCTTTGTAGATCTTAGAAATATTATTTCTAAAACTTATTTCTAAGTTTTCCATTGAAGTAAAAAGAGGGTTGAAAATTTTGAAAAGTGACGACAATTGGAATGGTAGGCTTTTGGGAAAATGGGCAGGGAATTTCTCATTGCACCATGCTGTCCTCTGTCTAATATCCAGGACTGGGGGAAGCACTAGCTCATCTAATTTATACAGGAGCCCCTTTTGAAAGTCAAGTATAAGGATTATATTGCTAAAATACATATTCAGTTCTTATTGTGATAATCTTATTTTCTTATGCACTGACTGGCAAAAATGTGTAAAGCCTGCTTCCTTCCCTCCTACAAATAGTCTCAAGGTGGTTTTCAATTGTAAAGACAAATAAAATACTGTATAGTTTCACACAACCAGTAAAATGGTTGCACAAACAACAGATTAAAAGTAAAAGGCAACCCCCCCCCCCAACAATCTGAATTACCAGGGTCAAAGATCAAAGAGATGTAGCTACAAAGGGAAAACTCACTTTTTGCTCCAGTTTCCACAAAAACATTGGGTTTTTTTAAATAGTGTGGGTAGTACTAGCGTGGTAATGAAACAGAATAATGGGTGGAAGGCAAAGCAGCACCATCTTTAAGAATGTGTAGACATTTTGTTGGAAATAGCAACCTTCTCAAGCCTCCACTAGTTATTTGTTGTGTACATAATTATTGTATTATTGCAATTTTACCTTACTTCTTTGTTGTGGGAGGGGTTGCAGACCATGTGATCAGAACTGGGCATGTTCAGGACTCAATACTCCTTTTTAGAGAGAGTATAAGCCATTAGACCAGTGTTTCTCACCTGGGGGTCGGGATGTCTGGGAGGGGGTCATGAAGGGGTGTCAGAGGGGTTGCCAAAGACCATCAGAGAACACAGTATTTTCTGTTGGCCATGGGGCTTCTGTCTGGGGAGTTTGGCCCAATTCTATTGTTGGTGGGGTTCAGAATGCTTTTTGATTGTAGGTGGACTATAAATCCCAGAAACTACAACTCCCAAATGTCAAGGTCTATTTTCCATCAGTGTTCACATCTGGGCATATTGAGTATTTGTGACAAATTTGGTCCAGAGCCATAATTGTTTGAGTCCACAGTGCTATCTGGATGTAGGTGAACGACAACTCCAAAACTCAAGGTCAATGCCCACCAAACCAGTATTTTCTTTTTTTTTGTCATGGGGGTTCTGTGTGCCAAGTTTGGTTCAATTCCATTGTTGGTGGAGTTCAGAATGCTCTTTGATTGTAGGTTAACTATAAATCCCAGCAACTACAACTCCCACATGACAAAATCAGTCCCCTCCCGAACACCACCAGTATTAAAATTTGAGCATGTTGGGTATTTGTGGCAAATTTGGTCCAGTGAATGAAAATACATCCTGCATAGCAGGTATTTACATTACGACTCATAACAGTAGCAAAAATACAGTTATGAAGTGTAGCAGCAAAATTTTTTTTATGGCTAGGGGTCACCATAACATGAGAAACTGTATTAGGAAGGTTGAGAACCACTGCATTAGACTCTTCGAGAGAGAAGCAGCCATCAGTATGCTTTTAGAAGTCAGTGTCTGTTATACTTTAGACTTCAGTAAGATGTATGCTTAGATACTACACAGATACCTTGGATTATAGACTATTGTTTCTATGTAAGTTGCCCTGTGTTACTTACACAGAAAAACCTCTTAAAATCCTATTGTAACTGGATTCATAACCAAAGTGCCTTATGCTATATACAGGAAGTTTTGTGAGTAAACCAACTGTTACTTTTAAATAATGTTTATTTTGTTCTCTTGAGAGCATAATTGAAAGGAAAAATATATTTTAAGGGGGAGAAGATGTTCTTTGGACTACTAAAGGAACATTTCTGAAACTCTACTGTATATATTTCCAAAAGGTTATTTGACCAGTGGTTTTCCAAAAAGGTTATGAATCCCATTTCCCAAATGGTTATGGAAATTCACATTTCCCAAAACATTTGACCCTCTCACCACTGATCTCATTGCTGAATGCCTCATTCTGAACTCAGAGCACACAACTCCACAATCAGGGCTCTGCCAGGGAAGTGCTTGGCAGGGAAGGTAGCAGTGGAGCTTCAGGACACCCAAAGAGAAAGACAGAGTTTATTTTGTTTTATCAATGGGCAAGAGCCCCGATCTACCCATTCATAGTTGATCTCATTCATTGCTGTGGAAGAGGTGGCAACCCCAAACATAAGAACATAAAGCAGTCCCAATCTGAATTTGGCTGTGGAAATGTATAGCCCTCAATACAATGTCAGTATAGTCTATTATAAATAGGTGTGCTAAGGGAAGAATCCAGGGCAAAATACTTTGAATTGCAGCTGAATTATTTTGCTGATGTAGACAACCCCCTATGTTAACTGTGTCTAATTTATTTTCACCAAGGACCACATCAGGCTTATGATTGCCTTCAAAGAGCCATTTGTAATTGTAAGACTGTATAAATGTATAGTAGAGTCTCTCTTATCCAACATAAACAGGCTGGCAGAAAATTTGATAAGCAAAAATGTCGGATAATAAGGAGGGATTAAGGAAAAACCTATTAAACGTCACATTACATTATGATTTTACAAATTAAGCACCAAAACATCATGTTTTACAACAAATCGACAGAAAAGGTAGTACAATACACAGTAACATTATGTAGTAATTATTGTATTTATGAATTTAGCACCAAAACATCACAATATATTGAAACAGCTGTGGATCCGGGCGGGAGGTAGAATTCGTTGGATAATACAGAACGTTGGATGAGTGAAGGTTGGATAAGTGAGACTCTGCTGTGACTACAAGTTTCCCTACTATTGAAAGCCTTGCAGGCCACATAAAATGACATGGTGGGCATTTGACACATCATGTGCCCTAGGCCTCCTCTAGTTGGGACTAAACGATACGACTGAGGTCAGCCATGTTTGGCCATTAACCAAGTGACTCAAGAGAAGGGGAACAGCTGGGAAGGCAGGAAAGGGACCTCAACTACTTCGTCTCCCTTGCCATCAGCATCTGAATGTTAAGACTGGCCTTGCCAGGAGAAATCAACCAGAAGAGGCACCCTTACTTTTACACTACAGTACCGAGCATTAGCCCATATTAATTTGGGAATCCAGACTGGTGGATTATGCGAATATTCACCTTAAAAAGAATCCTGTTCGGCACTATTGTTTGTCCTGGCTGCCGCCTCTGACTGGCACCATTTTTACCCACTGGGCTGTTTCTTCTTACATGGTTAATCCCCCTCGATCGGGGATCATGCGATGAATGGGAATGTCATATATATGGTAATATCACTGGAAGTCTGTTTGGGGAGGAACAAATCTACTACCAATCAGATATGGCTAGATGTGGAAGCCACTGAGGATGCAATAGGACAATTGAGAACAAAGCAAATGAACACAAGTTCAGCTAATTTTGAAAAAGAGAATCCCTCCCCCAACATATCCACCATTTTTCAATACCATCTGCAAAAACAAACAAATCTGAGTCATTTGGACTTGGTTGAAAATAAACCCCAGATTGGAGCAAAAAAAAGAGAAGCCTTTATTAAGTTCTCGGTATTCTTACAATCCCTTTCGGGGGGAAAAGGAGGGAGGCATTAATACATATAAGAATATTATCTTCTTGGAAACTTGGCTGTTTCTCTCCACCGATTTGTGCGTCACCTCCAGGTCTGCTACAATTATTTATTGGATGTTGTTCCAGTTCTTCTTCTTTTAAATAATCTTCAGGAGATGCAAAGGCCCATGACGTGGAGCGCGAGCAATATGAAATGTCACGACTGGAATATATATTCCCTTTTCCTCAGACCTCCTCATAAAGTTTGAAACTGATATTAATATTTAACTTTTCAACTCACAAGGTCTTTCATGGTCTCAGCCTGACTTAATTAGCTGACATTTAGTTCCCAATATTCCTCAGCACACGCTTTGGAGTCCTTGGGTACCAGTTTATTAACATTCCCCCACAGTCGGCTGGCAAAGGCCGCTTCCAGATTCTTTGTCAATTGTTCCTGTAGGCAACCAAATTCATTGCTGAATGCCGGTAGACTGGCCTATTCGGTAAATATGTTTAAATGCAGAAAGAGCCGCCTTCCTTTTCCATTTCGTTTAAACAAGCTTGGTGGGTTGCAGTCCCTCCCGCTCTCCTTCCCCACCTGCCATCTCCTCCGTGCAAAGGCCCATAAAAGAAAATTAAACAAAAATGCATTGCAATTTACCTTCATGTGTAATGCATGAAAAGATGATTTTGTTATGAATTAAGACTCCTATACACGTGCATCAAGGAACCTTAAAAAAATCTTGTAAGCATGGCAGCACAAAGCTCTCTTCCATGCTTCACTCCTTAACCTTGGTGGAAACACATTTGGGTTGATTTTGAATGCATGGATGGCTATTCTTAAGCCTTTGCTTGTTCACATGACTAATTGTGGTATCTAGACACTTTCTAGCTCATGTGGCTGGCATGACTGCATGGAATGCTATTTTTCCATCGAGGCGGTACCTACTGATTTCACATTTGCATGTTTTTGAACTGCTAGATTGGCAGAAGCTGGGCCTAACACCGTGATGGCGAACCTATGATGACACACGTGTCAGCAGTGACATGCATAGCCATGTTCAATGACAATGCGGCGGCATACAGAGAACTTTGGGACTGCATGCCGAGAAGGACATTTCATGCACGGTCAGGTGCAGAAGCCGAGGATGAAACATTTGCTGTAGTGTAGTATAGACACTCTGTGCCGGAGGTCTGTAGGCCAAAACAACATAACTCCGGCACAGTGCGTCTAGTTCTGGGACTTCCGGTTAGGCCTTTAGGGGATCTCTGACCTCACTTCTGGCTGGCGGAGAAGGGAGCAGCAGAATGCTGCAGGGGACGCATCTCTGGGGGCCTTGTGATTGCCATTACAAGAATCCACATAATCACAGCAACCATCATCCCATCTACTGTTCTGGAGTGTCATGGATTTCTAATTGACTATCATTACTGAGATAAGTGAGGTGGGGGTGCTGGGAGAGATGAGGGCCTGAGTTATGGGTGCCATTTCCCTACATATATTATAATTATACATTTTTGTTATTTAAACTACAAATAGCACAAAATAATAGTTTTTCTCTCTCAAAGTGACACCCCACCCGAGTTTTGCTTGCTTTTTGGCGAATTTTGACACATCAAGCTCAAAAGGCTACCCATCACTGGCCTAACAGCAGGAGCTCACCCTGTGCCATGGATCTGAACCACTAACCTTCTGGTCAGCAAGTTATTATTATTATTATTAGTAGTAGTAGTAGTAGTTTTCTGACACAAAAACACAGTATGTCACAGCAAACAAGATATATATGCTAGATTTTGTATCACAAAATCACAAGTTGATCACTTCCCATTATTATTATTGTTGTTATTTGCTACATAACAAGATAAGTACACAGCAAGCAAGATCACTATGCTGGCTTTTGTACTTGATCACACGTGGGACTTTTCTCAAGTGTCTAGGACTATGTGATGTATCAGCGAATAATGCGTGCAGATACAAGAAAGGTTGCCTTTTGCAGCTGACAGATGACAATTTTGTCAGCACTGATTGTTTTTAAGTGCAGACCAAGATCTTTAGGCACTGCACACAGTGTACCGATCACCACTGGGAGCATCTTTACTGGACTGTGCCAGAGTCTTTGCAGTTCAATCTTTTAAAATAATAATAATAATAATTATTGACTACACACAAGGATGGAATGGGGACAATATTTATTTTCCCAAGGTGGATTAGGAATGGCAGGCAAACATTAAAGCTGAGGTATCCAGCAAGAAAATATAGGATACTTTAGATTTTCTACAGAAGTATACTAGATTTTCTTGCTGGATACTTCCGCTTTAAAGTTTACCTGCCATTCCTAATCCAACTTGGGAAATGAAATATTGTCCCCATTCCATCCCTGTGTGTATCATTAATAATAATAGTAATACTTTATTTGTATTCTATCTTATCTCTCCAAGGGACTCAGGGTGGATTCCAACAAACACAGACACAAGGCAAACATTCAATGCCAACAAACACAGATAAAGGTAAAGGTTTTCTGGCTCTGGGGGGTGGTGCTCATCTTTATTTCTAAGCCAAAGAGCCTGTATTGTCCGTAGACACCTCCTAGGTCGTGGCCAGCATGACTGCATGGAGTGCCATTTACCTTCCCACCGAGGCGGTACCTAAATGATCTACTCATATTTGTATGTTTTCGAAATGCTAGGTTGGCAGAAGCTGGGGCTAACAGCAGGAGCTCACCCCATCCCATGGATTAGAACCCTCAACCTTCCAGTCAGCAGGTCCAGCAGCTCAGCGGTTTAACCAGTTGCACCACCCCGGCCCATTTACCTTCTTGTGCATGCTGCTTGATGCTTGCGCCCAAACTTGGAAATTCAATAATAAGGATCTGAGAAAAATGCTATGCATTTAAAGTAGAGTGTGTGTAATGTTTGCAGTGCTAACTACCAGAAACTGAGGTGAAAATACTAGATTTCTTTCCAACTTCACAGCTTCAAAGAAAGCCGTATCTGGATTCTCTCACTTATGTCTGCACTATATGTACGTTGTCTCTATTATGTACATCTCTCAAAAGATACATGGACAGACTTGTGGAAACATGAATACCCTACAGTATTTGGGATTGAGCAGAAGTCCATATCTTGAGAATCCCACCTGAAGGTTTTCCATGAACTGGAGAGTCACCATTCAATGCTATGCAAGTTTGCTTGAAAGTATAACCTGCTTGTTCAATAGGGCTAACTCCAAGTGTTGTAATCGCAGCATGATATATAGCAGGCATGGGCAAACTTGGGTCCTCCAGGTGTTTTGGTCTTCAACTCCCACAATTCCTAACAGCCTCAGGCCCTTTCCTTTCCCCCCTCAGCCACTTAAGCCTGAGGCTGTTAGGAATTGTAGGAGTTGAAGTCCAAAACACCTGGAGGGCCCAAGTTTGCCCATGCCTAATATATAGAGTGTTGTTGTTTGCCTTCAAGTCATTTTCCACTTATGGTGACTTTAAGGTAAACCTATCATGATGGTTTTCTCTGTTCAGATGAAAGTTCCCATTGTCTTCCTTTGGGGCTGAGAGAGAGTGACTTGCTCAAGATCATGCAATTGATTTCCATGGCTGAGCAGGGCTTCGAACCCTGGTTTCTCAAAGTTCCTGGTCATCATAACTTCTTTCCTCTTCCCATAATTAGCTGGGGTAAAGTTAAAGGTTTCCCCCTGACATTAAGTCTAGTAGAGCCTGACTCTGGGGGTTGATGTTCATCTCCAATTCTAAGCCGGAGATCCGACGTCGTCCATAGACACCTCCAAGGTCATGTGGCTGGCATGACTGCATGGAGCGCTATTACCTTCCTGTTGTTACTTTCCCACCAGTGCGGTACCTATTGATCTACTCACATTTGCATGTTTTCGAATGGCTAGGTTGTCAGAAGCTGGGACTGAAACCGGATGCTCACGCCGCTCCCCAGAGTCGAACCTGTGATCCTTCGGTCAACAAGTTTAGCAGCTCAGTGGTTTAACCAACTGTGCCACCGGGGGCTCCTAATTAGCTGGGGTACAATACATATTACCAGAGAAATACATTCATACTTATAGTGCAATCTATATAAATAAATATGTAATGTTCATTTGTGGGATTAACATAACACAAAAACCACTGGACGAATTGACACCCAATTTGGACACAATACACCTGTCAGGACAACGAGTGACCATCACTCATAAGAACACTGAAAAACACAGTGGAAGGGACTTAAAAGGCCAAAGAAAAGAAAATATTACAACGCATGCACAAAACCACATATATACACAAACACACATACACTCACATACACAAAACACATATACACAGACTGGGCCACAGCAACGCATGGCAGGGGATGGCTAGTTCTAGGTATATTTACTCTTTGTATACGCAAATGTAACTGCAGCGTAAATGTGAATAAATTGCAGCATGCGCCTACCTTGCCACAAAAGTTCCCTTTCTTTGAGTGCAAAAGTAGGCACAGGCCTGGGTTTATCCTTCAGCAACAGCATATAAATAAATTCTGGCAAGAGTTGCTAGAGATCCACACACGATATCTAGCAACTGAATAACTTTAGCTCTAATTATCTAGTTAAGCTACCATAACAAAACATGCTGTATATGGTTGTGTTCAGTATAATTACAGAGTATTTCACACAGAAGTGTGATTAATAGTATTTCATTACATTTCGATGCGGCTCCCCTAATTTGTGAGGAATTTAGTACGTGCTGGGTGTCGACTTTATGAGTTAATATTCTTCCGTCATTTGTTTTGACTTGTGTCAATAAATGCAAAAAATACAACCAGCCTGATATACGTTTCTTTGTCAAAGATTGTGTTTCTCTGTTGGTTCGCAGGAAGGTGAGAGTGAATGTGTGTGCTTAAGAGAGAAAGCAGGGAGACAGAGAATGTGAACCAGGAGACAAGCCTGAGTAGAAAAATATGACTTGTTATTGAACAATCTTGTTTTAAGGGCTTATCTTAGTAAATAAAGTATTGATCTTTTCCATTGGGGACCTTTGGTTTGATTCTACTATCTATCCCTCGGTGATATGTATACAACGGTGGCAGGCAGCTCATTCCTAGCAAACAGTATCACTTCACATTAAATATAATATCAATCACAGCGACCCGAGCTCTTTGCCTGATAGACTTGATGCGGAAAATGAAATCAACCATTAAAAAGTAAGTGTATAATTCTAACCCTGTTGCCATCTTTGTTTCAAAAGAAAACAGAGGCTGGGGGTTGAGCTGTTTCAAAGGTTCCCTTACTCTTAACCGAATGATAGCCTTTTATTATACCCTTCTCTGGTTTCCTTAAGCAGATACTTGGAACAATTATTTTTTAAAAAATCTGAATTGGTGCCATGGGTTAGACCAGTGGTTCTCAACCTTCCTAATGTCGTGACTCCTTAATACAGTTCCTCATGTTGTCGTGACCCCCAACCATACCTTTATTTTCGCTGCTACTTCATAACTAATTTTTCTACTGTTATCAATCACAATGTAAATATCTGATATGCAGGATGTATTTTCATTCAGTGGACCAAATTTGGCACAAATACCCAACACATCCAAATTTGAATACTGGTGGGAGTTGGATTTTGTCATTTGGGAGTTGTAGTTGCTGGGATTTATAGTTCACCTACAATCAAGGAGCATTCTGAACTCAACCAATGATGGAATTGAACCAATCTTGGCACATGGAACTCCCATGACCAACAGAAAATACTGGAAGGGTTTGGTGGGCATTGACCTTGAGTTTTGGAGTTGTAGTTTACCTACATCCAGAGAGCACTGTCAACTAAAACAATGGTGGATCTGGACCAAACTTGGCACAAATACTCAATATGCCCAAATGTGAACACTGGTGGAGTTTGGGGGAAATAGACCTTGACATTTGGGAGCTGTAGTTGCTGGGATTTATAGTTCACCTACAATCAAAGAGCATTCTGAACCCCAGCAATGATAGAATTGGGCCATACTTCTCACACAGAACCCCCATGACCAACAGAAAATACTGTGCTTTTTTTATATGCTTTGCCCTGATGTTTTTGATGATTGGGCCCTCTGACCACTGTGTTTTCTGATGTTTTTAATTACCCCTGGCAGTCCCAGGTTGAGAAATGGTTAAACCCTTGTGCCGGCTGAACCTCTGACCTGCAGTTGGCAGTTCAAATCTTATAATGGGGTGAGCTGTCTTAGCTCAAGCTTCCCATGCAGGGACATGAGAGAAGCCTCCCACAAGTGTCCCATGGGCAACGTTTCTGCAGACAGCCCATTCTCTCACATCAGAAGCGACTTGCAGTTTCTCAAGTTGCTTCTTAACACGATAAAAAAAATAAAATTTTGCTAAAAATTAATATTATTTTTATCAATATAATTCCTCATTTTTCTCAAGAAAGTATCATTTATCTTTTTCCCCTTTTACTACAAGGGGATATTTTAAATGATAAAGATAGGTATCTATGAAGAACAGCTATCTATTTGCCATTACATATTACACTGAGAGGCTCTTAACTGATATTTAAACAGAAATATTTCAGCTAGTGATTGTGTATTATGAAACTGAACACCATCAGTCAACACACTGAAAAGACTTACTTGCAAGAAAGACCTATACTTGGAATGAGGCCTGACCCCAAATATATGGACTTCAAAGATTTTTTTTATCCTTTCAGAAGCGACTGGAGAACATACTGCAAGTTGTTTCTGGTGTGAGAGAATTGGCTGTCTACAGAGACATTGCCCAGGGGATGCCCGGCTGTGTTACCCTGCTGGGAGGCTTCTCTAATCTTCCTGCAACCTAGAGCTGACAGACAGGAGCTCACCCATCTTGCCAATTTGGACCGACAACCTTCAGGTCAGCAACCCAACTGTCAGGTCAGCAGTCCAGCCGACACAAGGGTTTAACCTATTGCGCCACCGTGGCTCCCTGGCTTGAAAGTAAATCCCTATTAATTCCAGTGAAAACTTTCCACTTCCAAGGAATTGTGCACCATATTGCATCATTCAGTGAAGATTTAGTTCCGCTAAGTACAACAGGCAGTCCCTGAGTTACAAAGATCCAACTTACAAATGACTCAAACAATAGCAAGTAATAGAAATATAGATCTACCCATTGGAAGGAAAAAATAAGCGGCTGAGGGGGGAAAGGAAAGGGCCTGAGGCTGTTAGGAATTGTGGGAGCTGGAGTCCAAAACACCTGGAGGGCCAAAGATTTCCCATGCCTGTACTTGAGTTCAAAACACCTGGAGGGCCCAAGTTTGGCCATGCCTGCTCTAAGAGTAATTCCATAGAGTGACATCCCTGCTACATAATTCGTTTCCATGAGGTTGCTGTCCACATCTTGAAAACACATTGATTTTTGCAAGGTTTCGGCTAGGTTAAGAAATGCTTACTGTGCAAAGAGTTATGTTTGTTGGTGTTTGCCTTCCTGGACTTTAGCTGGCTGTTTCATTTGTAATTTTTGATATTTGTAGATGGAGATGTGTCATTTGGGTGCATGCAAATTTATAGATGTGTTTTGTGGTTTTTAGATTTGTGATCGTATATGTTTCTAGTTGTGACTGTGTTTTGTGTCAATTATTAGCCTTCTGGCATTTTTAAACATTATTTTATTAGAATATTTATATTGTGCCCTGCACTTTCATCCCAGGCACTTGTTCCTTAGCTATAGTTTGCACTATCCCATTCCACTGTCTTGTTTACAGTCTGGCCATATGTTATGATAATTGTCACCATAGGTTATTGGGCGTTGTTCTGAATATATATATATATATACACACACACACTATATGTTTATTTTATTGTATGGTACTGTGTGGAGTCCCCAGTGGCGCAGCAGGTTAAACTGCAGAGCTGCTGAACTTGTTGACCGAAAGGTTGCAGGTTCGAATCCAGGGAGCGGCGTGAGCTCCCGCTGTCAGCCCCAGCTTCTGCCAACCTAGCAGTTTGAAAACATGCAAATGTGAGTAGATCAGTAGGTACTGCTCTGGCGGGAAGGTAATGGTGCTCAATGCTGGCCACATGACCTTGGAGGCATCTACGGACAATGCTGGCTCATCGACTTATAAATGGAAGTGAGCACCAACCCCCAGAGTTGGACATGACTGGACTTAATGTCAGGGGAAAACCTTTACCTTTAACTTACTGTGTGTTTATTTTATGCTCTGTTTTAAACACATTGTGCCATATGTATGCCGCCCTAGTCTCATTGGGAAGATGGAGGTGGAGTATAAGAATAAAGTTGCTGTTGCTGTTATTATATATTCAAAGATCACAGGGTTATTTCCAATAAAATTGGATTGAAACAATGAATAACAATTTTATGGGGAAGGGCTGAATATTAGCTGAAAAGGTAACTAAGCAAACTAGAGATAGCATGCTCTCAGGATATTCCTACCACTGATGCTGTCCTACTTATTATCATCATAGGGGCATGTTTGTTTGTTTTGTATCTCCCCCAAACAGAACCACTTTCCTAGGAAGAAATACAAAGAAAGTGGAATTGAGCAAGCTGTACCATGGTAACATTGATAGAATTATTGTTGTATAAGGGGATTGGGGCAACCACCAGTTCATAAAAAGACAATACCTTTGAGTTAGCCGTAGAAGACAGTTTTGAACGTTGTCAGCTTACATGAAGAAATCGTATTGAAGATCCAACCATCAGTTCCAAAAAGTTGCTCATAATTTTCACCTTATATCCAATCAAAATTCCAACGAATTGTCACGGCTGGCCAGACAGAATTTAAAAGTATTGGAGAAACAGTGATTTTTCTTTCGTGTCAGGAGCTACTTGAGAAACTGCAAGTTGCTTTTGGTGTGAGAGAATTGGCCGTCTGCAAGGACGTTGCCCAGGGGATGCCCGGATGTTTTGATGTTTTACCATCCTTGTGAGAGGATTCTCTCATGTCCCCACATGGGGAGCTGGAGTTGACAGAGGGAGCTCATCTGTCCTCTCCCTGGATTCGAAACTCCGACCTTTTGGTCTTCAGTCTTGCCAGCACAAAGGTTTAACCCATTGCGCCACAGGGGGCTCCGATACAGTGATAAGCAAAGCAGACATGATCTGGATTTTTCTCCATACCCTCTAAGCACAGAGATGTACCATAAAAGGTCCCCAGTATTTGCCCAATAAATAAAGCACAAACCTTGTAGCAATGAGCTAAATGTAGTATTTAATACAACACAATCAGCAACACCTCATCAAGATAGAGTCTTACTGACAGAAGTAAACAGAACATTGGAGATTGCTTGCACTAGCAGAGATGGATAACACAACAATGATTTTGATTATTAGCACCTTCAATTGGTTTACTTAGTGAGGTCATAGATTGCAAATCATAGATTGCATCTTTTCCTTGACTTTCGGACGGTCCATGAAAACAGCCGTTCCTCCTCTTTAATAGCAAGGGGGGGGGGGGTCTACCATTCCCCAAACTAATTGGGATACTGAAACCACTTCTCACTAATTAAAATAAGATGATGAGATTTGAAGTTGATGATGCCCCCTTTTTTAATATATATAAAATATAGATTTTGGGCAAGTTCTTTCCTTATCTGCATCCTGAAAAATCAATAAGGTTCCATGAAGTGTGAAGGAAGCAATTCAACCCTTTCCCATCTAATTTTCCATCCACCATGAATAGGGGCAGACTTTCCAGCTCTGTTTGTCTAAATGAAGCCAACTGGAAACCTCTCTGTTTCTTCTTCATATCCACGGTGTTTGCTGAGCACATTCGTTTCATGTCAAAATTAAAGTCCTCCCACCAACCGGGGTGTTCATCTTTGTTAATCACGAGGAGAGAAACCATACTAATTAGCCCAAAATGTATGGTTATAAATGAAAGAAAGTAAGTGAATGTCAATCCCCGAGGTAGACAATGGAAGTTCAAGACAAGACAAAGGAAGAATATTCAAGACAAAGGAAGACTTGGGCGGAGGATTGAGGGAGTGTCGCCAAAAAGAATATCCTGCTAGGAAAAATATTAAAATATATTAAAGCATCAAATTGGAAATTGGTACAAGGTGGTAGTCCATCACCGATTCTAAAGTCATTATTTGTACAGTATAAGCCGACCCGAATATAACCTAAGGCACCTAATGTACCACAAAAAACTGGGAAAACATATTGACTCAAGTACAAGCCAAGGGTGGGAAATGCGGTAGCTACTGGTCAATTTCAAAATAAAAATAGGTAGCAATAAAATTACATTAATTGAGGCATCAGTAGGTGAAATGTTTTTGAATATTTACTGTATTCCAAAGAGAAACAGCAAACTAGCTCTGTAAGTGGAAAAGTAGCATCAACAAAAACAATATGGTATCAACAATAACTAAAGAAGGAGAGGGAAAAGAGGTTGTTGTGTGTTTTCTGGGTTGTATGGCCATGTTCCTGAAGCATTCTCTCCTGATGTTTCACCTACATCTATTGCAGGCATCCTCAGAGGATGCTTGCCATAGATGCAGGTGAAATGGCAGGAGAGAATGCTTCTGGAACATGGCCATACAGCCCAGAAAACACACAACAACCCAGTGATTCGGGTTATTAAAGCCTTCGACAATATAATATAATAATAGAACCTCATTTGTATCCTGTCCTATCTCCCCATTAGGACTCAGGTCAGCTTACAACATAGCAACAGGCAAACATCCAATGTCTATATAAACAATGCAAAGTTAGATATAGATGTATCATTATCTATACTAATTTCAAATTTGTATTTGCCCCTGAAACGTTTGTAATCCTCTCTCTATATATGTACATTTTCCTCCTGCAGGCCTTATATTTGCAGGCCCTGTATATCTATATTCATATCTATCTATCTAGGCATCTCTCTCTATATAGATAATTATGTCTATATAGGATTTTCAGAGACTTGCAAGCATGTGAGGGGAAATCCATATACCGTATAAATTTTTATATATGCACATATACATACACAGATATATATATATATATACATACACACACATACATACACACAGAGAGAGAGATATAGGTACCTCTATATATTTATCTATATTTATATAGGATTTGCAGATCCTTGCAAACATGTGAAGGGAAAATTCATATAAAAATAATGTATACATATAGATACAGATATACAGGTGCATGGACATCTATAGATATCTATATGTATACATAGGATTTGCAAAGACCGGAAAACATATGAGGGGAAAACTTCCAAGGGCACAAAATGCACATAATACATTTAGATACACACAAAAAGCCAGGAGATTGGATGGGTTTGAAAAGGAGCCATACAAACAAGGAGGACATGAAATATATCTCCTTTCCCTCCTTCCCTCTCTTTTGACTGGAAAAGAAAACACACTGTCAGGGGAGGTGAAGAGGACAGAGAAATATAGCATATATTGGAAGCAATTGCCTCCAGGCTCTGCTGCCTGGCCTTGACCTTGACCCCATTATAAGTCAAGGGGGGCTTTTTCAGCTCAAAAAAAGGGCTGAAAACCCCGGCTTATCTTTGAGTATATATGGTAAGTCCCACTGATTTAACATATCTTGTTTCTAAGCAAATGTAGTTAGGACTGTGGCCCATGGCTCTGATGTAGTTCTCATAGCTGGACTTGTATCATTTTCATGTAAGCCAAGGTAGCTCAGTTTGCTGTCATGAGCATGATACACAAGCCCAACTCAGCACATTTCCAAAGAAGAATATTTGTTAATATCAATGGAGCTTACTCCCAAGTAATATTTTCAGGGTCAGGTTGCCAGTCATTGTTAATCCACCATCTGTGACTTGTAAGGCTCCTGGAAAACGACTGTAAACCATGCAGCAGGAGTCCTAGTAAAGATATAAAGTGGATTACTGGGTTCCAGTAAAACCAAATTAATATAAGTCTGCAGTGACTCAAAGGACCATGAACTTGCATGCAGCTCAAACAGACCTACTCATATTTCAGTACTAAATATAAAAGTAAGCCAGCTTACATTTTTGGAAATATTAAAATAGATAATAGCATTGGAAGAAAATGACTCGCTAAGGCTAAAAGGTGTTTCAAAGCAGACACGTATGAGGAGAGTCCTTTTTTTAAAAGCACAGCATGACTACACAAACATTTTACTGAAGGTTCAGCACTGACATCTTCATTTTTAACTATGAGGTGTATTAACAGTCCTCTTTTTAGACTTTACTAAATAGTTTACTATAAACAGATTTCGATTATCTTTCCAGAGACGGTGAAAAATTGTATATGAACTTCAATTTTTTCAAGCAGAAATTTCAGTGGAAAAAGACTTTTGGGAACTTTCGTGTATTTCAAGACTATAGATAATATAAAGACAAAATATTGTACAAAACAGTATACTCGCTTTAAACCTATGGGGTGTGATTTGCTCCATAAACAGAACACATTTAAGAATTACCCAGAAAGTGAGAAAACCTCATTCCATCCTTCTCGCTTATAGCCAAGCGAGAAGGATGGAATGAAAGAGAGCTTTCCGTGATAAAGTATCGAAAATTATAAACAAACACACTGTGCGAATTAGTAATAAAATACCTTCCAATCAAAAAGGAAATTATTAGACACGGTTTACTGGTGCAGGGAACATCAGGGGCATGCTGACATTTCCCCATTGAAGCAGCCCACTTATGATCAGATTGCAACTTATTATGGTAACCACATTAAATTCTACATTTTTCTTTGTTTTGATAGCTTGAGTTTTTCCATGCAAAAATATACTATGCTATTTGATGGTCTCTTCTAAAATCCAGGCTAGGATTTGCCACAAAATGCTATGGCAATGGCTGACTCCTAACCAAAACAGGTTTTCTGATAACATATCACTTTTTAAGTATTAGATTATTTAGATGTTTAGAAAGCCACCATTTTCTGCTATGGAGCTGATCTTGAGCTAAAGGCATGAATCGACATTTACATAAGCTGGTGTGGCTCTACTGAAAAACATTATTACTGTATATACTTGAGTATAAGCCTAGTTTTACAGCCCCTTTTTAGGCTGAAAAAATCCCCCTTCAGCTTATACTTGTGTGAGGGTCCTGGCAGGAAGCCCTTCTTTCAGCCCCATGCCTTCCTGCCAGGACCCTCACCTCTCCGCATAGCAACCCAGCTCTCCTTCCTCTCCCCTCTCGTGCTGCGCACACCTTCCTCTCCTCCTCTCTCAGTGCCGGTCTTTCCCACTTTTCCTTATACATATGCACACAGCATTTCCCTCAAAATGTATAGTTAAAATAAACTATGGTCATTATTGGAATAATGAAGTATATTAGAATAATGATTTAATCAGATTTGGACAGTCTTATCTTAAACTACAGTTTTATGTAAATATTCAAAAACATCTAACCTACTGATGTCTCAGTTAATACAATTTTATTGGTATCTATTTTTATTTTGAAATGTGCCAGTATCTGCTGCATTTTCCACCCTCATCTTTTACTTGAGTCAATAAGTTTTCCCAGGTTTTTTGAGTTAAAATTAGGTGCCTTGACTTATATTTGGGTCGGCTTATACTTGAGTATATAAGGTATTACATCAATATTGGTAGGCTCCTATGAGTTGGTTCTTAATGGTTGGAATTACAGGTTAGTTCTTTTTTTTCCGCAAACTACCTATTGGCAAAAGAGAAGGAATCACTGAATGCAGGTAATGCATTCAATCAACATGCCTCCCATGTTAGTTAAGGAATAAGAAATGTTCTATCGCCGGATTAATATATTTGCTAGTAGCTGCAAACAGTTCCTGGGTATCTCAGAAATGAATATAACTAATGGGAAGGCTTTCTAATTTGAAGAATATTTGCCACTAACCCATTCCAGTTACGAAAATCCCAGTCCACTGTCATCAACAAATGGTGCAGACAGCATTGTATGTCAGTCGAGCAGGTGTTTTTAAAAAAGCAAGTAAAGATAAAGGTTAATGGAAGGCAGAGCCTGAAGGGATATTTCATTTGATCCTCTTCATCTGTAATAATAGCAGACTACTATTTCTTTAAAGTTCACTGTGCTGTTCGGGCTTTTCGCAAAGACCTGAAGAAGGAAGGACAACATTATGCATGGTTAAAGGATGCAATAATCCAATTCTATCACAATAATACAACTTTTCCATTTGTTATGTTTCAGAATCTGTTGACAAAGTTAATGAAATAAGAGAGTGGACCTCTATCTAAAGTAGAGTCTTGATTATCCAACATAAACGGGCTGGTAGAATGTTGGATAAGCGAAAATGTTGGATAATAAGGAGGGATAAGGAAAAACCCATTAAACATCAAATTACATTGTGATTTTACAACAAATCAACAGAAAAAGCAGTTCAAGACATGGTAATGTTATATAGTAATTACTGTGTTTACTAATTTAGCTCCAAAACATCACAATGTGTTGAAACAGCTGTGGATCTGGGTGAGAGGCAGACTGCATTGGATAATACAGAACGTTGGATGAGTGATGGTTGGATAAGCAAGACTCTACTGTACTTTCCCAGGAGTAAGCCCATTGAAGTCAATTGAATTTTACTTATGTAGCGGGAGAGATCATCGCATAATAAATGGCTCATCGTATACTATGACTCGACATATATATTTGCACAAAAGAGCTAGCAACAAGTTAACATGAACTTTTCCCCCTTTTGCTTTGATAACAAGCTAATTTATTTTTGCTCTTCGAGTGTGGCTATTTCAACTGGCACAACCAGAACTTTTTTTAATTTAAAGGATGGTGGATCTGTACAACTTTGCATTTTCATGATGGGGTGTGTTAAGAATGAAAATGTTTTAGAAGTGAAAAAAAAATAGTGCCTTTGAAGTGAAATGCAAATTTCTGAATGGGATGTCTTGGGAAATATTTGAAATTTTAATGACACCGTAATTTTTAAAATGCTTTCCCCTTTCTTCTCCTTCTACTTCTTTACCCTGAACAGATTCCTCTCCTTCCATTTCTTTATACTCCAAAAACATCTTCATTTAAGAATTTGGCTTTGAAGAACCCATTAGAAAGTCACTCTGGGCTCAATAAATGAACAGTATGTTAGGCACAGTTTGTTAGGCACACAGTTTTTACCTTGTTGTCAAAGTTGTCCGATGCCTGACCACTCCGTGAACGTTATGGCAGCAATCGTTCACCTAATTATTTGACTTCCATGGGGCTTAGTTCTAATTGGAAGTAAATATATCTAAATGCTTAGAATTCATCTATAGGACAAGAACATAGAGACGGTGTTTTCGCGCATGCCAAGTAGCTAGTGTATGTTTACATTACATACACTTTAGGTTTTCGCGTTGTCATTCCTCTGAGCTCAAAACCAACACTGGAATCTTAGATTTTAATTGTTAATTTGTTGCTGTATGGTTATTGTTTTGGGTTTGTTTGCTTGTGTGTTGTATTGAGGGCAGAGACTGCCTTGGGTAAACCGTCCCGAGTCGCCTTTGGGCTGAGAGGGGCGGTATAGAAACGTGACAAATAAATAAATAAATAAGATTAAAATTGGACAATTATTAATTTGAAATAAAAATAAAATAAAATACTTAATGTGGCTTTAATTACTGAGATATTCCAGGCTTACATTTCCAGAATGTATTTTTGAAGAGGGCTATCATGAAACACTTTGCTAATTTACTGAAAATTTCCAAAGGATTTGGCAAGGGGGCGAAAGACAATTATGAAACTGTGTAAGGTTTCGTTTAAAAGCTCATCCACAAAGAGAATACATCTTCTTTATTTTTTAAATCCCAGAGAATGTTATTACATCCCAGAAAGGTTATTGCTGAATACGTCACTTGATGCATGCATGAAAACAGAGCTGCATCGTTTAGAACGGCTCTGTATGGCTTCGGGATTGGCACATCATCCCGAAGAATAATTCTCAGTGCGGACTAGTCACCTGGAAAGTATCAACTTTCAAAGCTGTGCTGTGAAAAGAATAATAGACGTGTTGGAGCTAGGTAGATTGAGAGAAGTAGAAGCAGAAACATCAGGCTGTTATAGGTAAATAGAAGTATTTTTTTTTACCCTTGTGCAATTCTAAAATGCATGAATGGTTTCTGCTCATGCTTTCTACATACATAAATAAATTCACCTGTGGGATGAGAATAGAAAATTTCAGCCAAAGAGAATAATTTTGCAGAACTATGAGCATGTGAAGACGATTAGTACAAAGGAAGTCTCTATGTTACCTTAATGATAACTTTGGGGGGGCAGGTGGAAGCAGTGCATTATATTCCAACTGAAAGAGCGCCATACGTTAACCTGGAATATGCTTGGCCAACTTCCTAAGTCTGATTGTAATTGACACAGCATAATTGCTGCAGTGTTCTGTAAAGGGTCAGCTGGAAGCTAATGAGATAATACTGGTCATTTATGTAAATTCATTCTCTCTGTCCTTGTTGTTGTTGTTTTTGTATGCCTTCAAGTAATTTGCAATGTATAATGACCCGAAAGCTATCTTTTCACAGGGTTTTCTGGGGCTGAGAATGTGTAACTCGCTCAAGGTCACCCAATGGATTTCCATGGCTGAACTCTGTCCTCCAGAGCTGTCGTCCAGTGCACAAGCAACTAAACCACACTGGATCGACATCTCCAAAATATTTTAGGGAAACAAGAGTGGCACACATCTAGGAGCAAGTATTTATCCTGAGATGCACCAACACTTCTATGATGTCATAAGTCCAATGATAATTATAATCTTCATTCTAATAGCTAAACTATTATCCTTAGAAACAGTTCTCAGTTTGTTATAAGCGGATATAGATAGGAAGGGGGGGGGTGTGTGTGTATATATATATATATATATATATATAATAGTGTATTTCATACTTTTTGATTCCACATCTGTGAAAAATATAATATAGAGATTTTGAGTGAGATCAAAGAAAACTTTTGACAGCTAACTGATCCATGGTTGTCTGAACCAAACAGATTCTTCATGTTAACACATTTTGTTGGGACTTTTTTCTTCAATCTTTAGTCAAACAGTGAAAACAAATATCCTGTAAACATGTAGAGATATGTCACTATATCTGTCTAATGAAAGGTTTCTTGAATTTTGACACACTGGTAGCATTAAGAGCACACGGTCTTCGCTCGCCTAAGATGTAGAAAGACCGCACCTATTAATATTTCCCCCTATCATACAGCAGAAGGAACGCAGAGCCGTTCAGCTCAATTGCAGGTCACTTTCCCACAAGCCATCCCAAACATGACAGATGATCTCAATGTTGTTTTTAAAAATGCTTCAAAATATCATTCCATGGTCTGTTTGCATTTTTTGCTTTCTACTGGAATGCACAGTTCCGCAACCAGCTCTTTACTGTACGCAAAACCTTCTGGGGGGCCATTTGGGTGACTTTAAAAAGTCCATCTTTCACAAAGCTACAAATGCATTTATAATAGTGTCTTGGCTAGCTTCCTGTACAAACTGTGGGGAGATGAGAATGACTGCCAGGCATTAAAAGAAGCTTTCAACAAAGATGTAATGTGATTAATACAGATGGGAAATGAATTATATATGTACAACTTACATCAAGATTTCACCATATTTTGTACTTTAGCCCTTGCTATGCATCCAATGCATCTTTGTAGTGATTTCTAGAAAAGGCCACTTTTCCCCTTGTTGTCAAACATAATCCTTTTACCAATTTTGTAACCAGATTCCCACTTGACCAGCAGTTACATTAAGCTAAATGTTTGGTTTTTTTTTTTTTAAAAAAAGCTAAATAATTGTATTTCCTTCCAGTGATGATGATGGTGATGATGAGGAAGGTGATGGAGGAAGGTGATCTGAATTAATTTTAATTTCCGAAAGCTAAGTAGTTTCTATTTCTCTCCACTGATGATGCTGGGGATCTCAATTAATTTGAAAACAGCGTGTCATTGTTTCTTATTCATTTTAATCTCTCTCTCTCGGTTTACATTAGCATGCTTTGTTGTATGTAGAGTATGTTTCCCTTTCCTCATATGGAAAAAAGGGTGGATAGACATATAGTGCGTCTGCTTGCTTTTGTTTCTCCCTTGCAATTCTGGGGTTTCTCTTTAGCATGTCTGCCATGTTTGTAGTCCTGGGAGATTTTTTTTTTTGCAAGGTCACACACAAGGACTGCTCTATTCTGCCATTGCATGGTAGTCTATTCTATAAATCTGCATCTAGGCAAAAAGTGCAAACTTTATAATACAGTGATCATTGTCACCATTGTTGTGGTTATTTTGCAAAATGCTTTCAACAGTTGCTCAGAAACTGCAAAAACCATTCTTCCACTTTGTTTCTGGGTGCATCCATTGCATTTTGCCACTGTCCTAAACATACCATCTTTGATGGCCAATTGATTTCAGCTGGATTTATTTCCAAACTGGCATTTGTAGAATGGCAACCTAGCCTTACAATTCTAAATACTGTATTTCTTCCATCCGAAGACTCTATCGAGTGTTAACACACACACTAATTTCAATATCACCAAGGGAAAAATAAAGGCACCTGTGATTCCAAGATGACGATGACAACAACAACAACAGGGACTTAGAATTGAAGAAATACAGTACTATTCCTTGTTTGTTTATTTATTGTATCAGGCATGAACCAGGGGTACTGTTCCTTGTAAATAAGCTCCATTGATTGTGATGAAAGTCAACCCAAGTTCTCTCGAGGCAACTGATTTCAAGGGAACTTGCACACCCGTGACCATTTTTAAAAGGTGGGTCTATATTCACATACAAATTAAAATCCGATGAAAGTAAAACCTTGTTTCTGAAATCAGACAAGGAAAAAAATGGCGTAGGCTCATAACTACCATGCTAGCGCCATGCAGAATTACTTGCTGAGGCTAAATTCTACCAAGTTCAGTACAGGTGATGCCTGTGTAAATAAATATGCACAACGTACAGCCTAGGTAACCTATTCTGGCACGAGCTTTCCCAAGCAAAAGTCCGCTTTGTCAGATGCTCCAGGAAAAAGGAATTCATTACATTGGCCTTTAGCATAAACATTAAGCATGCAACTTTCCATGTACTTTTGGCTACTGTACGACAGCAAATTACTTCACCCTAAAGCTACAGGCAAGCAGAAGAGTTAGATCAACATGCTGGAGAAACCGTGCTTCTAACTAACATTATCGGTTTCTTCATGCTTTATAATGTTCTTTTCTCTTTATCTCCCTATTGCATAGGGAGGGGGGAAATCTATGACAGAAAAATCCAGATTGTGGCAACTCCATGCAGAGCTGTGAGAACCATCTTGGCTGACTGCAATTTTCTACTATATTAAAAAGAACCAGTATGAATTATAGAATGATTGAGAGAAACAGGGTAGAAGCTATGATTTTAAATAATTCATCTTTCTGTAGTTGCAATGAGGGCTTTTGAGCAGTTAAGAATCTAATTGTTTGACTTTTCCAGACCTCTTAAATATTGACTTCTTTTAAAAACTTTTTTTGAACTTCCCAGACTTTTAGCATTTTTTATTATCTCATACTGACATTGTCCTTTTGACTTAGAATTAATATTAGGTATTCAGACTTTCCAGTCCTGTGTTGATATTACAAGGGCTGGTTTTTAGATCGACGTTTTCACACAAACTTAGCCTTAATATCTAGAATATTTCCATCCAACAGCAATGGTCTAACAATACCACAATTCTATGAATGCTTAGTCAGAAGTAAGTCCCACTGAGTTCAACTGGGATGACTCCTGGGAAGTCTGCACAGGATTGCAGTAATTATAAATTGGCCAGGGAGGGCAATATCAGCGAAGGACAGAATGCCTCTTTAGTCCTAGACAAAAACACACACAACCAGAATCTTTATAAAAAGCTGACTAAATACTCCACAATCTACCTGATCACTAAAAAAGTGTTGAAGAGAGAAGAGAAAGAATATAGAACAATACGTGTATTTGTAATGGCAATGAAAAAACACGAAAACGTATCTTTGTAAACAAAGCATTCACAAAGATATCATTTCAGCAGAATTCAACCTTGCTCAAGGATTAATAGCCTGCCAAATTGTTTTTGCTGGCAACACAATGTTTGATATCTAGATAGAGAGACAGAAATAGTAGACAAGGCAGAGACCACAAAAAGGGGGACCACTAAGCATCTATTCTGGGAGCAATCGAGCTCCATAAAAATAGTGTTTTCGCCATTGGCCCCAGAGAGCTTTGGATGGATGCTTAACCCCTCTGAGCTTTGTACATAATGGACATTTTCATATATATATTTAATATGTTGGAGGTCTAGTTTCCAAAAGTTATTATATTATGTGGTTAAAAATACGGCACTCGCAAGATGTAAGGAAAATACAGAGTGTGCGGGCATGACGGGCGTTTTTGAAAACATGGTGGCATGTTGAAATGGCAGAATTTACTTGCAGATGCTACCTTCAACTTCCTATCCCCCTCGCTCCATGGAAGTGCAATGTCAAAGCTGCTTCAGCCTACAGAGCATCATTTTTTTGCTGCACAAGAGCAATACAACTGTCTTGAGGAGGGGAGGGAAGGGGGAAGAGTTTCTGTTGAGAGAGAGCACATGTTACATCAGACACAGTACCTGATTTTTCAATGCACAGCTTGTCAGCCAGAAAGTCTGCCTCCTGGGCGATAAGTGAGAATATTTCATCTTCATACTGTTCTATGATAGTTTCACACTGAAAGAGAGAGAGAGAGAACCCAATAGCTCTCTAGTAAAGAACTAAACAAGGCCGTTTACACAGAGCAACACAAGAATACAGTGCCATGAAGACTATTTGGGGCTGTTTGCTCACTGCTGCATACTAAGCAATTGTTCTAATTTCTTTCTTTCTCCCCTTTTATAATTAACAAGATATTGAAATTCCAATATATGCTAATTTTGGGCTCCATTTTTCAAAAACAGAACAACTCTTTTCCATTCTGATATTATTTATTTTTAAAGCGTGATCATATGCAAATTGCAAACACTCCCAGTTCTGTCATATTATTCTCATTTCAATACAACAGGAGGAGGTAATTTCTTTTTAAAAGATATGATTACTCTAGTATTTTTACTATGTAGACACATATTTGCGTATGTGCACTTGGGGGAATACATACATATGTAGGTATATATGTGTCCTATATATTTATACACAGGCACTTCCATTTCATAGCTAGGTCCCACTTCTATATATAATGTTAAACATCAGGAGACAATGCTTCTGGCACATGGCCATACAGCCCAGAAAACTCTCAACAACACAATGTTAACCTTTATTCAAATTGGTAAATATGATTATTGATTCCAGGCACTATCAGCAATTATTCCGCGCTCATGGATAGAGGGCACCGCCCTTGGAAAACCTTTTTGGGAGGCAGAGAGTAAAGCTTCGCTGACTTATTTCATCCATAAGTTACAGGCACGAGCCTCTATCCCCTAAATTCCAAATTGATTGCGATTAAGGATGCAAGGACTATAAAACATAGTTTAAAAACATTTTTTTCAGGACACCAAACATCTAAAACAACAGATACTAGCTTTTACCAACTGAAAACATCCAAAATTTAGGGTTCAGCTTCAACACGTTAAATTAAATATTAAGATCGCGAAGTGCAAGAGTGGATTATCATGGTTCAGAAAGCAAGAGCAACCCAACTGGCTCAACTCTATACTGATGATTTTATAAGCAAAGCTTCTGAGTTCACTTGAGCTGAAATTACATCTGAATGCTACTAAGGGTAGTATTAAGTGCAGTAGTAGAAATGCATATGCCTTTAAAACAGATTGGTTTTTGAACTAGGGTGCAAATCTATCACCAGTTCCCCCTTTGTCTGATTTTTTTTAAAAAAACAAACCTCATACAGCCACTTTATGATGCACAATGACGCGTGATGCATGAAGGGAAATTATTATTCATTCACAAAGGAAGAAATGGGTGCTAGGCCAGGTTGAGGAGCTACACTCTCGCGACTGTACGTATGCTCTAGGCCCTTGTTCTAGCTCAGCACAAGGGAAGCCTTTCAATAAGGCCCAAGGATGGAAAAAGGCGAGGATGACACCATGCCTTTTCCTCTTGAACAGCAACAAATATTTGAAATGTGTTGGCATTCATTTAGATTCTTAACCAATATCACACTTGTCAGCCGCTTACAGAAGAGAACAGAAAAAACATTACCACTGATCTGTATTATCAAAAAGTAATTGCCAGAAAACTGAGAATTTTTATAGTTGCTGTTTCAAAAAAGAAGAAAAAATAGGGATCAACAAACCAGACAGATGGCTAATATCATCTATATTTGCAATGAAAGTAATGCATTATAATATATTTGTTTTGGTATGTCATGATGTCCCACATTCTATGAATCATGTCGAAACATTGATTATTTTTACAAAACAGAATTACAAAACATTTTTTTAAAAAACCATGAGTTTACATGGGGTGCTGTGATTTAATATCCAGTATCATCCCCAAAAGTCACAAGTTTATTATGTGTTGTCTTACCGCATATTTCAAGGGCTTATAAGCATCAGAGTAAAAGAAGTATTTTTTATATTCTGCATAGATCGGCTCGTCCTTCCTGGGAGCATATCTCTTAAATATCTTTTTCTGAGTCACCGGGTCATCCTGGAGTTGATAATCATTCATCCGGTCACAGATCTGTTCCAAAACGTCTGTTAAGAAGGTCTCTGACTTTGCAAAAGGAATCTGAAGTAAAAGGGGAAACAAAATATAAGCAAATCTATGGAGGAAAATATAATTATTAGCTTCTTAACAGAGATCAAGAAAACAAAACAATGCTCTGAGAGCTCCATATCTGCATAATTATTGACCCATGTTGTCCTCATTCTGAATACTTTTAATAATCTGTGTCACAGTGATCAACCTAAACCACATTATATTGCACATATAATTGAAAATGCCCAGCTGCCTTGAGAAATAGAAAACATTATCTAAGATTCCCCCACATAATATTCCTTTTGAACAGAAACAACACACTCTGGCATTGTAACCCTTTTAGATTTTGAAGCACATTCTGCTGTTCAAAGAAGAGGCTCAAGTCACGGCAGAGACAGAGAGAGAAGCAACACATTTCCATGGCCAATGTTTTCTCAATGCAGCCGCCCAAAGATTTCTGTTTGGAGTCAGCTTGGCTTTCTTGAACTGGAGCTGAGTTCCTCCAAAGTCTTTCTGCCTCCCCTCCCCAGCCCCACAACCGGTCCTTCAGTTGCTCTGTCTTACTTGCTGTTCATCAAGTCAGATGCAGCTGTTTAACGCCTCCCAGGGGTCTGTACAAAGAAAAATAATTGCTTACAAAAATTTAACTTCTCCCAGGTTCTACTGTTTCAAGCTTTATTTTTCAAACAGCTGGTCCATGTCCTCGCCCAGTCCTCTTCCTTTCAGAGTTAAGCCAGAATTCATGGGGGAAACATAGAGACGCTACCTACATGCTTAGCCAGAGTTGCAACAGCTAGTGCTGCAGGGGTCAAAGAGCACCTCTCACCCTTGGAAACGGGGACAAAAAAAAGCCTTCTCTCCCGTCTAGACAGGTCAAGGTGCAAGATGCGCCTATCCCTGTTGCTTCTTCCGGAAGGGGGCGTGAATTGGAGCCAAGTGCACAGTAAACAACGGGGCTGCATCCTTGGGCCTTTAGAAGATGCCATCCCACCCCCCCTTCCACCCTCTGCTGATCAAAGTAGGAAGTTATCATGACAACCATAGTCAAAGGGACTGCATCGCAAATGAACTCGATTTCTGCAATGTTGATCTATCCAGTCTCCATTGTCTCTTTTCAGACGCAGTATGAACCCTTCCGGTCTCAATGATTACATTACAGAAGCACTTTCATATGTGTGCTCCATTTACACAAAGGAGTCCCTTGCTTCACCACCATCTGGCTACAAATCAGATAAATAAAGGCAGGAGAATTAAAATTAAAGCTTAGCGTCCTTTCCCTTCCTCCCCCTTCCCTCCATACCCCACCTCCTGCGCCTCTTAAACTAGGCCCTTTCATGAGGCTGTCTCCGCTAACCTCGCCCTCCATCTTGCATTTGGCATCTTAACTTTTTTTTAGAAATGGGAAAGCGAGGGAAAAACAGAAAGGTAAAACCTTGCGCATCAGGAGGGGATAATACAAGTGCTTGGGGAAGGGTTGCTTTGCAGGCAATGCTGAATATGGATTTTGAGAGCCGCATCAAAGCCCAAATAATAAATAAAGCAGACTATTCAAAATGTGGGTGCACATGGAATCACGCGCCCAGACTATATTGGTTGAAGCGATTAACAAACAGAACTTTAAAATATATATCAAGAGCTTCCGCGTTTTTCAGTTGCCAAAGATGAAAGAAGGCGAAAACTTTCATCTTTGGCAACTGAAGAAGGCAGAACCCAAAACAATTTGCTCTTGATATGTTTTTTCTGTTTGTTAATTGCTTCAATACACGCATACACACACACACACATATATCTCCAGTGACTAACTGCATCCTTCTTGGATCCAGGACAAACTTGGGGGAAGTATTGTTGGTTTGCTTTTTAATCGCACCAACACACATATACTTGCAAACAGACACACAGTGACTAAACAGCATGCTCCTTAAGAAATTAGCTGAAATAGACAACCCATCACACACTTCTCCCTCCTCCTTATGATTTGGAATTAAAGAGCCAAATACTCTGTTGTCTAGAAATCAGGCCCAGTTTGAATTCAATTCAGCTTGGTTTCTAAATGACGATTCAGATTAGAAAAAAACCCAGGAAAAGCTTGTCCAGATTTCTTTTCCAAGAAAGGTTCTTTCCTTGCTCTCCTTACAGAACTATTCACTTTTAGTAGTAATCTAATCGATGGTTACAGTATATGTTATTATTGTTTTATGTTAGGTTTCATATGGATGTGAGACATTACATTTCACCATCTATATGCTGGAAACTGCTTTGAGTCCCCCTGGGATGGGAAAAGCGTTATACAAGTGAAGTATATAAATCAATCAATCAATAGCTTAGACAATTGGAGATAAATTGTAGGGGTGACGCAGATATTTGAACTGAACTGGGATTGTGTAATAGTTGCTCTATTTTAACCTTTGTTTTAACCTTCATTTTTAACTTTTGTGGTATGAAGTTTTACCTTGGCATTTTAATGATGATATTTTTAATTGCTTTTAACTTTTAACTTAATCAGGTTCTAATGTATATTAGTTCACTATTACAAAAGTCTTAGTATAGTGATTAGTGTCTATTTGTGGTTTTTTTTTGTTTTTGTTGATATGGTAACTAATCAATAAACTTTGCTTTGCACCTTAGGAAATTATTATCTGCATTTTTCTAAATGAAATTTTGTCTAACGCTCATCAGAGAAGCAAAAAATTCAGCTGAAGGGGGCATACAATGCAGTGCTAGAGTGTGTGTTAAAGCTAGAGAAGTTTGATCTGAGATGCTCAGCTTCGCCATATTTTCTCACAGTCTAATACAGGGTTCAGTGATTTCACTGAACTACTTAGATACATGTAAGCCTACTTAGATACATATTGGATTGTGGATACAACATGTTACACAGGAAAATACATTATTAAGGCATAAGTCATATACACAATTTAATTGTACAAACATGCACACATATAGTACTTGCCTGGAAGAAAGACTAATTAAATTCAATGGCAGGTACTTATTTATTTATTTGCAGTAGTTATATACCGCTCCCCCCCCCCCCCGGGGGGGGAGGACGGGGACGGGACTCAAAGCAGTTTACACAGAAATAATGGCAAAATTCAATGTCTTACATAAACCAAATCACAGATCAACACCACATAAGTTAGCATAAAATCATTAAGACGATGCACTATAAGATACTAAAAAGGGGAAATTTAAAACATGAAATATAAGAATTAAAATATCTAAAAATATATTTAAATCATATGATCCAAGTACGTAGACTGGGCCATTCCAATGTCAATTGCACATACAGTATTCCATATTTGCTTCTTATACTGCATTACGTTCCCTACTTCTGACTAGACACACATTAGATTGTACTTTATATTAACTGCAGTATATTACTTTTGCCCACTTAAATGTAACAGTTGAACATTATGGGAAGAGATCTAAATGGAAACACTAGTTTCTCAGAACACTGGTTTTAAAAGACTTAAATTGTATTCCTAGTTCTGCTACTTAACTAAGTGTGGGGAGGAGAATAAAAGTTATATCAACAATTAGTATTCTGTTTTCTGGTTGCTTACATAAAATCAAGTGAAAGGAAGTGGAGTAGTAAAAACACATATTCACAGTAGTTAGTTACTGAAAAGGACATTCAAGTGCCACCTCGGAGTTGGTTGAGGTAGGCAGGATTTCCCTGGGTACTGGTTGTGGGGGGTCGGGGAAGGTCAGGGTTTTGCCCTCCCTTCTGCTCGAGATCCCCGTGTACAACTGGTGGGCCACTGTGTGATACAGAATGCTGGACTAGATGGGCTGAGGTCCGATTCAGCATGGCTCTTCTTATGTTCTTATGTTCTTACAGTAATGTTCCTGTAGACACACAATTCAAACTATAGGATGTTTGAAATATAATAGAGTCTTACTTATCCAACTTTAGCTCATCTAGCATTTTGTATTATCCAACGCAGTCTACCTCCCACCTGGATCCAAGCTGTTTCAATATATTGCAATAAATTTGTGAATACATTCATTACGACATAACATTACTATGTATTGAACTGCTTTGTCTATCAATTTGTTGCAAAACATGATGTTTTGATGCTAAATTTGTAAAATCATAACAAAATTTGCCATTTAATAGACTTTTCCTTAATCCCTCCTTATTATCCAACATTTTCGCTTATCCAACGTTCTGCCGGCCCATTTATGTTGGATAAGGAAGACTCTACTGTACTGTACTTCAGGACAACCTCAGTTCATCCTAGATGCATTAATACATTTCTTCATATTTATATATCTCAAAAGACAAAAATTATTTAATATGCCGAGAGTGGTGCATATGCACACACCTACATGTGTAATGCACATCACATGAAGGAGTGAAGATTCAGTATATTGCATGCCTACTATCACAGAACTGGCAAAACAACCCCTGACTGCCCAAGAAAACCTTATGAAATTCATAAAGTCACCAAAAGCTGACGGGTGATTCAAAGGCACATACATACAAAGTTGCGATAATAATAAAGTCAGCACGATGGTTAAGTTATAGACACTTCCCATTTCCACAGTTTCTATCTTTTTCGCTTTTCTTTTCTTATCAGTTTTGTAGGAGCTCACGGTAGTGCCGTGTGCTAAACCCCTGTGCCGGCAGGACTGAAGACCGACAAGTCGCAGGTTAGAATCCGGGGAGAGCGTGGATGAGCTCCCTCTGTCAGCTCCAGCTCCCCATACGGGGACATGAGAGCAGCCTCCCACAAGGATGGTAACACATCAAAACATCCGGGTGTCCCTTGGGCAATGTCCTTGCAGATGGCCAATTCTCTCACACCAGAAGTGACTTGCAGTTTCTCAAGTCGCTCCTGACACGAAAAAAAGATCACTGTATCTCCAATACCTTTAAATTCTGTCTGGCCAGCCGTGACAATTTGGTGCAATTTTGATTGGATATAAGGTGAAAATTATGAGCAACTTTTTGGAACTGGTGGTTGGATCTTCAATACGATTTCTTCATATAAGCTGAAAACGCCCAAAGCTGTCTTCTTCGGCTCTAATGGCCAACTCAAAGGTATTGCCTGATACAACAACAAAAAACTTTTGTGTGTGTGGAGAGGATGGGAATGATAAGAGGTTAAGTCGGTATGAAATTTCCCTTTTCCCCAAGGAGTCTTTAGAACCTTAAATTCTCTTTCTACACAATCTTGAGGACTGTTAACATATACAGAATTGTACACAAAACAACATACACTTCTATTGCTCTCAAGTTTAAGTGGTCCTCGTACACATGAAATATGTTAAATACAATCAGTTCCTTTCAGCTGGCTCACTGGGCTTTTTCCATACTGAATGCAACAGGCATTTGCCTATGAACTGGTTCATCATACTGAAGAAAAACCAGAGTATACTTTTATATAGTGAGAAATATACTTTTGGCTAAGACAGGCCGCTTTGACCACCAGTGCCATACCCATCTTGCAAAAGTGAAGCATACTATAAAACTGGTTTAATAATAAAAGGGGAGGGGGTAGTATTTAGACAAGTGGCAGAAAATGAAAGCCTTTCTTTAGGGACTCTGAAGATTTTGAATGGTCCTTGTCAATAAAGGAACTCCCATTGTCGTGACACCGGAGATGTGGGCCTCCACCTCGGAAAAAGCTGTCTTAGAGATAGTAACCTCATTAAAATATGAATAACAAGTCAGCCATCATTGTAAAGAGAGAAAGGCATCTTACTCTCCGTCAAACTTTCGCTATCATTAAAAACAACACCCCCGGATCAACAGACTACTCTAAAAACCCACTCCTTGCCCTTGATTTTAGTGGCACACAAATATTTTAATGGTAGATGGCCTGCCTGAAAACATTTTTAAATACATCTCCACTGCTGCCATTCATTCAAAGCATGTCTGACACTTTTTAAAAAGGAGGAGTGGGGGGAGCAGTTGATTTTCCAATAATTCAAACTGCTGAAAGACGGTGGGGAGGGAGTTAATAAGAGCCATGTGCACAGAGAGAGACAAATCAGTTCCAGGACTTATTTATATTTTTAGCCAATTTTAAGCCCCATGATGGAGCATTTATTACAGGCTACAAAGATGACACCTTCATAACAGTCAATTACAAGGGAACTTATGAGCCAGTTCATTACTATGTCTCCGCTAATCTCGTCGTAAATTTCTGCCTTGATAGAGACCATAACCAGCCAAGAATGCAGCCGGATGGTGGATTTGGGATAACAAAAATAAAAATGGCAATGGCTGCAAATGGACTCCTTCCAAAATCCAGAGTGCCAAATATTTTTCCCCCAATGGCAGTTCCTTTATAAGATTTTTCTCCTCCTTTCTCTCTCCTTCACTCCTCTCTCTTCTGCCCCTGTTAGTGTTGCAATATGTATGAATTATGCATGCATGCGTGTATACACACGTACAATCATCCATGTATATAAGTATACATGTCAGGCAGCATGCAGAACTTGTGGGAGCAAGAGGAGCAATTTCTAGGAATTTGGAAACAAGTGTTTTTTAAAAGTGTTTCGTGTAGTTTCAAGACACGCTTTGTAATTGGCAAAAAAAAAAGTATTCCGATTGTTCTGGATGTTTATTACGAGTCAATATTTAAAGGTGAACGCTACCCCCTCCTCATCCCGCTTGCTCTAGGCTAGAACAGGAGAAACATGAATGCCGAGCTACTCAAAAGGCTGATGGGATATATAATTAGCTATTATGTTAATTGAATCCGCTGTGAGTTTGTTGTATGAGATTTCTTCATATAATATGCAAATGATCTCCAAGGTTTAGTTTTATTAGACAATATAATTAGAAATCCTTTAAAAGGAGAGAATTCTAATGAGGCATAATAAAGGTTGGAAAAATATGTCTGCTATGTGGGCCTACCACCTGGCTTTGCTTAATTAAAAAAATATCGAGGAGAATAAGAAAGAGAGAGCGAGAGACTTTATTCTCCAGCAGGGAAAAAAATCACAGAAAGTTTATAACATTTAGTCTGACATGTCATTAAAAAAAAGAGATTTTCTTCTTTGAAAAAACCCTAGTTATGTTGGATAGTCAAATGTAAACTTTTTCAAAACATTAATATCAGAGACATATGGAAAATAGTGGCTGTATTTCCAGAAATGTATATGTTAAGCATCCCTTATCCTAGAATTCCAAAATCTGGATTATTCCATAATCCATAATTGTCTACATGGGTGGCTTAGACGGGGCATCTTTGATTTCTGATAGTCCAATGAACACAAACTTGTGTTAGAGAAAGCAAGGAATCAGTGTGTGTGTGTGTGTGTGTGTGAACTGTAAAATAAGATGCATGAAGGTGATTGGTCAGGCAATGTACGGGGTGATAGCTGAGCCTGGAACTTTTGGATACTGTTGCATTTTTGTCCAGGCTTTGAGCTATGCAGGGGCAGGCAGAATGAGAGAGAGAGAGAGAGAGAGAGAGAGAGAGAGAGAGAGAGAGAGAGAGAGACTGATTTGCTTCTTGGCTGCTGAAAGAAGGTCTCTCATATGGACACAGAAAGGACCATTTTAAACCTCTCATGAAAGGACATTTAGTGCTTTCATGATGCAACTGATCATATTGTACATATGTTATTCTGAACTAAGAAGAGTAAACTACTTGTTCTTTACTGTTCACCTGTGTGGCATATTTTCTTTCTCTGGCAAGGCAGTGTGTGGGCTGACCAAATGTGAACTACACATAGTTTATTTTGCATTACGCCACAGGTTTCATGCAGATAGTTATTTAAAGTATTTCAGACTAGGTGTATAAGGTGTTTCTAAAACATAAACAAGGTTTGTGTTTAGACTTGGGTCTCCATCTCAGAGATATCTAATTATGTAGCGATATCAGGCCTGGGCAGACTTTGGCCCTACCAGCTGTTAATTGTGGGAGTTGAAGTCCAAAACACAGGGAAGGCCGAAGTTTTCCCATGCCTGATCTATATGCTAACAAAGGCATTCCAAAATCAATAATAATCCAAAATCATTGACAGATAAAGGATACTCAACCTCAAATTCATTGTGAAAATAGATCGTGAACAGAAGATAATTTCGCTTTTGTGCAGTAACAAATCAGCATAACTTTATTTACGGTAACGAATGATGGAGTTCTAAGATCTGCAATGAAATGTCTTTCTTGACAAAGACATTTGGGCCCTGTTGTTATAGAGTTGACTCCATAGGCAAGAGTTGCCTTCAGTTTCATGAGAGACTACCACCAACACCAGCTTTGAAACCATTTCAACTTTGTCCATTTTTGACACTCCAGAACATTCCCTTGGCACAGGAAACACAAATTATCCCGTGTTTAATTCAAGACTTCCTTCAGCGATAATGCTCGTACACTGAGTTATTTTCATAATTTAATACGATATAATAATTTATAATACAAGTAATCTTGTTAATGGGCTACTTTCCCTCTTTTTAAAGTACATGTCCTCCGCAGAAGTGCAAACTGATACAGGAGAAAAAATCCCTATAACATCACATTCTGAGCAGATGTAAATTGTTTACAATCCACATAGCGTAGCTCAAGCATGGGCAAACTTCGTTCCTCCAAGTGTTTTGGACTTCAACTCCCACAATTTCTAACAGTCAGTGCCAATGCCTGTCCATGAACCCTTGGCTGTGAGTCTCCAGTGAGTTTCCAGGAAAAGAAACAATTGTAATCAATGGGCACAAATATGACACAAGTCACTGGTACACTGGAAAAAATAACATTTGATCATTTGAGAAACACTTCCAAAAGCAATAAATAAGCAAGTAAACAAATATGAGGTATCAGAAGTACCTGGAGTTGGAGTCCAAAACACCTGGAAGGCCAAAGTTTACCCATGCCTGGGCTGTGGCATAGTCACAGTAAGTTTTCAGGCACAATCAATCCGGTACTTCAGACACCTCAGATTTGTTTACTTATTGCTTTTGAAAAGTGTTCCCCAAGTGATCCAATGTTATTTTTCTCAGTGTACCAGTGACTTGTGTCATATTTGAGCCATTGATGACAATTGCTTCTTTTCCCGGAAACTCACAGCCAAGGTTTCATGGACAAGCACTGGTACTTCCATAATGAATAACGTTTAACTCTAGCATGCTTGTCTGACTCCACAGAATCAGTATCTGGATCCTGATGTTGCTGGTATGTGGCAAAATGTAAGATCTAAATCTGACAAAATGGGAAGTCTTCCAAGAATGCCTACATTGTATAAAATATATCAATCTTTAAGGTGCCACAAAACTCTTTGTTGCCCCTGTTACAACATATGGACATGGCTGCCCCCCAGGAGCAAACTGCCTTTATCATTTCAGACATGCCACTAGCTCTGTTATTGTGGGACAGTGACTTTAGCATTGGTACATTTTTGACAGATTTGTCTGTAGCTCCTCCAAATGTTTTTGTAGCTTGGTTCAGGGCTTACAGGAACTATCCAAGTGCTGGACCTTATTCCCAACATAGCTACAGCACTTGGATAGCTCCAGTAATACAGCGAGCTCTTCATATCCACTAGGATTTGGTCACCGAACCTCCTGTGGATACAAAATTCATGGATGCACAAATACTGTTATATAGAACAGTGTAGTAAAATTGTGTCTCTTATATAAAACAGCAACATCAGGGTTTTTTTCTTTTGGACCCAAACCATTTTCAAACCATGCATGATTGAATGTATGAATACAGAATCTGTGGATATGTAGGGTCAACTGTACTTGAAGGAACTGCAAATGAAGCTGCTGTGAAAACTAAGAGTGAAGTTACAACTCCATAGTACAGAAGTCATTAGCTGTAGCTGAGTATTTTCAATGAATTACAATTGCTACACAGCTAAAGTGAAGTCCTAATGATACACAACACTAACTAGATTATGCCCTATGGTTGGTACACTTTTTAAAAAACAATTTGTAAGTCATGTTTAGAGTAATATTCCCCAAACATTTATTTTTAAAGGGTACTGTCCAATTCCAAACACTAAAAACAACAACGAAAACATGACATTTTGCACTAGGTCAGCTAAAAAGTCAGGTTAGCTACTCCTTTCCTGTGCATTATGCCTTTGTTGATTAACATATTGCTTACAGCCTCTAATGAGCACTCCAGAACTGGCCAACATGCGAATAATAATCAGATAATCAAAGCAAAAGCAGAGCCATCAAAATGCAAACACTTTCTTCCCTTACTCTGAACTTCCGCTTCTGGAAATTCAAGAGCAAACTTTTGGAAGAGCCAGGTTAGCAAAGAGGCCACAGGGACATACAGGCTCCCTATAGTCCTAATCACTGTTGTGTCAAGTGTGCATAATATTAACTAACAAAACTTATGTACATACATAAATACATTTCGATACACACTTATATATACAGTTCTCTGGTTGACATTACATAAATTTGGTACAATAGTGTGTGCATATCAGTACCATAGGAGTTCTAGCTTCTTGAAGAGACAGTTGAAGAGGCCTGAAACAACTGTCACACACTGGACAGATTGGCCCTCCTCAGGATGCTTCCTGATGATGCTTTTTGGAGGGACAAGAGATGTAACCGAATCACTGGGTTCAAAGTGCCTAAAACTGGCACCTTCTGGTGCAACTCTGATAACTTCCATCATTATCAAGAAAAGCTACTATGTCATAAAATAAGCCACATTGTTTTTTGGGGGGAGGGCAGGGGGTCCCACAGAAGCTGCAAAAGCAGTAACGGCACTAGCAAATTCCCATATAAGCCCATGTCTTTTGTTTAACACTAACTTTGCTTTCACTTCCAGAATCACTGGAGGAGACAGTGACCTGGAAGCACAAGCAATTGGAGAAGATATGTGGTTAGTAAGATTATACTAATCCAGCATGAAGATTAAGGAGAGGTTTATGTTCCAAGTGGCTTTGGTTCAAATCAATTAAAAAGGAAACACTTTTTGAAAGAGCACAATAGGTTTCATCTCTTCTCATCCCTGGAAGTGAGGCGACATCCATGTCACCCTTACAGTTCTCAGCTCTTCAAATGAAATATATCCAAGGCAGGCAAGCCAGCATAAATACCAGAGGGAATGTGCAGCAACCAGGGCAGCCTCACTCAAAGATTACTAACAACATATATCCACGGTTTTTTTTAATATGGTAGGAGGTTCTGAGCAGTATCTATATTGGTTTGTTTGTTTGGCTTCACTTTGCATATTATGTGGCAAGAGCCTTGAGGAGTACATTTCTTGTTAACTTCCACTATGTTGACTTCAACCCATGGAACTCTGTGAAGGAGAAACTTCATTCTATCCTCTATAACAAAGAGCCACCAGGACCTCCTTTTTCCTTTTGGTCAATGGGCATTTTCTGATCTTTTTCTTTATGGTGTCGTAAAATACCTCCACTGTTTGTTTTAGCAGTACCTAACTTCTCTATTTATTGCTCAAGCTGTTTTCAAACTGCTTAGGTAAACAGTAAGCTAGGCTGACAGTCGAGAACTCATGCTGACCCAAACTGATAACCTTTCGGTTGGTAGACCTTATCATTCCTGGTGATTTACCAGCTATGCTAAAGCCCAGCTTTAACAGCCCTGCTCTAGTTTCCTTGATGAAGTCTTTCTGTTTGCAGTGGGACCTCCCTCTGTTCCTGCTGCCCCCCAATTTACCAATCATTATCATTTTTTCTCATGAATGATATAATGCTTTTCTTGATGGGTTTTTTTAAGATGTAGCAAGTAGAGGCAATGGTAAAGATCCTACAGAAAGAGTATGACTTCTGCAGTTGTATCTCTACTATGGCTCACCACTCACAATTCTATGGAATCTGAGTTTTTCTGTTAGCCTCACAAACAGCCATTGTGGTGCAGAACAGGTAAGGAATTTGAGATAATTTGACAATGCCCCAGAGCCAGATGAAGACCAATGACATCTTCTGCTGAGATGAGTTGGGATCTTCTAGAGGTCCCCATGGATGTTGAAATTATTTTCTGTTTGGCTACAGGGGAATAATCATATGCTTCTCAAATTTCCAACACCCTCCACCAGTCACAAAATGACTTTGTCATAGCAGAGAGTGGTATAGATTATCAATCTCCACCAAAAAAATGCCAACATAATGTGGATGTACAGTACATTTGTGGATGTTACTAACAGACTAGCAGGCTGTTGATCATTGTTTAGCTCATGGATGCAGCTCCATCCACTTGGTGGAGACTCACATTTTGAAAGTGAACTCACTGGATCTTGACCAATGCAACTGGAATGAAATAATGATTGATTTATTGTGCTGCAGGCTCTCCAAACTCTGTATTTTTCTTCATTAGTAACTCTTGCCATTACAACCAAGGGATGTTGCTTGGTCACACATGTCCTGGTTTCCATCTGTGAGGTTATGGATGGTATGAAAAAAGCCACCTGGTAAACGTTCTAAAATACTTTAATGTGCTGGATTTTATTTTATTTGGATGGCAGGGATTTTCCCCTGAAACTGCATGGGCTTTGGAGAAAGCCAAAATGGAAACAATAGCTCTCTAGGCCCAGGGACAAGAATTAAATATTGCCGACTTATAATATTGTGTATAATTCTTACTTTATAGAATACGTGGCTTTAAAAAAATACTTTGACCACACCATGGTGGAAATCTCCTGGTATTCCACCCCCGAGTTGTAGGCAGACCAGAGGCACCCAATCGTGCCAAGAAACTCACAGATATTATGCAGAGGGAGCCAGCTGGCCACGTATGTGAAAGTCAGGCCAAGACATTTTGTATGGCTTCTGGTTAAGAACACCGACAGCTGAAAGGAAGAGGGATGAAAGGTTTGCTGACATTCCACTCAACCTTAACCATCCTTTATTCACCCCAAATAATGGTGAGCTGCGGGGGACTTGGCGCAATGACCCCCATTCATCTCTCCTTCTTTGCTAGCCAGGGAGAGAGAGGGAGAATTAAGTGGATTGCAGCAAACACTGCCATTTAATGCCCTTCTGGACAGCCGGAAAAGTTCTTCAGGTGACTGAATAGAAGAGGAGGGGAAAGAGAGCTTTGTTTTTGTTCTTGCACGCCTTCCGGTTATTTCCGACTTATGGTGACCCCAAGGCAAATCTATCGTGGGGTTTTATTTGCAAGATTTGTTCAACGAGGGTTTGCCTTTGCCTTCCTCCGAAGGTGAGAGAATGGGACTTGCCCAAGGTCACCCAGTGGGTTTCCATGGCTGAGCTGAACCCTGCTTTCCAACACTCAAGCCAATACACAGCACTGGCTCTCAGGAAAGAGACTACAGATGCCTCAGCAAAGAGCATCATACGAGGGTTGAAGTAAAAGTAATGCTTCCACCTTCGCTACTTGGGTTTGGATGGGAATATTTTAATCAATCAAACACAGAAATAATCCTCAGAATAGGCTCTTTAACTACCACTATTCACTTTTCCACATAATCACCAGACAATTGGATACATTTCTGTCAACGATGAACAAGTTTTCTGAAGCTGTCACGGAAGAAGTTGACACTCTGTTTCTGCAACCCATCAAGCACAGATCTTCCAATAGTCAAGCAAAGCAATAATGTGACCCACACATTCTTGTGAAATGCCAATTTTGCTTGAAATTTTTCTCAGAGTGATACGACGATCATCCTGAATCAATCTGTCAACCATTTGCTTGTGAAACTCGGTGGTTGCTATCACAGGACATCCAACTCTTGTCACACAAGTCAGATGTTCCCACCTCAACATCTTTAAACTTACACACCCAACAATGAACAGTACTCACATCAACACAGTTGCTCTAAACATCTTGCATTCTCTGATGAATCTCCTTTGGGGTGATACCTTCTGCTGTCAAGAATTGAATGATTACACATTGCTTAAGTCACATTGACCGGCCATCTGTGCAGGGTTCCATACTTCACACTTTAACAACACAACCATTAAATGCTAAAGCTTCCTGCCAAGATGGAACTGTAGAGGAGAGTCTACTGAACAAGCCAGTACCTGCTGCATACCAGTACTGCAATCCTTTGAGGAGTTACGAAGGTGAGGGCACTACTTTTCATTCATCCTTCATACAATGCTGGCCAAACTAGGCCTGGGCTTTTTTTGTGTTAGGAGTAACTTGAGAAACTGGAAGCCGCTTCTGGTGTGAGAGAATTGGCCGTCTGCAAGGACATTGCCCAGGGGATGCCCTGATGTTTTACCATTCTGTGGGAGGCTTCTCTCATGTCCCTGCATGAGAAGCTGGAGCTAACAGACGAGGGCTCACCCTGCTCCCTGGATTCGAACCACTGACCTTTCAGTCAGCAGTCCTGCTGGCACCACTGGGAGCTCCTGAACTGAACCCTGGGGACCCCACTGGAAATATAAATCATGAGTTTGAGGGTGACAAATAATTTCCATGATATAATAACACACTATTTATTTAATGAGCACCTTGTTTTCATGTCATGCACAACTAAGAAACATGAACAATATGCTTACAATATATTGTCCGGGAACGTATCCATGAGGGAATACATTTGGGACTTTGCATAGAAACCTCAGACAACAGTGAACCTATTGAAATGAAGGGTCTCTTGCCTGAAAATGCCACAGAGTCACACTGGAAGACTTAGAAAATGCCCAGAGAGGCCATATTTTGTCAGAAATGGATACATGAAACAGCAGGCTTGGTTACAGAGATAGAGGGGTTGCATTGTATAGGAAAAGACTGATTAATAAATACGTTGTGTAAAAACAGTACTCATGAGGATGCCATGGGGGAGGGAATCTTCATATGTAGACTTTGAAATGACCACAATTAAGAAAATATTTGACAATTTGGCTTTGCATGTGCACATCCGTGCACATGAAGAGTTTTGGGGAACAATTGAATACTGAATGTAAAGTTTTAAAATATTTAATATGCATTAATTTTAATTTTGGGAGCCCCCAGTAGAGCAGCGGGTTAAACCACTGAGCTGCTGAACTTTCTGACTGAAAGGTTAGAGGTTCGAATCCAGGGAACGGGGTGAGCTCCCACTGTTAGCCCCAACTTCTGCCAACCTAGCAGTTCAAAACATGCAAATGTGAAATCAATAGGTACCTCTTTAATGAAAAGGTAATGTCACTTCATGTGGTCATGCTAGCCACATGACCTTGGAGGTGTCTATGGACAACGCCGGCTCTTCGGCTTAGAAATGGAGATGAGCACCACCTGCCAGAGTTGGACACGACTAGACTTAATGTCAGGGGAAACCTTTACCTTTAATTTTAATTTAGTTTAATATTAATGTCAGATCTGGGAAATCTGAGCTTGGAAGAAGTTCAGGTTTCCAGCCTGCCATGAGGTAGTGCTGACCTTTGTCCCAGTTCTCCGGGAGGTGAAGTGACCTTTGTTCTAGTTACTGAAGGACTATGCTGAGTCAGTCTGGGAGTGATGTAACTTCCAGGTGTCTCCAGGGGAAGTGAGGCAACCTCTTCTGGACTCGGACATTGGACATTGGACTATTAGTGCTGACTCAGAGACTAATGAGGTCACATCCCTTTGGACTATGGGATTTGCTGATTCACCCGGATATGGTGCAACCCTGCCTGGACATTGCATAGGCAAGGGAGGGGGTTCGGGTATACAAGGTGTGTTTGGGTGGCGGGACGGTGCTTTAGCTTTACAAGTGTTGTACCTGCAATAAAATCGTGTTGGACCGTGCTTCTATCTACGCGTGATCCTTACCGAAATTGGAGTGTCATTACAGAAGCTAAAGCCCCATTCAACTTTCCCAGCAATGGAGAGGTTGGCTTGGAAGGAAGAGGAGTATATCGATATGTGGAATATTGCTCCTGAAGAGGTCCGAGAACCATGGAATGGGAGTGGAATGCCATTGACCAAGTGGGGTTCCCGGACGGGTCCAGAGAAGCGACGGCGTATGGTGCGTCAGCTCAGGTGGACGAGCTCAGAGAAGCGGAGAGATTGTGGGACGCTCAGGTGAGCTCTTTGAGAGGTGAATCCAGAGGAAGGGGGCAGCGAGGCCCCATTCAGACGGATGTCCAGATGGCCGGAGGAACCAGAGAAGCTGCGCTGAAAGAAGGGCCAGCTCAGGTGGATCCAGTAGAGGGCAGGACCAGAGAAGCTGTGGGGAAGAGTGCCCCAGCTCAGGTGGACCTGGAGGAGTGTGGTAGTGAGACCACGGAACCTGAATCACTATCGGAATTGGCGGTGATGAGGTGTAGAATGGAGGCAATGGAGCATACCATGAGAAGGATGTCTCGGGCTATGTCCAGGAGAGAGCCAGTGGATTCGGCGTGGAGTGCACCGGGAGGAGGAGACTTCACTTTTTATTCTTGGATGGATGGCGGACCGTCAGCAGCTGAACGTCCTAGATCTCCCATGGGAGTGTGGACGGATGGTGGTCATCCCTGCGTCAGAAGTAAACCGGTCCCGGTGAGTCGCCCCCTGCAGTCGGCAGGAATGGGAAGGGAGTCCCAAGGCTTGAGGTTCCTCAGGGAGGAGAGTACAATCCCAGGAGTATGGAGGACGGCTGAAGAAAGAACCCTTGCAGGTGGAGTTTGAAGGGGAAGCTTGCAAGGTGGCCTTCTTTATTGCTGCAGTGAAGGACCATATGGAAGATTACGGTCGTGCAGTGCCATGATCGTAAATTCATGTTTAACATTGGTCGGGCCTTCTTGCAAGCCATTCGAGAAATCGCTTCCGTGATCCTTTGGAGAGGATAAATTCGAAATCCATTTATCCCAGGGATCCGTTCGGTTACAGAATATGCGGAGGAAATGGGATTGGCTGGCAAGGTGCTAGTGGTCCCAGGCTACATTGCTTGAATTTAAATGGCCTGCCCAGGGTGGTGCCTGCATCGGTTATCAGGTGATGTATATCAATTGGCTGGAGCGTGGAGGATCTTAGCCCAGGTGCATGGATTGGTTCCAGTCGACAGGTCAGAGTTCGGGACGCAGTTTTGCTGAAGGGCGATTGGTCGTGGTGGCTACGATGGCAGAACCAGTGCTATGAAGAGCCGTAATAACGTGGCCTTTGTTTCATCTGTTCTCAGCCGGGTCATTTTGCGTCCCAGTGCCAAATCAGGTGGAGTCCGATACTTGATCCGATTAAAGTGGCATCCTCTAGGGGCGGCAAGTTAATCAGATTCAAAAGTGGATGGTGGAGTCCCCAGGTGTACAATGCACCCTGGTTTATTTAAGGGAAGGAGATTATTGAGGAGGATCTTGGCCCCGAAGTTAGTAGAGTTTGGGTGGGATATTAGGACTGCATCTGTAACTTTTACTCAGTTAGAGCGGGTCATCTATTAAGGGTGGACCATTTTCCAAAGGATTTATTGGAGATTGGGACCTTGGGAAGGAGTATAAGATTTTGTAGTGTGCTCCCATTAAGGGTTATGAAGTGGTATTAGGACTGCCTTAGTTTAGAGCAAGTAAACCCCAAAATTGATTGGAAGACTGGGAGGGTGCAATGTGATCCTAGTGTGGGGAAAGAGTCCTGGGCGAGGTACAGGGGGTACCTGTAGAATATTGGGATTATGCAGATGTGTTTAACCCTATATTGGCCCAAAGTCTTCCCCCTTCCCAATGTACAATGTAGTATAGAAGTTAAGGAGGGGGCTATTATGCCTAAGCCGAAAAATATATGCTATGACGGTGCAGGAGAAGGTGGCTTTGAGGGAACAGATTGATGGATATTTGGAGAAGGGGTTTATCCAGAGATCTGAATCCCTATTACGGCGCCAGTCTTGTTTCGGGAGAAAAAGGATGGGAGGTTACGGTTGTGTATTGATTATCGGGGTTGAATGCTATCAGCACTACGAATTGTTATCCTTTCCCCTTGATTAAGGACTTGTTGGGCCAGCTAGGGGGCGGTAGATTTTTCACTAAGTTGGACCTGATTGACGCGTTTCATATGGTGCGGGTGAAAAAAAGTGATCAATGGAAGACTGCTTTCTCTTGCCCCCTCGGGCTATTCGAATGGACCGTGATGCCATTCGGTTTAGCGGGAGCCCCCGGTATTTTCATGCAGCTTATAAATGAGGTGCTACACCCCCTGTTGTATAAGGTTTTTTTTGTATATTTGGATGATATGGTGATTGTGACGCGTACTAGAGAGGAGCATGTTCAGTTGGTTTGAGAGGTGTTGGAGAGGTTGAGGCAAGCTAGTTTGTATGTGAAGTTGAGTAAGGGTGAGTTTGGGAAAAGTCAGATTGATTTTCTGGGCTATAGGATTAGTGAGAGTGGAGTGGCTATGGATCCGGCTAAAGTGGAGGATGTGTTGAATTGGGAGGCTCCGCAAACCCGTAGGCAGTTGCAGGCTTTCCTGGGGCTGGCTAACTTTTATCGTACTTTTATACCTGGATTTTCAGCTATAACTTTCCCGCTCACTGAGTTGTTGAAGACTAAGGGGAAGGGGGAGTCGAAAAGAACCAAGTCCCCAGGTGCTAAGTTAGGTTGGACTAAGGAATGTCAAGAGGCGTTTGAGAGATTGAAAAGAGCTTTCACCCGTGGTCCTCTGTTAATGCACCCAAATGCAGACAAGCCTTTTGTTGTACAGTGTGATGCTTCCGCTTGGGCATATGGAGGGGCGCTAATGCAGAGAGATGAACAGGGGAATTTGAGGCCGTGTGCGTATTTTTCCAAAAAATTCGGGGAGCAGGAAAGGAAATGGCCCGTTTGGGAGAAAGAGGCTTTCGCTGTAAGGAGTGCTTTACAAACGTGGCATCAGTTTCTGGAGGGCTGCTTTTCCTTTTGTGGTATTAACAGACCACCAGAATCTCCAGTATTTGAAGAACCCTCAGAAGCTATCTCCCAAATTGGTGAGATGGGCTCAGTATTTTGCCAGTTTAATTTCTCGTTGCAACATATAAAGGGGAAGAGAATGTAGTGGCAGACAGCGTTGTCCCGGTATCCCGATGTGGGAGGAATTGTTTGGAGAAATCAGAGGAGGTGTTTACCAAGGAGCACTGGGGTTTTGGCGGTGCAGACGAGGTCTCAGAGGAGAGAGAGGTGAAGAAGGAAGAAGGAGTGGTAGATGAGTGGTGTTTGGAGTTACAAAGGGTTATAAAGGTGATGTGTGGTTGCAAGGCCATGAAGGTGAATGCAAGATGTTGAATGGTTTATGGGTTATGGGAAATAAAGTGTATGTTCCTCGAGGTGTGAGGAGGAAGGTTTTACAGCTAAATCACGATCATAAGTCTGCTGGTCATTGGGGAGTCACGAAGACGCTTTTGGCCATAAAGAGGCAGTATTGGTGGCCAGGTATGAGAGCGGAGGTGAAGGAGTATGTAGAGTGTTGTGGAGATTGTGCTAGGAACAAGGAGTCTGCTGCTAAACCGCAAGGGTTGATTCAAGTGGTGGCTTCTCCAGTGCGGCCATGGACGCATGTCAGCACTGATTTCGTGGGGGAGTTGCCCTCTAGTAGGGGGTACAGATATATTTGGACTATATTAGACTTGTTTTTCGAAACAGGCTCATTTTGTCCCGTTGAAAGGGTTGCCGTCAGCGGAGAGGCTGGCTGAGTTATATGTGCAGCATGTGTATCGATTGCATGGGTGCCCGGAACAGGTTCTTAGTGATCGTGGGGTTCAGTTTACTGCCCGGTTTTGGGAGAGGTTTCTGGAGATGTTGGGGGCCCAAAGGCGTCTTACGACCGCGTATCATCCTTGCTGCAATGGGGCCGTGGAGAGAGCGCAAAAATCGCTAGGAGGGTATCTGCGTATATTTAGTAATAAGGAGCAGAATAACTGGTCGGATTTGTTGCCCTATGCCGAGATGGCGTATAACAGCTCAGTGCATTCTTCCACGGGAAAGTCCCCTTTCGAGGTGGTTTACGGCCAGGATGTGGCTCCTTTGCCCCAATTGTTGGAGGTTGGAGGGGAGGAAAAGAGTGAGTGGAGAATGAGAGCGCGGGATGATTGGAGGGAAGTGACGGAAGCTTTAGGAAAAGCGCAACGGGCGTACAAGCTGTTTGGGGATCGACGAAGACAGGAAGGGGAGGAGTATGTAGAGGGCGATCTGGTATGGTTGTCCACACAGAACTTGAAATTGGGATACCCGTCCAAAAAATTAAGCCCGAAATATATTGGACCTTTCAGGGTTGAAAAGGCAGCAAATAAAGTCTCTTATACCCTCCTTTTGCCAAAGAGTCTAGGCAAGGTTCACCCTACATTCCACTGTAGTTTTTTTAAAGAGATATGTAGGGCCCCTTCCGCCTGAGGATTGAATAGTGTTTTATTTCTACAGGGGGAGGACGCGGTGGAGAAGGACGTTATGTCAGATCTGGGAAATCTGAGCTTGGAAGAAGTTCAGGTTTCCAGCCTGCCATGAGGTAGTGCTGACCTTTGTCCCAGTTCTCCGGGAGTTGAAGTGACCTTTGTTCTAGTTACTGAAGGACTATGCTGAGTCAGTCTGGGAGTGATGTAACTTCCAGGTGTCTCCAGGGGAAGTGAGGCAACCTCTTCTGGACTCGGACATTGGACATTGGACTATTAGTGCTGACTCAGAGACTAATGAGGTCACATCCCTTTGGACTATGGGATTTGCTGATTCACCCGGATATGGTGCAACCCTGCCTGGACATTGCATAGGCAAGGGGGGGTTCGGGTATAAAGGTGTGGTTGGGTGGCGGGACGGTGCTTTAGCTTTACAAGTGTTGTACCTGCAATAAAATCGTGTTGGACCGTGCTTCTATCTACGCGTGATCCTTACCGAAATTGGAGTGTCATTACAATTAATATTATTTGAATTGTATGTTGCTCTAAGGCATTGAATAATTGCCTATATGTAAGCCGCCTTTAGTCCCCTTCGGGGTTGAGAAAGGCGGGGTAGAAATAGGGTAAATAAATAAATCTATATAAATAAAAATGTAACGTTCATTTGTGGTATTAACATAACTCAAAAACCACTGGACAAATTGACACCAAATTTGGACACAATACACCTATCTGGCAAACAAGTGACCACCACTCATAAAAACACTGAAAAACACAGCAAAAAAGGCTTAAAAAGCCCAAAAAAAAAATACTACATTACAATGCATGCACAAAACCACATATATACTTACACATATATACACATATACACAAAGAGACACGAGCCCTCCAAGACCTTATGTCCTTTAGGAGGTCCTGTAAGACCTTCCTCTTTCGACAGGCCTTCGGCTTATCAGTGTTCCAGTCTTGCCTGTTGATTTTATCTTTTATACTGTATTATGCTGTGCATTTCGTATTTCGTACAGCGCATTGTTTTTAATGTATGGATATTTTAGAGTGCTTTATGTGTTTTAATGTGTTTTAATTTGTATTGCCCTGTTGTGAGTCGCCCTGAGCCTCCCAGGAGTGGCAGCCTAGAAATTCGACAAATAAATAAATAAAAATATATACACACATATATGCATACACACACACACACACACACAACACATATACACAAACTGGGCCACAGCAACACATGGCAGGGGTCAGCTGGTAAATAAATAAACAAACAAACAATTTGGAATCTTGGTGACCTGGAGCAGGTCACATACTCTCAGCTTTAGAGTTTCCTTAGGTCTCCATAGGTCTGAAATTACTTAGAGGCACATAACAACTATAGTAAAAAGCATTTTTAAACAGTATAGTCTTAATCACAATACACTCTTAAATGCCCTTTCCTCAAATAACTTCAATCCCCAAAGCCTGTCAGAATAATACTTAAAAAATGACATCCTAGCCTCTCTAGGAAGGGAGTTCCAGATCTTAGAAACAGCCACCAAAAAAGTCCTTGTGGTATGATGCCAGAGTTGTTCTTTGTGTGTTTCGATCATGGTGTAGCAGGCAGCAATGCCTCTGGCTCACTTGTTTCTGCTGCTTGTGCAACCCTGAGTCAGATGCTACCTTAGTGCAACCTTCTAGTAAGAAAAAAACAACCACTAGAGCAAATCACGCACATAATTCTGGCTTCTAAATATTTTTAATTTCATTTTTTAAAGCAGGCTTGTGAATTTTTTGGGTAGATTCCCCTCTCTTCCCTGTCAAACAAACTCAAACAATTGCTCAATTTACTTTCAAAAGAAATACGAACTGGCAACCTTCTATGTTTTTTTCTCTTTGAGGTAATTTAACCTTGTGGAGAAATAAATACGGCAAACAGATTCCACGCAGACTTATCAGCCCTCACTTAAGAGAGACAAAGGGGATTATCACCACAGCTGTCAGGAAAGGCAGCCTTGTTATACAACCGTTACAGGTACCAAAGGTCGTGTTCCTATAGTGGCCTTTGGGGACTGGGCACATCTCTCCAAAGAGTTCAGTCCTTTGCAGAAATAAACAGAGCTGAATGATTGATTTAAGCACTGAAAACAACTTCATGGTGGGGAGAGATAGAGAGAATGCTGGAGAAAGAACGCCAGTAATTGATCCATTCCTTCATATCTGCCAGGAGGGAGCCGAGTATATATTTGCCTCAAATCTAGAACGATTCCAATGCTATTTGCCTTAGCAGTACCACTATTTCCAAATCAAAACTTCGTAAAGTGGGTGTAACTATAATTGTGTCTGTGTGCCGTCATGTTGGCTGACAAACTATGGCAACCCCATGAATTTCGTAGGGCTTTCTTTGGCAAGGAATACTCAGAGGTATTCTTTCCTCTGAAATGCAATCTGCATCACCTGCATTAATTAAAAATTGTATTAATTAGACATCCCCCACCCAAGTACTAACCAGTGTTAACCCTGCTTAGCATCCAAGATCAGAAAGGATCCGGCATATTTATGGTGTACCTCAAGGCATGGGAAAACTTTGGCCCTTCAGGTGTTTTGGACTTCAACTCCCACAATTCAGTGGCTGAGGGGGGAAAGGAAAGGGCCTGAGGCTGTTAAGAACTGTGGGAGTTGAAGTCCAAAACACCTGGAGAGCCAAAGTTTACCCATGCCTGATATACCTCCAACATTTCATGGAAACTTGGGACTTTTGTTGTTTATTCGTTCAGTCGCTTCCGACTCTTCATGACCTCATGGACCAGCCCACGCCATAGCTCCCTGTCTGTTGTGGCCACCCCTGGTTACTTCAAAGTCAAGCCAGTCACTTCATCTTGCCCTTGGTCAGCCCCTCTTCCTTTTCCCTTCCATTTTCCCCAAGCTTGTCCAAGCTTTCCTGTCTTCTCATTATGTGGCCAGAGTACTTCATCTTTGCCTCTAATATTCTTCCCTCCAGTGAGCAGTCGGACTTTATTTTCTGGAGTATGGACTGGTTTGATCTTCTTGTGGTCCAAGGCACTCTCAGCATTTTCCTCCAGCACCACAATTCAAAAGCGTCCATCTTCTTTCGCTCAGCCATTCCTCTTGGTCAAGCTCTCAAATCCATAAGTTACTATGGGGAATACCATTGCTTTAACTAAGTGGATCTTCATTGCCAGTGTAATGTCTCTACTTTTAACTATTTTATTGAGATTGGTCATTGCTTTCGTCCCAAGAAGTCAACGTCTTCTGGTTTCTTGACTGCAGTTTTCATTTGCAGTAATCTTCCCGCTCTGTAGAAATACAAAGCCTGTCACTGCATCCACGTTTTCTCCCTCTATTGGCCAGTTATCAATCAGTCCGGTTGCCATAATCTTTGTTTTTTTTTAATGTTCAACAGCTTTTGCACTTTCTTCTTTCACCTTGGTTAGAAGGCTCCTCGGCTCCTCCTCACTTTCAGCCATCAAAGCGTTATCATCTTCACATCTAAGGTTATTCATGTTTCTTCCAGCAATTTTAACTCAGGCCTTGGATTTGTCAAGCCTCACATGTCACATGATGTGTTCTGTATTGGATGGACACCATGCTTACTCTCTTCCTGGTGCTATACTTGAATGCATAAGAAAATTATATTAAATTCAGGAGGTCACTGTAAGTTGACAGATGATCTAAAGAAGGCAAGCATGCACACACATACATCCATATAGTCCTAGAATAATAGAATGATAGAACTATAGAGCTGGAAGATATCTCGTAGGCCACCCAGTCTAAACCCCTGCCAAGAAGCAGTAAAATTGCATTCGAAGCACCCCTGCTTAAAAGCCTCCAAAGAAGGAGCCTCCACCACAATCTGGAGCAGAGTGTTTAACTGCTGAACAGCTTTCACAGTCAGGAAGTTCTTCCTAATGTTCAGGTGGAATCTCCTTTCCTGTAGTTTGAAGCCATTGTTCCACGTCCTAGTCTCCAGGGCAGCAGAAAACAAGCTTACTCCCTCCTTCCTATGACTTCTCCATATGTCTCCTCTCAGCCTTTTTTCCTGCATGCTAAACACACCCAGCTCTTTAAGCCATTCCTGATAGGGCTTGTTCTCCAGACACTTGATCATTTTAGTTGCCCTCCTCTGGACACATTCCAGCTTCTCAACATCTCCCTTCAATTGTGATGCCCAGAATTGGACACAGTGTGATTCCAGGTGTGGTCTGACCAAGGCAGAACAGAAGAATGCATGACTTCCCTGGATATAGACACTAGACTCCAATTTATTCAGGTCAAGATCCCATTGGCTTTTTTAGCTGCCAATTGTAGGCTCATGTTCACCTTCCTGTCCATGAGGACTCCAACATCATTTTCACATGTACTGCTGTCAAGCCAGGCATTGTCCCCCATTCTGTATCTCTGCATTTCATTTTTTTCCTGCACAGGTAGGGTATCTTGCATTTGTCCCTGTTGAACTTCATTTTGTTAGTTTTGGCCAATCATCTCTCTAATCTGTTAGATCGTTTGGAATTCTGCTCCTGTCTTCTAGAGTATTGGCTATCCATCCCAATTAGGTGTTGTCTGCACACTTGATGATCATGCCTTCTAACCCTTCATCTAAGTCATTAATAAAGATGTTGAACATATTTAGCGGCAGGCATTTGCTTTTTGCTCTTTGTCACTGTAAACTACCATTTTGAAGCCAAATAACAATTTTGTACTTTCACCTTATTGCACGACTGTGCACTGTTTTCTTGACTCCTGGGAACATATAGTTTTTTAAAAAATAATTATCCCACCTGTAAAAGATTCGATTGTTTTCTGTTCACCTTTATTAAAAACGTGGCAGGGCAGGCTATCCTTTAATCCCACCGCTGCCACCAAATGTAAACAGGTTCCTAACCTCGTACTGGATTCACTGTGGACGACTGACCACTGCCTCCAATACTCAATGTTTTCCTTGTTTATTACTTGCCGCCACCATTTGTCAATGCTTGACCACTAGATGTGAGGGTCTTTGTGAATAAACGACTTCCACAGATGTTTTTGTTGAAAGTGTTTAACAGTTTATTTTACACAAATGGGCTCAAAGCTTAGGTGGTTTCAAAAGCTCTCCGAAGAGGTATAAACTTCAAGGTTGCAACAATATAACACTGGGGGTTTTAAGTTCCCCTTACACAGTTACACACAAGTAACTATTTAATACTGGGTTACTCTCAACCCTGGGACTAAACTCTGTCCCACACACTTGGGTTTCCCTCAACCCACACACAGAACTGAACTGCACACTGCAGCTCCTACAGACAGCTTGCAGCTCCAGCAACTGTCAATTCCTAACTAACTCTGGTCACAGCTGCTGGCCAACTGACATTCTCCAACTGTCAGATTCAAACTGAACATTCTAAAGCCAGAGTGGCCTCTGTTGTCATGGCAACAGCCTCTGCTTACAGCTTGCTGCTGCGAACATTCCACGGCTCACTCTCTGCAGCTTTTAAAGAATGTCCCTTCTAAATACATAAATAAACATGTGATTAACATATAAATAACCTCCTCATCACACCACCTCTTCACCATATGTGGGGAATATCCCAATCTTTACATGGTAGAGTAGGCCAAGTGGAGACTCAACCTTTTGCTGAACTTCAGGAGAGAGTTACCAAATCTTGGTACAATCATTACTTCCTCCTCTTCTTTTACATCTATGGTATCATTTCATTCCATTCACAGAGACTCAACTGGAAAGATAAGTGGAAACGAAGGGTCTTATATTTTAATGGTACTTATTGCATCATAAGGAGGAGGAGAGAAGGCTAACCTTTTTTCTCACCCATGTTCTTTGCCTCTTTCACTGGCAAAAAGAAAACACCTTCCTGCTTCACAAAGTGGAATCAGACTCAATTAATTGCTGGTAGATGAAACAAGAGGCTACTTTAAGCTTCTTTCCCAGATGCAGGAAGCTTTCCTCTCCAAGTCCAGAGAATAGGCAAGGAAGGAGATTTTGTTTTTGTTGTTGTTGACTTTCTGTTGAAATAAATACCATTTTAAATGTAAGACTCTGTCTCTACTGTGTGTTTGTGTGTAAAACTAAAACAAGGATTATGCAACTGTGGTTGCAAAACAAGAAGGAGGATTGCTGTGAGTTTTCCGGGCTGTATGGCCATGTTCCAGAAGCATTCCCTCCTGATGTTTCACCTGCATGTATGGCAGGCATTCTCAGAAGTTGAGAGGTCTGTTGGAAACTAGGAATATGGGGTTTATATCTCTGTGGAATGTCCAGAGTGGGAGAAAAAAATCTGGTCTGTTGGAGCTAGGTGTGAAAGTTTCAATTGGCCACCTTGATTAGCATTTAATAGCCTAACAGTTTCAATGTCTGGTTTCTTACTGCTTGGGGGAATCCTTGTTGGGAGGTGTTAGCTGGCCTGGATTGTTTCTTGTCTGGAATTCCCCATTTTTTAGTGTTGTTATTTATTTCTGAGGATGCCTGCCATCAGGGCCGTAGCCAGGATTTTGATTCGGGGGCTGAGTTTGGTTCGGGGCTGAGACTGGGTGGAAGAGGGTCTACCCTAGCAAACCTTTTGTATTGTTATCCCAATAACCCCATTAGTGTGGGATATAATGAGTATGGTGATCAGATCATGATATGCATAAACATAACAGTTTAAATAATGTACCAGTAAGGCCTTCTCGGACCACCCTGAGAATTTCGGGGGCCTGAAGCCCCTTAGCCCCCGGCTACATGCCTGCCTGCCATGGATACAGGCAAAACATCAAGAGAGATTGCTTTTGGAACATGCCCATACAGCCCAGAAAACTCACAACAACCCGGTGATCCCATCCATGAAAGCCTTCAACAATACAAGAGAGAGGAGAAGGGTGTTGCCTTTTCCATTTTCCTATTCTTGTGTTGTTTCAAACCTTCAAGGTGCTTCTGACTTATGGTGATGCTATCTCAGGATTTTATGGGCAAGAGTTGTTCAGAGTGAGCCTTCCTCTGAGAGAGTGTGACTTGTCATGTTATTTATTTATTTTTATTTATTTGGCTTCTATGCCGCCACTCCCGGGAGGCTCGGGGCGGCTCACATAAGCAGGATACAAAACAACATATTAAAAACAGGTTAAAACACAGCAAAGTATAACAACAATCTAAAAACAACAAGATTAAAAGCCTGATGTGGAGAATACAAGCACAACAGGTACAAGGGGATTACAGACATGATGGGCTATGAATAGGCAGAACCTATAGGCCAAAAGCCTGTTGGAATAAATAGGTCTTGCAAGCCCGCCTGAAAAGCAGGAGATCTTGGATGGTGCGTGTTTCGGCTGGGAGGGCATTCCACAGTGTGGGCGCAATCATGGAAAACGCCCTCCTACGGGTTGCCGTTAGTTTGGCTGACTTCGCAGATGGGATGTCTAGCAGATTGGTACCTTCCGACCGCAGTGATCTCGTAGGGCAATATGGGGAGAGACGGTCCCTCAGATACGCTGGCCCCAGGCCGTGCAAGGCCTTAAAGGTGAGTACCAACACTTTGAAGGTGATCCGGTGCTCGATTGGAAGCCAGTGCAGATCCTGCAAGGTAGGTGTTATGTTAGCACTCTGGCTCTTTTTCCCCTTCAGCTCATTTGAAATGTGGTGTTGGAGGAGATTTGTATCATGGACTTTACTGGCTAAAATGACCAGTAAAGAGGTCCTAGAGCAAATCAAGAGTGAACGGTCCCTAAATGCCAAAATGAACAAACTGGGGCTATCATAATTTGGCCATGTCACAAGATGCTAAAGTGGGAGGAAGTAGTAAAATACCACGTTATAGACTCAATCAAGAAAGCTACAATCCTTTTGGAAAATGGCATTCATAACCCCTTGGGAAAACAAAGAATCTCCACAGGCTTTTGGTAGAGTTACCCTTTTGGAGATTAATTGGCATTCACACTATTTTGAGTAATCATAACCTTTTGAGAAAGCATGACCTTGTTAGCAATCATAACCTTTTGTAAAGTATGATCTTCCTGAGAAGAGCTAAAAACTTGTTGGAGTAAAATCTTCTCTTCGGTGATATATATCCACATGTACTTGTCCAAACCAATTTGGTTTCCAGCTGTTAGACCGACAACCTAGTTGTCTCTGATCTGTTAGGAACAGAGATATGCCAATGCACAAAAACAGCAGAGTTTTAGAAGTGTTCTTTTCAGTTGCCCAAAATCATCTACTCTCCCAAAAATATATTTGTTTTAAATCCTGCTCTCAAGAGACAAAATAAGTAGTCTTTGTTAAAAGTAATATAGTTGGTTTACTTACAAACTTAATGGATTCAGAGTGCAGGTACTTTGCTTATCAAGTCAGTTTCAGACAGGATTTGAAGCAGTTTCTCTGTGCAGATAATACAGGGCATCTTTCTTAGAATCTTAACAGTCCAAAGTCTAAAGCATCTCTCTGTTCTGAGAGTCCAATGGCATGTCTACATTCTAAAATGGAGTCTGAGATCTGAATATCCCAGATCTGATCACATGGTCTGTATTCCCTCCCACAACATAGAGTTAAGGACAAACTGCATACCAATACACGCATATACACAAAAGGTCAAATGTATAGAACCTGTCTAAATACAGAACATCAGTTGATGGAACCATCCTACAGAAGATGTGCTTCGCAACACCAAATATTGTACTATTCATGGAACCTACCAACACATGTGAACACATTACAGGAGAGTGAAAAGCTGAGACATTAGGGACTGTCAAGAGACCATGGCCAGTGTATGTCAAAGGCTTTCATGGCTGGAATCACTGCATTGCTGTAGCTTTTTTCGGGCTATATGGCCATGTTCTAGAGGCATTCTCTCCTGACGTTTCGCCTGAGGATGCTTGCCATAGATGCAGGCAAAATGTCAGGAGAGAATGCCTCTAGAACATGGCCATATAGCCTGAAAAAACCTACAACAACGCACACAATGGCCAGGTCTATAGAAGGAACTAAAAATATAGTATGGCCTCCTTATCTGTGGATACAATATCCATGGTTCACTAATCTACACTCCAAAAACATTTGTGAACATCTCTAAATTCTCTACAGTATGCTTCCAGCCCAAGTATTGTCAAAATATAGAATTCGTTATTGTTGGCAGTTTCAGTTATTTACAGATGTGTGTGTGTGTGTGTGTGTTGGAAGGTATTCCCACTGGATATAGAGGATGCATTGTATTGCAACATTTCTGCAACAAGATAAAGAAATTGATTTGCCTGGTCATTCCAAAAATGCTGAACCCTTTGGGAAGCCTATACAAGATAATGTGGATGGTAAAGTTTGAAATGACATGGGGATTTTGCATTTCCCCTTGGATCCAAATGTTCATTATCCTTAATAAAGACCTGGATTCAAACGTATCTGATCTGCAATTGTTTGTGCCTGAACACCTCCTATGGGGATGGAGTTTTACAAATTAAGAGAGTTAAGCAACTTCCAGTGTCTCCAGAAATACAAAATGTGCTGTTTGTTACAATTCAAACAGAATTAATTTCTGCCAGTTTTGTTTGGTATCTCATTACAGTCAGGTGCTGTCATATGTGTGTGTTTTGTGTTGGTTTATTTTGAGGGGGACGGGGGACAACTGCTTTTGGTTGTGATGAATCAGCAGCTCATTATTTCTCTGTTAACTATTCTTCCCAGTTAATAAAAGCATGAAACAATGCAGGATCATATATGCCTATATATTCTTAGCTAAAGGAAGCACTCTTGCTGGAGACTTGAGCAACATGCCTTCAAAAGCAGTACCACTAATTTTTCCACATAGCAGTAAACTGGTAGCAAAACTTGGAAAAATTACATTTTTGGACCATAACTTCCCAAATTCCTCAGGGATACTAGGAGTTTCAATAAAAAAAAAATTAACTTTTTCAATGTCTGATGGGTTGAATAAGCAGAACATGAAAAAGAAAGGTCTCTTTCACCACTAGTGGGAAGCACTGGCCACCTATTTGCAACTTCACCCTGAATATCAAGTGATATCCTTTGGTATATGCTGCATGAGAAGAATCAGGATTTTCTATTGGTGTTATGCCTTGATATGCAATGAGGTTTGACTATGGATGTGTAAGAAATATATTTTTGAGGGCTTTTAATGTAGGGTTTTTGCAGTTCCAAGACTAGGAGATACATGCATATAATGCCTACAATTTGGAAAACATGCAGAAAGATACATATTCCAAATAGATGAAAAGGGTCAGATTTTATCCTCTAATGCAGTGTTTCTCAACCACTGTGCCGTGAGCGATCATCAGGTGTGCCGCGAGAAAAGCTCTCTGCCCCTCTTCCTTCCCCCCTCCTCCTGCCAAACTCCTGCTGCTTGGGAGAGGAGGAGGAAGGGCCAGGTGGTGGCAAAGAAAAAGAAGGGACCGGGGCGTCGCCTCCTTCGGCCGTTTCCCCAACCAGCCTCCAATCCGCCATGACTCTCGCCCCTTGCTTGTTGAAGCCGCATGGAGGAGCCCTGCCTACTGAAGCCCGTCCACTGCTCATGCTCCTCCTCTGTGGGAGAGCTGAAGCCGGGGGGGGAGGGGGGCATGATGCAGCCTGGCTCCACCCCTAGGGTTCCCATATGTCCCTTATTCTAAGGGACGTCCCTTATTTTGGCCCTAAAATTTGTGTCCCTTATTTTCAGGCCCTGTCCCTTATTTTTGACTAGCAGGACAGGACTGGGCGGGGTTGACCAGAGGAAGGTGCACGCTGTGGTTTCCACGGCAATGCCTGCCCGGGGATTCCAACTCGGAGGGCAGCCTGCATCCCCGTTGGAAGGAAGAGGCGATATAGGACTTTTTTCAAAGTACAGTAGACTAATTAACCGTTACCCAAGGGGAATGTTGGATCATGTTGGATAAAGATGGTTTCTGGTTGCTTGAGAGTTACTCTTAAAATAGGCCTAGCTGTGTATCCCAATACTATACAATGCTGTGCATCCCATACTATACTATACCATTAACTATTGACATAATAACCATGAAGTTGTACTGTCTTATAAAATTTATTTTATTTTAATGTTTAGACAGTGCACTTTTAAAGTCAGCAAAGTCAAGTACTAAATATAGATGGAGAAATTAAGGTAGTTCTAATAATGTTTTTTCTGCATGACAAAACATGCAGAAACATACCATGTACTGTGAAGAGGGTATAAGTCAGTTTCTTTTGTGAGTTTCAATCATTATCTTATTCTGTTAATAAAACTATTTCTAACTAATGTTTGAGTTTCAAGTTTTTAATGAAGTGTCCCTTATTTTTGTGAAAAATCCCGTAAATGTCCCTTATTTCTTATATCAAAAAATGGCAACCCTATCCGCCCCTTCCCCCTGGCTTCAACACTCCCACAGCTTTACCAGCCTTGAGGGGGCAGTGCCAAGCCAGCGGTGGCAGAGCCAGCACAATGCTGGCTTGGCACTGCCCCCTCAAGGCTGGCAAAGTTATGGGAGAACTGAAGCCGGGGGAAGGGGCGGGGCATGGTGGGGCCTGGCTCCTCCCCCTCCCTGGCTTCAGCACTCCCAGCAGGTCACCATCCCCCAGCCGTTCTTTACTGTGTTAGAGTGTCATTTTGTGTCATTTTGGTTGGTGGTGTGCCCCCGGATTTTTTAAATGTTAAAAGTGTGCCACGGCTAAGAAAAGGTTGGGAAACACTGCTCTAATGAAGAGGAAATGACAGACAGAAGAGAGCATAGAACAGACATAGGGGGAGGGAAAGGAGGAAGCCTGTGGCAATTTGTTTAAAGCAGTGTTTATCAACCTGGGGGTCAGGACCCCTGTAGGGGTCATGAGGGGATGTCAGAGGGGTTGCCAAAAACCATCAAAAACAGAGTATTTTCTGTTGGTCATGGGAGTTCTGTGTGGGAAGTTTGGCCCAATTCTATCCTTAGTGGGGTTCAGAATGCTCTTTGATTGTAAGTAAACTATAAATCCCAGTAACTATAACTCCCAGATGTCAAGTCTATTTTACTCAAGCTCCACCAGTGTTCACATTTGGGCATCTGGAGTCTTCGTGCCAAGTTTGGTCCAGATCCATCATTGAGTCCACAGTGCTCTCTAGGTGTAGGTGAACTACAACTTCAAAACTCAAGGTCAATGCCCATCAAACCCTTCCAGTATCTTCTGTTGGTCATGGGAGTTCTGTGTACCAAGTTTGGTTCAATTCCATTGTTCAGAATGCTTTTTGATTGTAGGTTAACTACAAATCCCAGCAACTCTCAAATGACAATATCAACCCCCCACCCCCACCCCACCAGTATTGGAATTTGGGCGTATTGGGTATTTGTGCCAAATTTGGTCCAGTGAATGAAAATACATCCTGCATATCAGATATTTACATTACGATTCATAACAGTAGCAAAATGACAGTTATGAAGTAGCAACAAAAATAATGTTATAGTTGGGGGTCGCCACAACATAAGGGACTGTATTAAGGGGTCGCAGCATTACAAATGTTGAGAACCACTGGATTAAAGCATAATTCTTTATGTGGACTGATAAGAGTTGATGAGAAAGTAGTTTTTGTGGAATACAATCCCCATAATCCCTCAGAATTTGCAGAACTTTGACATTTTATTTTTAGGGGGGCTTTAACTCTCAAAGTCCTTTAGCTAGATTCCTCTAGCTATGACATTTGGGGGTTCTGGGAGCTCTAGTCCAAAAAGGTAATTAGCCTAAGATCTGCTCTGGAGAAGTACTGACAGTCGGAGACTTCAGAACTCAGGCTAGATAGATAATCAGTCTAACCTGCTGAAAGACATCTTCCTCCTGTCATGAATTCTGAATCTCAAGTTGACAATCATACATGTCACGTTGGCTGATGTGCCTGGATTGGCAAAAGGTAGATTTGTCAAGCTGCTGACATATTCCACTCTCATAAATGTAGACACTGTACAACTTGAAGCATAGTGCCAGAAGGCACTGCTCATTTTAAAAAGCTGCTGTTCGCCCTCTCCTGTAAGTACAGCTTCATTCTTGTCTTTGAGTTCCATCACCTCTGTAATGTCTTGGCTTGTCTTCATGAGGCAATTCTATTCGGACAGTAAAAACACGAGCCAGTAATTTGTCAAAAGAAATGCTTTGGGTAGACAGAAACAGAGCTTGGAAGAGTTGCTATTTGGGACTGAAAAGCCCAGAATCCCCTAATCAGCATAATAAATCACCATATTGGCTGGGATGTTGTGGGTGGCAATCCTCAAAAAGGACCTCTTTCAAGATCTGGATAGATTTGTCCCATATAAATTGTGAACTTTGCAAGTCATTTCCTTTAAAAAGTAAAACCCCCTTTCTAATCTAGTTCTTTTAGGTATTTTTACATCTTGGACTTTATGGGACGTCCCATAAAGATCTTCTTTAAATGGGTTGCAAAGCACACAATTAGGGTTTTCTTCCCCCACTCCTCCATGCCGCAGTTCCATGCTTTATGACTAACTCTATGTTTCTCCTTGCTTGGAGAAAGGATGATTTGCCAATCCTAATAAAACTAAAAAAATACTCTGAACCACTAAGGCCCCTTCCCAGGGCCGGTTCGTCCATTAGACGAACTACGCAGGCGCGTAGGGCGACGTCACCGGGAGGGCGATGTCACCCGGGAGGGCCGCGCGCTGCTGGCTCCCGGCGCCCATGGCGCCCGTGCTGCGCTGCCGCGCGCCCCACCGGCCAGGCCTCCGCGGCCGGCCCCGCAACCGCGGCGGTGCACCCCTTGCCGTTTTTAGGCAGCCCGGGGCGCTCCGGCCGCGCTTCCGCATGCGCGGAGCTTTTTGCGCATGCGTACTGGCTCCCGCTTTGGAGCCAGTGCATGTGCGCAGATTGGCGCATGCGCACTGGCCGCCAAAGCGGGAGGCACGCTCTGGAGCCAGTGCGCACGCAGGTTGCCGCATGCGCACTGGGGGGGTGCGAATTTTTTTTCCGCGTACCCCCCAGGAACAGCTTGGTCTGCCCCTGCCCCTTCCACACAGCTGTATAAAATCCACATTGAACTGGATTATATGGCAATGTGGGTTAGGTTGATCCTCTTCCTCTTCCATTTTCTTTTTCTCATGAGGAAAAGTAAAAGATAACGGTAACGATTTCCTCTTGACATTAAGTCTAGCTGTGTCCGACTCTGGGGGACATCTCCATTTCTAGCTGGCATTGTCCGTAGACACCTCCAAGGTCATGTGGCCAGCATGACTGCATGGAGCATGATTACCTTCCTGCTGGAGAGTTACCCATTGATCCAATCACATTTGCATGTTTTCGAACTGCTAGATTGGCAGAAGCTGGGCCTAACAGAGGGAGCACATCCTGCTCCCCGGATTTGAACCCTGATCTTTAAGTCATCAAATTCAGCAGCTCAGTAGTTTAACCCACTGTGCCACTGGAGGAGTACTTTTCTATTTTCCAATGGACTTAGTCTATGTTGAACTGATGGTTGAGAAAGGTCTGACAATCTGAAGTACACACCACCATAAATCAGGTGTGCTAAGATGGACACATGGAGGTATAAGAGGACTGCAAAGATAGAAGAGTGATGAGAATAACTGCAACTGAGGATAAGAAGCAGGTCAGTTCCATATTCTTGAGGAAAATGAGGAAGTGATACCCATCCTGAGTGGGACTTTGTATTCCCTTTAGACCTTTTCCTTTGTGGATTCATGGAAGAGATTCTTCTGGTCAAAGGACAGGCCTTCAGCCGTTGCCTGTACATTGTATTCCAATCCAGAAGACCACAACAATTTGTGCCTGATAGAGAGGTAACATTGGCAAGGGCATTGTCCTCACTGTCAACATGAGCATGCCAAATGGACATACACAGTTTTGCATTGTGAACCCATGGCACCACCATGATTGTAGCAATGAAACCAGGTTATTACTTGCGGCCATTGATATTGCCAAATATTTCCTTATAAGTTCAATGCTTTTGTAGAAAAAAAATTATTTTAATAAAAACTAAATGAGTAATAACTACATATATCTGGCTATTTGATTCCTGCTGTTCTCCTATGCCACCATTCAGAATCACATTTCTTGTCCATGGGGCCAGCCAAAGCATCTAGCTCAGTGGTTCCCAACCTGTGGTCCCCAAGAACTAAAATATGGTCCGCGGCCTCCTAACTGCTGCTTTTCCTCCCCCCCCCGCTGAGCAGAGCCATTTTATGTGGCACCTGGAAGTGGGGATGACTTGGTGTCTTCATTTTTAGGCCTGTTCCTGGGGTTATTTGAGGTGCCGATTCAGGAAATTGCATTGGATAAACCACATCAGTTCTAGATTATTAAATATGGTTTTCTGTGGGTGAACAGGTGGTGACTACTGGATGGTATATGTTCTGTATCAGAAACTCGATCTGATGTGGTCTATCCAATGCAATTTTCTGAATCAGCACCCCAAATAACCAAACCGAATCTAAAGTTGACCAAAAACTGATTCATAACCCTATTGGTACTAATGTTGGAGAGTGGTTTCTGGTCAAAGCGGTCCCTGGTCAAAAAAAAGTTGGGAACCACTGATCTAGCTGCTTTCAGCAATGTCTAATGGCCCCAAACGCAGGAAGTGTGTGAATGAAATCCAAGTTTTGGCCTGAACTGCTGAACCCCACCTCCAAAATACACTAATCTCCATGGATTGCCTGAACATTAAGACTGGAAAGCCGGTAGCCCTATGAATGAGTAACTCTTATTACTATTGTGCTATTGTTACACGCTCCAGGCTGTGGCCTCCCTTGACAGAGTCAATCCACATGTAATGTGTTATTACTCATTTTCTTCTCCCTGAAATGTTTCCAAGCATTACCCATTTTAAGTGATCCATATAGTCTCATGACATATCCAATGTATGGTAGCCTATCTCCCCCCGCCCCTCCATATCAATATCTATATGTTTCTATGGTTGGAATCCTCTTTCTGATTTGTGGTAACTAAGAATACTTATATCAGCATAAGTACTTATTATGTTGCATGAGGGTATCTAGTACCTCATTGTACAATACAATCATCTGGTTCATAGAAATGTATTTACATTGTTACCCGGCTTCCTCTAGCATCAAAGAATGTTGGACGAGCTTCATATTACAACAGCATCTTACCTTTAGCATCCATTTATTCATCTCCACCTCTACAAAGGAGTGCAATACAATGAAACAACCTTGCTACATGTGTAGGACTTGCTTGATCAGTAATGCATAGTCTAGAAGCATCTGCCATCATGGAGATTCTTGCATGAAGAGAAATTCACTTTCTGCCAACTCCTGCTTCTACACTCCCCTCCCTCCTCCTGGCATTTCCAACTCTCCGGTTCCTGAAGTACCCCAATATCTCACAGTCTGCTTTACATATAATTGGGGCAGCTTGTCCTGCAGTTACCTACCTTTTTGCCTTTGGAAATTCCCAGTCCCTTGCACATTTATTTCAAGTCTCAAACCAACATCCTTTCAGCTGAATAAATTAAATAAATTGCCCCATGACATGACACAACATTGCCAGTTCAAGTCCATGATCCCCATGAGTGGGGTGAGGGTGGGAGGATGTCCATATCTCATCTCCTTCTTTTATGTTCTCTCCCTTGGTGGTTTGGATGCTTCTGACTGACTTCTCCTTAACACCATCTGGCAACAGAACAATAACTCCATTCTCAACGCATAAAAAGCCCCCTCCAAAAATAAAAAGGTCCCAGGAATGGAGGAAAAATACCTCAATTTCAAGCTTACAGATTACTTTGGGTCCCAGAGGAAAGAGAAGCAATTTAGTGGCTGCTGGCCTTACCAAGGAAAAGGTTAGAAGATTAAGAGACCAACTGCTGTTTGGATAAGTGGCTGGTAATTGCACAAGCCAGCAATTATGGGCGGCCATGTCTCCCTCTCCCTCTTGCGCTTACCTTTTTCTTCCCTCGTGTGCCGTCAGGGTTGATGCGATAGGTCCCTGAATTCACAGTCCTCTTTGGACCGATTTTCTTTATGTCATAGGCCAGTTCATCTGCAAGGGCCTTACACGCTATCAAAGAAAACACACAGATACCAAAAAAGGGAAAGATTTATCACTTTCCAAGAAATCACAGAAGAAATCATCTTGATTTTTGTATTGCAACAGGTATTGGGTTGCAAATAATTTGTGGAAGAAGAGATATGTATAGTCTGCTTAGTCTATAGTAGTATTTCTTAGATTTATGGACTAACTGGTGTTTTAAGATATATCTAGATCAGACATGGGCAAACTTGGGCCCTCCAGGTGTTTTGGCCTTCAACTCCCACAATTCCTAACAGCTGGTAGGCTGTTAGGAATTGTGGGAGTTAAAGTCCAAAACACCTGGAGGTCCCAAGTTTGCCCATGTCTGATCTAGTGGTTATTTTTTGTTGCTAAAACTCAGGTGGAAGCACCATTTATATATGGAATACAAGAACAGGAAAGTGTTTTCAGTTTGACCTTTAAAAAGTTACTTTCTGAAGTGTTGTCTTTAATTCTTCAAAATAGAGTTAGTTGGATCTGTGCTACTGCAGGCCTAAAGGATGTGTGTCCCCTCAAAAGCAACATACCACAGAGTGTAATTGTAGTTTGTTTTTGTTTATTTGTTCAGTTGCTTCTGACTCTTCGTGACGTCATGGACCATCCCACGCCAGAGCTCCCTGTCAGCTGTCACCTCCCTCAGCTACTTCAGGGTCAAGCCAGTCACTTCGAGGATACCATCCATCCATCTTGCCCTTGGTCGGCCCCTCTTCCTTTTTCCTTCCATTTTCCGCAGCATTATTGTCTTCTCCAAGCTTTCCTGTCTTCTCATTATGTGACCAAAGTACTTCATCTTTGCCTCTACTATCCTTCCGTCCAATGAGCAGTCTTGGCTTTTCTTTGCAAACGAAAATTCAGGAAGGACTCATCCCACACTTTCTACAAGCATGTTGATGATTCGGAGTTTGGATGTGTCCTTCGAGCCTGTGCAATGGATTTTTCTGGTGGAGCGCAGCATGCACAGAACTGGCCTCACCCTTTAAACCAAAGGTTCATCTGCCGGGGCCTAGCAAGCTTGGATGGAGGCAGCGAGGCCCTCAGGTTGTAGGTTTGCTTTGAGTTTCCTTCTCTTCTCTTAAACGAGCACCATCTGCCCAGGTTAGAGTTTTCCTTCTCTTAGGATGGTTGCCAAAAGGCCAGAGAGCCCATTCTGCCCATTGACGCTCTTTGTCAGACCCTTCGGTTGTGACCTGTCTGGCATGGGAGGCTCTACCGATGACTATTTTGCCATCGCCAGCATAGCTCACAACTTCATTAGGGTACGCAAGCCTCTCCCCCACAACAAGGGGGCGCCAACAGAGAGGAAGTAATGAGCAGTAATAGTAATATTAATGGTAATAGCAGTAATTTTAGTAGGTTAGTTGAACCCAAGGAATCTGATGGCAAAGCCAAGGTACCCTATTCCCTGGTGGCTTCTATTTCAGCAGGGCAGTGAATGCATTCCAGGTTTCAAATGGCTTTAAATGAGCTGTTCTCTTTCACCAAGATCTCTACCCTCATCAAAAAAAGAGGTTGCTAGAAAGGGATTATAAACAACTGCTGAGCTTGGCCAATAAATCCTGTTCGCCTATGAAGATGGCAATCCCATTCATACAGGGAAACCCAGCCGTTTATATTGTAGCACTCAATATCCCCTCATATAGGAGAGCCTACATGCTGGCTAGATAATAATACTATGCCATCTCCGCTCCATAGAAGACGATTCAAGGGTCTACCAATCTACCAAGCAATAAAGGGCTTTGCTCCTGAAGCACAGGGCAGCTGGATTCCATCCCGCATATCCTTCTGCACTGCGCACTTTATGAGGAACTAAGATCTAGCTTAGTACTACAAGTTATAGATTCTTTGAAAAACCATATTGACTCAGACAAAAGAATTATGGTTTGTTGTAGGGTTTTGGGCTGTATGGCCATGTTCTAGAAGCATTCTTTCCTGACGTTTCACCTGCATCTGTGGTAGGCATCCTCAGAGGTTGCGAGGTCTGCTGGAAAACTAGGAAAATTGGGTTTAAAGCCTTTGACAAAACATAGTAATTATGCTTTTAAACTGACAAGATTTTAACCTCTGTCTTCCAGTGGCAAGGTTATTAAACCAAGTCTGTAAACTGAATGAGTAGCAAATGTGAAATTCTCTTTTCTATAATTTATACTGTATTTTCTACTGTCTTGTTATATATGCCAATAAAGGCTTATTGAATTGGATTGGATTGTTGCTGAACCTATTGTTTGGAAGAAAGTTCAGGACCTTGGATAGTGCATTTACAGCCTAATTTAAAACCTGCAGTAGATTTATTGTTTCACTGACATGGGAGCCATGAGCTATCACTGTTGGAAAGATGTGGACACCTCTACGGCTGGTATTTTGCTATAGTGTAGCAAAATTGTGGCCAGAAATGGGCATTACAGCTCATAGCCTGGCTTTACTATAATAATAATAATAATAATAACAACAACAACAATAGCAACAGCAACTTTATTTTTGTACCCCACCTCCATCTCCCCAAAGGGACTCAAGGCGGCTTACAGGTGGCACAATGTGCCTAAAACAATCCATAAAATAAACACACAATACAATACAAAATCAAAGCAATAGCATACAAAACATAGTTTAAGTTACTTGGTGAACTGAAACCCCGTCCTTGGGTTTTTCAGTTAGAGCAATGACAGAATAACTTCCTGAAACTGATACTACAGCTTATTATATACATTTCATAGGTCCTTCCGAACCCTACGACATGATCTAGACCTTGAACTTATTTGAACTTATTTGATCTAGACCTTGAACTTATTTGAACTTTGCATTGTCCCAGCTGTCTGCTTACATATTTTTTTAATGATCAGCAATTCAGATGGTCCACCAGGAATTCAATAAACCATTTTTTGTACTCATCTAGATATGGTTTTCAAGTAAGTAGCTTGAAATCCCAGATCTAGTGGACTGCTTTTGTCTTGCTGAGTTACAACCTACTCAGGCATTCACCTTTGTAATATGACCCTATTAATGTTTTCATTATCATCGACAACTGTAGTCCTGATCTGTGCTAAAATCCTTTATCCAATTGGCCCCAAAGAACAATATGTGGATTGCAATGTGGCTTATGGTAAAGGATTACAATGCAAAACAGGCATTGTGTCTTTTCTTTATTGGTGTGCTGTGTGATCAATAAAAACAACATATAATTTGTTTCTATGCATATATGTGTGTGTGTGTGTGTGCGCGCGCACGTGTAGTTCAATACAAAGAGCTTTGAACACATATTGTAAATGTTTGGATAGATACACAATCAGGAGCCCCTGGTGGTGGTGGTTCAAATCCGGAAACCAGGGTGAGCTCCCACAGTTAGCCCCAGCTTCTGCCAAACTAACAGTTCGAAAACATGCAACTGTGAGATCAATAGGTACCACTGAGCTGCTAAATTTGTTGACCGGAAGGTCGGCAATTCAAATCCAGGGAGCAGGGTGAGCTCCCATTGTTAGCACCAGCTTCTGCCAACCTAGCAATTCGAAAACATGCAAACATGAGTAGATCACCGATACCACTGAGCTGCTGAACTTGCTGACTGAAAGGTCAGTGGTTCAAATCTGGGGAGTGGGGTGAGCTTCTGCTGTTAGTCCCAGCTTCTGCCAACCTAGCAGTTCAAAAAATGCAAATGTGAAAAGATCAATAGATATTGCTTTGGTGGGAAGGTAATGGCACTCCATGCAGTCATACTGGCCACATGACTTTGGAGGTGTCTATGGACAATGCCGGCCCTTTGGCTTAGAAATGGCGATGAGCACCAACCCCCAGAGTCGGACATGACTAGAATTAATGTCAAGGGAGAAACCTTTACCTTTTAGATCAGGCCTGGGCAAACTTTGGCCCTCCAGGTGTTTTGGACTACAACTCCCACAATTCCTAACAGCCTGCTGGCTGTTAGGAATTGTGGGAGTTGTAGTCCAAAACACCTGGAGGGCCAAAGTTTGCCCAGGCCTGTTTTAGTTACTCAATCACAATAAATGATATCATTTGGCACAAGGTCTGTATACCAAAATTTATTCACAGTTATTTATAGACTACAAGCCGAAGTACAGAAATATTAGTAACTGTTCATGTGACATGCAGTTTCATGATAATCTCTTTTGTGTTGTAAAATAGGAATCATTGTAGTATTAACTGGTTTCAAGTAGCAGACAATAGGCTTACATAATTCCCAAACATCTCTTTGCCTGAGTTTCCCCCTCCCTGTCTCCATATTAATATAAATTATTCTAACTATGCTTATAAGCTCTATTAGTATTTCCAAAATTTTAGAAACAGGAGGAACAGGCTTCTCATTAATATGCAAGTCTGTTCACAAAAAGGCTGATTTATACATTAAGTGTAAGTCAATATTTCTTGAAAGTTGGTCCCGAAGAATTTATCTCCTGAATTACAAAAGGAACTAAATGGGTATTAATTAGTTTCCAGCCACAATTTAAGGCAGTATCTTTTTTTAACCTTCAGAGCCCTTAATTAAACAATGTTCAGAGTATCCATAGAAAAGTACCGCACCTCCATGTGCTTAAGGATAAACAAAAGAGGACACAATTTCCTTGGCTTTTGAAAGGAAAACTAGTTTTTAGACACAAAATGCTTATATGAAAATAAGAAATATTTGATTGGGTTAAAATGTTAAAAGGAATAAAAGGTAAAGGTTTCCCCTTGACATTAAATTTAATTGTGTCTGACTCCAAGGGGTGTCATATCCATTTCTAAGCCAAAGAGCTGGCATTGTCCATAGACACCTCAAAGGTCATGTGGCTGGCATGACTGAATGGAGCACTGTTACCTTCCAGCAGAAGCAGGACCTATTGATCTACTCACAATTCCATGCTTTCAAATTGCTAGGTTGGCAGAAGCTGGGGCTAGCAACGAGAGCTCGCCTCACTCTCTGGATTTGAACCTTCGAACTTTTGGTCAGCAAGTTCAGCAGCTCAGAGGTTTAGCCCGCTGTGCCACCGGGGGCTCCTGGAGGAATAAATGAAGAGGAAATAAATTATTTCCTGAAAGAGGAATAAATTATCTTAAATGTTTAAATATGTTTTAATGGTTTTTAACTGGGAATTTTTAAAATAGTGTTTATTTTTAATCCTAATTGAATGTTTTCATATTTGGATATTTTAAATTGTATGCTGATGTTTTTTATGTGAACCTGCTTTGAGTCTCCTTTGGGAGAGATAAAACAGGTTAAAATAATAATAATAATAATATCTGTGATTCTGTGAGAAATCCAATATTGGGGCTATTACCTTTATTTTATTTTGAGTATTAAATAAGGTTCTTTAAATTACAAGCAGTCTTGAATCACACTAGGTGAAATTTTACAGTAGAAATTTTACAGTTTTTAAATGTACATCATTTAAAGACAAATTCAACCTGAAATTTCATGAATTAACATATTGCCATAAACTTCATACCTGCATTAAATTCCAATAGGAAAGCTGCTCCCCTATGATTCTGTCACATACATTTCCTCATTTACAAATAGAGCAAGAACACTCTTATTGTGTTGTCGAAGGCTTTCATGGCCAGAATCACTGGGTTGCTATGCGTTTTCGGGGCTGCATGGCCATGTTCCAGAAGCACCCCCTCTTGACACCTCGCCCACATCCACGGCAAGCATTCCCAGAGGCTGCAAGGTCCGCTGGAAACTAGGCAAGTGAGGTCCACATAATCGTGGAACAATGTCCAGGATGGGAGAAACCAGTCCTGTCTGCCCGAGGCAAAGTGAATGCCGCAACTGGCCACCTTGATCAGCATTCCAGACAACAATCAATCAGGCCAGCTGATACCTCTCAACCAAGTATTCGCCAGGCAGCAACCAGCCAGGCTTTGAAGCTGCAAGGCCATTAAACGCTAATCAAGGTGGCCACCTGCAACACCCACACATGCCTCAAGCAGACAAAAGAGTTCTCTATTGGGGCTATTGCCAATTGTGATAAAGGTTGGCATTAAGAGCTACAGAATCTCTTCATCATGTGTTATCCTATTTAAACCAGAAACCTAAATCAAGAGGGCAGGCCTGAATAATTTCTAGCGCCTCAAACTGGGTGAGATTAATCATAGCTTCAACTGCATCCTAGGGCCCTTCCAGACAGCCATATAGCCCAGAATATCAAGGCAAAAAAATCGCACAATACCTGCTTTGAAATGGGTTATCTGAGTACACACTACCATATATTCCAGTTCAAAGCAGTTAATGTGGGATTTTATTCAGCTGTGTGGAAGGGGCCTACCGTGCATGCCCAGTAGCTCCTTTGCGCAGAAGCCTAAAGAATCAGTGAAGGAAGTGTAAGTGAAGGAATGAATGGCTTTCCTCCTCCTCTTCTGTGACCTCTTCTCTCCCTCCTTCCTTTCTTCGGCTCTATTTCTGTCTAGACCTGAGGGGCCTGAGGCTATGAGGAGTTGTGGGAGTTGGAGGCCAAAACACTTAGAAGGAGGGAGAGCGGGCCCAAGTTTGCCCAGGCCACGCTGCCTGTATTCGACCTCATTTGAACATTTTGGCTGTTTTTCTATTTACATTTACATTGGGATCCTAATTTTGGACTTATGGGAGACTCCTATGAATTATGAGTCGGGTGATAGGTAATATATTCTGATTTTGATGCATTTACATTGCATTTCTTGTTGATTATTATACAGTTCTGCTTAATATCGTCATACAATATAATACAAATACAATATAACAATAGAATGATGATATATTTTATATTACATGTAATATTACAAACAATATTGCAGTATAGTGGTATTGTACAAAATAGTAATATATAATATTTTATTTTACTTTATTTTGGGTTATTTGAGTTTTATAGGAGTAATGAAAATATTTAGTAGAGGATAATTTTATTTAAATAAATAATTTTATTTATTATTTTATAATAATAATAATATTATAGAATGTTATATTATATTATAATGTCAATATATTATAATATAATTATATTGTAATGTAGTATAATATAATTATGATATAATATAGTATGAGTATGGTATAATACATTGTATATACATTGATACAATATAATACTACTAATGGTATTGTGATATTATAATTGTATATTTGATTTACATGGGGGGCGGCAAAATAATGTGTTTGGGGGGGGCACCAAAATAATGTTCGCCTACCATTTAAAATTACCTTAGACCGCCCCTGCCTACAGGTTGAGAACCAATGTTTTAGATGATGAAACGGGCAAAACCACCTCAGAGTATCTCTTGCCTATGAAATTCATGGGGTCTTCATAAGTCAACAGGCAAACTGAAGACACAGATAGACAAACACAAAAAAGACAACAAGCGCTGATGGCTTGAGAACGAAATTCAATGCATCTTCCATACGACCCTCCTCTTCACCTTCAGGGTTCCTTAGAATTGGAGCTTCAGGATGTATCCCAGGCTCAAGATTCCAATGGGGCCTGGCCTTGGGGAGAACATGGGTCAGGGGTTCAGTCTGTGCATCATTGCCCACCTCTGGCCAACGGCAAGAACTACAACAAGACCAGTTGGCCCTGCAGGCAACACAGCCATAAGGGAAAGAATCTATACAAGAGAAGTCAGACACCTTGCCATGCCTCTTAAAATGAACATAAGAACATAAGAACATAAGAAGAGCCATGCTGAATCGGGCCTCAGCCCATCTAGTCCAGCATTCTGTGTCACACAGTGGCCCACTAGTTGTACACAGGGATCTCTAGCAGAAAGGAGGGCAAAACCCTCACCTGCTCCCGACCCCCACAACCAGTACCCGGGAAAATCCTGCCTGCCTCCATCAACACAGAGGTGGCACTTGGATGTCCATTTCAGTAGCTACTGATTCCTTGGTATCCATGAATCTGTCTAATCCTGCCTTGAAGCTGTCAGGCTGACAGCTGTCACAACCTCCTCTGGAAGTGAGTTCCATAACCCAATGACCCTCTGGGTGAAGAAATATTTCCCTTTATTAGTCCTAACTTTCCTACCTTGGAGCTTTAGGGAGTGCCCCTAGTCCTAGTATTGTGTGACAGAGAAAATATTTTTCTTTATTCACCTTTTCTATCCCATGCATGATTTTATACACTTCGATCAAGTCACCTCTTAAGCGCCGTCTTTCAAGGCTGAAAAGACCAAGGCGTTGCAACCTGGTTTCATAAGGGAGCTGCTCCATCCCTTGGATCATATTTGTTGCCCTTCTTTGTACCTTTTCCAGTTCCGTTATATCCTTCTTGAGGTGCGGTGACCAGAATTGTACACAGTACTCAGATGTGGCCTCACCATAGATTTGTAGAGAGGCAATACAACATTTGCCGACCTATTTTCGATTCCCTTCCTGATCATGCCAAGCATAGAATTTGCTTTTTTTCACTGCTGCAGCGCACTGGGTTGACACCTTCATTGAGCTGTCCACCAAAACCCCAAGATCCCTTTCCTGGTTTGTCTCAAGCTTTGATCCCATCAGTTGATAAGTGTATTTGGGGTTCTTTGCCCCGATGTGCATGACTTTACACTTGTTTAGGTTAAAATGCATTTGCCACTTTGTTGCCCATTCACTCAATTTCGAGAGATCTTTCTGGAGCTCTTTACAGTCAGTTTCATTTTTAACTACCTTGAACAGTTTAGTGTCATCTGCAAACTTTGCTACCTCACAATTTACATCTACATCCAGATCGTTTATGAATAAATTAAAAAGTAACGGTCCTAAAACTGAACAACCCAGGGGTACGCCACTTCTCACCTCTTTCCACCCAGAGAAGTGTCCATTTATTACCACCCTTTGTTTCCTACAGTTTAGCCAGGTTCCAATCCAGGACAAGACCTGTCCCCTGATTTCATGGCTGAAGAGCTTATTTAGGAGCCTTTGGTGAGGGACTTTGTCAAAAGCCTTTTGAAAGTCAAGGTAAACAATATCGACTGGGTCCCCTTTATCTATGTGTTTATTTACACCCTCAAAGAATTCTATCAAGTTAGTAAGACATGATTTGCCTTTGCAGAAACCATGTTGATTTTCCTTCAGCAATGCCTGTTCTTCTATGTGCTTAGTAATTTTTTTCTTTAATAATGGTTTCCATCACTTTGCCTGGAACTGAGGTTAGACTAACTGGCCTATAATTTCCTGGATCACCCCTGGATCCTTTCTTGAAGATCGGAGTTACATTTGCCTCCTTCCAGTCCTCGGGTACAGTGCCTGATCTTAGAGAAAGGTTATATATTTTGGCTAAATTTCAGCAATTTCACACTTGAGTTCCTTAAGAACTCTGGGGTGGATGCCATCTGGCCCTGGTGATTTGTTGACATTTAGTTTAGTAAGGCATGTGAGAACATCTTCCTTGTTTATCTCTATCTGGTTTAATTCATTTAATTCCCTCCCTGAAAAAACTGACTCAGCTGCAGGCATATGTTGTCTGTCCTCCTGTGTGAAAACGGAGGCAAAGAAGTCGTTTAGCCGCTCAGCAATCTCCTTGTCTTCACTTATCGTCCCTTTCTTACCATTTTCGTCAAGTGGCCCAACTGCTTTTCTAGTTGGGTTCCTGCTTCTGATGTACTTAAAGAAGTTTTTGCTATTTTTTTAATGTTCTTAGCTATATGTGCCTCAAAATCTCTCTTGGCTTTCCTGACGGTTGCTTTGCATTTAGTTTGCCAGAGCTTGTGTTCCTTTCTGTTCTCCTCAGTAGGAAGAGCCTTCCATTTCTTAAATGAGTTTTTCTTCTTTCCAATCACATCTTTTACTTCATTTGTAAGCCATACTGATGTCCTCTTGGACTTTCCCGGCCTCTTTCTTATTTTAGGAATGCATTTTAGTTCGGCTTGTTTTATAGTATTTTTAAACAGTTTCCAAGCATGATACCTGTCCTGGCTGTTTGGTCTGAAAAACAACTCATTATCTGACAACTCTCATAAACTCCACGTCCCAACAAGCTTTCAAGTATTGCTTGTTTAGACTACATCTACTGGCCATGATGGTTGGAGGATTCTGGGTATTGCAAGCTTCAAAAATAACTTTTTCAAAGGGCTTGGCTCTTTCACCTGACTTCTGTGGATCACCTTCCTGTTAAAGCAGCATTTCTCATCCTGGGAGTCGGGACCCCTGGGGGGGGGAGTCGTAAGGGGGGTGTCACAGAGGTTGCTAAATACCATCAGAAAACACACTATTTTCTGTTGGTTGTGGGGGTACTGTGTGGAAAGTTTGGCCCAATTCTGTCATTGGTGGGGTTCAGAATGCTCTTTGATTGTAGGTGAACTATAAATCCCTGTAACAACAACTCCCAAATGTCAAGGTCTATTTTCCCCAAACTTCACCAGTGTTCACATTTAGGCATATTGAGTATTTGTGCCAAGTTTAGTCCTGATCCATCATTTTTTGAGTCCACAGTACTTTCTGGGCGTAGGTGAACTACAACTCCAAAACTCAAGGTCAATGCCCAGCAAACCCAGTTTTTTTTCAGTTGATCATGGGAGTTCTGTGTGCCAAGTTTGGTTCAATTCCATTGTTGGTGGAGCTTCGAATGCTTGATTGTAGGTTAACTATAAATCCCAGCAACTACAACTCCCAAATGACAAAGTCAATCCCTCCCAACTCCACCAGTATTGCAATTTGGGTGCATCAGGTACTTGTGCCTAATTTGGTCCAGCAAATGAAAATACATCCCGCATATCAGATATTTAAGTTACGATTTATAACAGGAGCAAAATTACAGTTATGAAGTAGCAATGAAAATAATTTTATGCTTGGGGATCACCACAACATAAGGAATAGTATTAAGGGGTCATGGCATTAGGAAAGCTGAGAACCATGTGTTAAAGGGACAATGGCAGCAGGCTGGACAGATTTTTCACTTTCCTGTCCCGTCTCCCCCCAAAAAACCCCTTTAAAATCTGAATGCTGGCAATCTGACTACAAATGTCTCAAGACAGCTTTCTTCCGTGCTCCAAGAAATAAGAAGGCTCTCTTGATGGCTCATTAGGAGCATAGCGTGCTTGGGATCTCAATAATTGAAGGAACACATTTCCCTCTCTAAAAGGGAACCCACAGAGAGGGCAGAATCATACTTTCCGATTAACCATGGCTTCAAACTACAGGAAAGGAGATTCCACCTGAACATGAGGAAGAACTTCCTAACTGTGAGAGCTGTTCAGCAGTGGAACTCTCTGACCCAGAATGTGGTGGAGGCTCCTTCTTTGGAGGCTTTTAAGCAGAGACTGGATGGCCATCTGTCGGGGGTGCACTGAATGTGATTTCCCTGCTTCTTGGCAAAGGGTTCAACTGAATGGCCTAAGAAGTCTCTTCCAACTCTCCGATTCTAATTGGAATTGAATGTTGAAAGAGAATGGCAGCCAAATGTAGCAAAAAAGATTAAGATTGGGGGGGGGGGGGGAGAGAGAAAATGGAAGAACTCCGATATAACCAAAGGTTCACTAATCCTTTTGAACCAATAAAATGCTAAATTGTTCATATGCCCTACTATCTGTTTAAAAGGTGAACCAATGCTCCTGGAGGCTTTTGGGGAAAGCAATCCACTCTCGACTTCTTTGGTCAGGAAAAGGCCAGCCTGTGAAGTTGAAGGCCACACAAACTGGAGCCACATGTGGCTTCTGTGGACACACTTCCCCTTCTCTTGTTGTAAATTGTTAGTATCTCACTCTGCCATCTTTGCTGCAGGCACTCGCACCCAATGCAAATACATTAATTGGAGAATTCCACCTGGATGTGATGAAAGAAGAAGGGGGCATTTCTTTTTCCTGGAATGGAAAGAAGGATTTTGTTCCCTGTCTAGTTAGTTAGAGATCTGGCATCTTTCAAAGGGGAATACCATCTGTTCCAATGCAAACACCTTTCCCGACATCATCACAGAAGAAACTGATTTCCCAGTAAAGTGTCAAAAGACAACAAAGGCCGTTCCAACAGAGCTCATCTGTTTTTCAGGGGGAGGGAATGGGGGAGGCTTTGGCTGAGAAGGCATTGGCTGTTCCAGCCTGGACTGTTCAGTTCGGCTAATCAAATTTTCCAATGAGTCAGATCTGCGATCAAAATCCATTTTTTAAAATCAAATCACAGGTTGGGATTTTATCGTTTAAAACCAATGCAAGCAGCAACTCCATTTGCAAGATCTAAAGTTGACTTCCACCTGCTCAACTCAGATTAGCCCTCCCTATATTTTTTTAAGTGTGTTTGCATATTCTTCAGTGTTGCGCAAATGAAAATGGGCATATGGCCAAGCTACACTGGAGTGTAGTCAAGATGGCAAAAGCTGTTAATGATTCTATGGTCAATTTCTACCAGAGGTTGACTACAGAGTAGTGTAGGAGGAGCTATAGACCTTTAGAGGGAATGCACAATACTCCACTTAGGCAAAAAATAAAATAAAATGCAAAGATACAGAATGGGGGATGCCTGGTCAGCATAAATGGGAGTACATAGTGTCGAGATCCAGGGAAGTTATGATACTCCTCTATTCCACCTTGGTCAGACCACACCTGGAATCACACTGTGTCCAATTCTGGGCACTGCAATTGAAGGGAGATGTTGATAAGCTGGAATGTTTCCAAAGGAGGGCGACTAAAATGATCAAGGGTCTGGAAAACAAGCCCTATGAGGAGCAGCTTAAAGAGCTGGGCATGTTTGGCCTGCAAAAGAGAAGGCTCAGAGGAAACATGATAGCCACGTATAAATATGTGAGGGGAAGTCATAGGGAGGAGGGAGCAAGCTTGTTTCTGCTGCCCTGAAGACTAGGATGCAGTGGAGCAATGGCTTCAAACTACAGAAAAGGAGAGTCCACCTGAACATGAGGAAGAACTTCCTAACTGTGAGAGCTGTTCCGCAGTGGAACTCTCTGCCCTGGAGTGTGGTGGATGTTCCTTTTTTGGAGGTTTTAAAACAGAGGCTGGATGGCCATCTGTCAGGAGTGCTTTGAATGTGATTTTCCTGCTTCTTGGCAGAATGGGGTTGGACTGGATGACCCATGAGGTCTTTTCCAACTTTATGATTCTATGACTGCCCCTCTAGGAATGTCTTGGTTCTCCGTCACAACTCTATGTGGAAGCTGACCATAAAATCAGACTGGGGGACCTAGAGATTTTTTAAAGAAGTGTTATCCCAGCTTTCAAGATAGTATGTTTTTTATTAGTAGTTTCCCCACTTTTGTGGGGATCCTTTGCCAACTTTGGCATGGGCAAACTTCAGCCCTCTGGGTATTTTGGACTTCAGCTCCCACAATTCCTAACAGCCAGGAGGGCAGAAATGTAAACTTCTAAATTAAAAACATGTTAACAGGAAAATAACACTACCAGTTGTCTTATTCAGAAATACAAAAACTGAGGGCCAAAAACTGAATGTATCACTCATTCTTTCATTTTTCAAAAAATTAAAATACGTTATTGATTTTGAATATAAAAAAATGTGTTTTTCATTATTTCAATTTTAGACTCAGATCAAAAATATGAAATAGAAAAACAAGCTGTCTGACCACATTTGATGTTAATATGTTAATATTTAATTTGTTGGGTTTCCGAGACTTGGTTTCATTGTCAATTGAAAAACAAAAGAACAAATGATTCATGGATTGAAAATATTCTGTGCATATTTAAAACTGTGTTGACCATAAAAAAATCAATTCACTGAGCTTTTTTGTACATGTATGTAGTCAACAGTGTTTGGCGGGTAGCATATTATTGATTTTATGACAGAGGCTATGGGCCAGTGAAAATCTGAACATGGGCTGCAATTGCCCCCCCCCCCCGGCTGGACTTTGGATATGCCTGGGTTAGTCAGTCTTAAATGTTATGCATTTTGTTTGGGATTGTGATAATAGCAGTTGGCATCAAAATGGCTTGAACAAGTCATGCAATAAGGCTGCAGGTGTCTGCTGCTTAGAAATAACATGTAATGCAATTAGATGCAACTAATTACTTTGGGTGGTCAATGGTGAAACTAAGGATCCTTTCAGTCAGGCCCTGGAAGATTTTATGTTTATTTCAGGTTATCTGGCAGTGTGGACTCATATAATCCAGTTTAATGCAGAAAACATGGGATCAGATCCTGGGATAAAGCCCCATCGACAATGCCATATAAAATCCAGATTATCTGATTTGATAATATGGATTATATGGCAGTGTAGGTCCAGCCAGAGTCACATTATAAAAGCAGTTTAGTAGCCTTATATATTCATATAAAAATCTAGAAATTTTAATTATAAAACCAACAAAAAACCTGGGTTGAGTTATCCATAGGTCAATGTAAGTACTCTTAACTCTTATCTAGAGAAGAATCATTCCATTCTCTGAGGAAAGCGATAAAAGTGAGAACTTAGTTTATCTCAGGATAACCTAAAAGAAGCACCAACTGCCTTTGGCTCCAAAACCTGCCCTTGACTTATACATGAGGTTGACTTATACCAGTGGTTCCCAACCTTTTTTTTGACCACAGACCACTTAACCAGGGACCACTTTGACCAGGGACCACTTTCCAACATTAGTACCAAAAGGGTTAGAATCAGTTTTTGGTTAACGTTAGAATCAATTTGGTTATTTGGGGTGCTAATTCAGAAAATTGCAAGGGATAGACCACATCAGCTCTAGTTTCTGATACAGAACATATGCCATCCAGTAGTTACCATCTTCTTGCCCAAAGAAAACCATATTTAATAATCTAGAACTGATGTGTTCTATCCAATGCAATTTTCTGAATCGGCACCCCAAATAACCCCAGGAACAGGCCTATAAGAGGGTTTGGCAAGACCAGTCACTCTCGTTGCAGTGTAGTAATGGTAAGGCCATGGACCATATTTTAGTTCTTGCAGACCACTAGTGGTTCATAGACCACAGGCTGGGAAACATTGGTACATACGGTAGTAAGCAAAACCAATGGGGTTTGTCTTAAGTACTTTGGGTGATTTTTGTTCGTTTTAAGCACTCCATTGGATATGCTGATAAGGATTAATCTCCTTATTTAGAGGCCCTTCTGAATTATGGAAAGCCATATTGGTGCTGGATTAAGTGTAGTGATCTGAGTGCTGCATTAGGACCCTGGGAGATCAGGGTTCAAATCTTCACTGAGCCCCGAAAACCTACTGCGTGGCTTTGGGCAGGTTGCATTTTGTCCACCTCAGAGGAAAGTCAGGGCAAACCCACTGTGATGAATTCTTGCCAAGAAAACCCTGTGATGGATTCACTTTCAGGTTGGCATAAGCCAGAAATGTCTTAAATGCACACAGCCACAACAAGAACAACAAAATGTGAGCAAGCTCAGATACCTCACTGACACTTAACTCGATGTGTTTGGCTATATCTATAGAAAGCAACAAAGCAGTCGGCTGGTTGTGTGTCCGATGCACTGTTGCCTGACTGCTGAGTCAAAGACAGGATCGGGACCATTTAATCAGACTCCTTTTTTCCATCTGCCTTTCAAATTAATTAAGCCGGAGCAGGAGGCCCAGAAAGGCTGATGAAGCTGTGAAATTTTCTGTTGAAACCATCTTTCAACCCCTGCCAAGGTCTTGCGTGGAAGTTGGAAATGGTTGAGAAAGGTTGAGAGGAGGCCAAAGAGCGAGTAATTGAATAATCCATCCCAGACAGGAAACGGGAGCAGAAGCAAAGGCTTGTGCATCCTGAAATGTTAACCCTGTCTTGGAAGAGAAGGACTAAAATTCCTCCAGACAGAGATAACATGTCTCTCAATTGTCATTTGAATGGGAAAAAGAGTTACCAAGAAGTCAGTCTTACTCCTAGGAACAAACATATGACCCTGGAACCTGCTGTCACATATTTTTTCACTAGTTGACAACTCCCTTTTTTTCTTCTTCAAAGAGCATTTGAAGCAGATATTGTGGGTTTTTCTGCTATGGTATTCTGGGATATAAGGCTGTGTGAAAGGGCCCTCAGTTCAACCAGCTCAAAATAGAGCTTGAAAAGCCGCAAGTCAAAAGTAGCAGACCTGTTTTGAGTTAATTATTAGAGGGCAGTGAGGGTTCAGTACAGTTACACTGCAAAAGTAATTATACTATTGGAAACAAAGACATATGGTTCCGGCCCAGTTTACCTGTCCAAAGGTATTCTCCCCTATTAATATTATTTAAATCTTTTATATTCCACCATTTTCACCCCGCAGGGGACTCAGGGCGGATCACAATGCACATATACAGTATGTTGTATGTCAATGCCATAGACATACAACATATATAGACAGACAACGAGCTACACAATTGGTTGAGAGCTCGCCCCGACCCGGGCAGGCCTCAAACCCATGACCTTCTGGTCAGTAGAGATGTTATGCAGCCGACTCCCAGCCAGCTGCGCCACATTTCCTATGAACCATCAAGGGCGTTAACTGGAGAGGCCCTGCTCTCGGTCCTGCCACCTTCGCAAGCGTGTCTGGTGGGGACACGAGACAGGGCTTTCTCTGTGGTGGCCCCTCGGCTATGGAACTCTCTCCCGAGTGAGATCAGGTCTGCCTCCTCCCTCCTGTCCTTCAAGAGGCTAGTGAAATCCTGGGTATGGAATGAAGCATTCCCAGAATAATGGCCAAGACCTGTTACACACCAAAGTGAATGACCACATATGTGGACTGAGTTGGACTTGATTTTATCTTGGCGATTTGGCTTTATGAATTTTATCTCATAGGTTTTTAAATCTTGTATTGTTATATGTTTTAGTCTGTATTATTTGCACTGAATTCTTGCTGTGAGCCGGTCTGAGTCCCTCTACAGAGGTGAGAAGATCAGGATATAAAAGTTTTAAATAAATAAATAGAGGGGGTGGGTGTGTTTAAAGAGTTATGTTTCGGAGTGACAAGAGTTCAAGGAAGTTGCATTTCACAAGTCATGTAGCACTGGGGATTTTGTAAACAATTACTCTTGAGACTTACAAAGGCAGAAGAAAGTTGCATTTCAAAAGCAACACAAGTTTATTTTGGACATAACAAAGTTGCAAGCAAGTTATATTTCAAAGCTAATATATGAAGATCCTTGGTTTTTTTTCTAGTGTTACTTTTTAGGGTAATAAGAGTGCAACAAAGTGACATTTCAAAAGTATTGTTATAAGTGGAAACAAAGGTTCCTTTCACACAGCTGAATAAAATCCTACATTATCTTCTTTGAACTGGGTTATATGGCAGTGTGGACCCGGATAACCCAGTTCAAAGCAGATCTTGTGGGATTTTCTGCCTTGTTATTCTCGGTTATATGACTGTGTGGAAAGGCCCAAAGATCCTGGTTTTTTGTGTGAGAGAAGTAATATTTTTAATTACGTTTTCAAGTTTTAAATGGCATGTTTAGTGGTTTTAAGAGATCTTTTGAGAATGATTATTTTTTTCAGCTCATTTTATTTAGGCCTTTAGCTGTTAATGTGCTGTAACAGAAGAATCTTTTAATGGGGTGGGTTGTGCAACATCTCTCCTCCCCCCCCCCCCCTTACTTAATGTGTTTCAAATTCCTGCTTTAGCAAAATTCTTCAACAGGTTTTTAAAATGTTTGTATCAGATTTGTCTGAAGCCACCTTGCATCCCTTACCAGGAGAAAAGTAGAATATGCAACAATTAATTAAATTCAATCTGTGTGTGTGTGTGTGTGCGTGCGTGCGTGCGCACGCTGTTTGTTTTGAGTGATATCATAACTCAAAAACTGCTGGACTACTTGCCACTAAATTTGGCCACAAGACACCTACTAACCCAAGGAGTGACCATCACTCAAAATTGATTTTGTCATTTGGGAGTTGTAGTTGCTGCAATTTATAGTTTGCCTACAATCAAAGAACATTCTGAACTTCACCAACGATGGAATTGAACCAAACTTGGCACACAGAACTCCCATGACCAACTGAAAATACTGGAAGGGTTTGGTGGGCATTGAGTTTGGGAGTTGTAGTTTATCTACATCCAGAGAGCACTGTGGATTCAAATAATGAAGGAGCTAGACCAAACTTGGCATGAATATTCCATATGCCCCAATATGAACACAGATGGAGATTGGGGGAAAAGACCTTGACATTTGGGAGTTGTAGTTGCTGGGATTTATAGTTTATCTAAAATCAAACAGCGGTTTGACATCACTTGAACTGCCATGGCTCAAAGTTATGGTATCATGGGAGTTGTAATTTGGTGAGGAACCAGCACTCATTGGCAGAGAAAGCTAAAGAACTGCAGCTCCCATGATTCTATAGCACTGATCCATGGCAGTTCAAGTGGTGTCAAAGAGTATTCATTCTACAGTGCAGAGATGCACCCAGGGGCTGATACTTTATGGTTGAGATCCTATAACATACAACAGAATTACGCTACACAATCCCAAATCTGAATATCAATATAGTGCCGTGTATGATCCATATTCATAATTGATACGGCATTACTTAACTTCAATATGCATTGCATAGAAGCAAAGGATACAGGCAGTGTGCATTCACATGTTACTCTATGTCCTTTTATGTTCTAATACATGTGTGATGCTCCAATATGCACTAACCTTCCAATGCCACTTTCAGCTAGATACAATGCAATTTATACCTTTATGTGCCATGGTTTGTGTTTTTGTGTTACATAATTTGGTGCAACTTGCACATCTTCCCGGATGATATATTTTTCATTCTGTGTCAGAAGAATTAACTGAAGGGCAGCATGCTCTTTGAACTTTGCTTCATGCCACATTTCTGTATCGCACATTTTTTTACACTTTACACTGAGCATCTTTGTCATTCTTCAACACAGAATGAACCTCTAGTTGAAACATTTTTAGTCTAATGAAAACATTAGATCAATTCCTACCCGCAGAACTTGTCATTAAATCAATTGGATCCCCACGTTCGTTACGCTGCTATCTGACATGCAAAGAAGGGCTATTAACAATAAGATTATACTGAAGGGGAGCCTACTCTTTAAAACCAGACCAGAAAGGGAGAGAAATCTGCCTGGCATAAAGAATGTAAATCTTTTAATAATGACAACCAATTCCAAGTCATCTGCAATGTTGGCAGATTAAAATGACTTGTGTGTAGTATAAGCTTAATCACATAGTAATGTAGGGAAAGGATAAACCGGGAGAGCATCACTGTGCTATGAAATGCAATGGAAAATTTCGACAAGGGGGGGGGGGGGTCTTGGATCGCACTGATCAAGATAGAGTAGAGTCTCAGGGCGCTTCCAGATAGCATGAAAATGCGGGTTAAAAAATCCCAGAACCTGACTGCAGGTCCCCACATAGATTTTGTTAGTCCATGGATTGGGGCCCCTGCTATCCTCACTGGCTTCTTCTGTTTCAGAACAAGATGGAGGGCAGATGGGGGACATCTGGCAGTAGGTGGTTTTTTAAAAATCACTCCATTATGCACTGCATTGAATATGCAATTATCTGCACATGTGAATAAATATCAGCAGATTTGCATGTGCGCATATGAGGTTCAACACATAACTGAGTGGTTAAAAAAAACAAACTTCAGCTCAAATTCTCCCTTCTCACAATTGTTTATTCAAGCTCTGTTTAATAATATAAAGTTTAAAATGAAGAGTTTCAGAGAGTTCTTATTGCTCTCTGTTCATGCTTCGTTTCAATTGGCCGTGTGTCTGTTTCATAGCCCAATCAGCTGACCAGCTGTTTTGGGCTTTTTAAAAAAGCAGCCGTGTGCTAGAACAGTCTCAACAAGGAAGGAAATCATGTGGGGTTTTTTTTTGCAAGTCCAGGGATATACAGATGCAAATATGCGCATTTTCCGACTGGAATCGGGATTAAAGGGGACCTTTTTACCCCGTGTTTTTTGTCAGTTGCAGCAAATCAGAGCAAATTTACCACTAGCGTTATGTAGTGACCCCCACCCCAACCCAGTAAATGCCATGTTTTAGGTGTTGTGTAGATGCACCCTCAGTTAAGTGGAACTCGAGCAACTGAAATTCTCAAGTAATCATCAAAAAAGTCAAAAAATATTTCTTTTTTTTTACAAAGCTGTTTTTATAATACAATAAAACTGTGTTACATTAAGTTTGTCTTAATTTGCCTTTAATTATATCTGTTGTAGTCTGGCAAGCATCAGATAATTTTTCTGAATGTTCAGATGATGAGGAGATTGATGAGTTTCAATGTGAAGAGTCTGTGAGTGATTGGAGAGAAGTGCTGGCAGATGAAATTGATGTTTGGGATTCTTCAGTTTGTTCCCAGGCAACAGTGAAAAATGAAAGTACTAGTTCTCTGGAGAAACAGCCTTGGGACAATGGGAACTTAGATTAGACCTGAGAATGCAGGGTGTTAAAAGTAGACAAATGATATTCTTTCAGAGACTCAAAAATAAGGCTGAAAGGAGATCCAGGTGCGTGAGGCATGATGTCATGGATGGTTTGGAGGGCTTAAATTGGTGTGTTGTTTCCAGGCTTTTCAGAGGAGACAACGTTGCTATAGTACAGGGCTGTCCAACTTCTACTGGACCTGTGGCTGGAATTCCGGTTACTGATGACCTGGGGGGCCGAAGGGTCTGCCTCCGCCCTGGCTCCGCCCCCTCCCCGGCTCCGCCCCTCCCCGCCTTGGAGGTGTCTGTGGATGACACTGGGGCTTTGACTTGGAGATAGAGATGAACACCAAAAAAAATCCCAGTCTCAAGTCCCAGTCCCTGCTTTGAACTGGATTATATTGCAGTGTGGACTCAGGGCCCTTCACACAGTCATATAACCCAGAATATCCAGGCAGGAAACCCCACAAAACCTGCTTTGAACTGGATTATATTGCAGTGTGGACTCAGGGCCCTTCCACACAGCCATATAACCCAGAATACCTGCTTTGAACTGGATTATCAGAGTCCACACTCATATAATCTGGTTTAAAGCAAATAACATGGGATTTTATTCAGATGTGTGGAAAGGAAGTCAAATAAGAAGCCAGGGCCCTTCCACACAGGCCTATAACCCTGAATGATAAGGCATAACATTCATTCTGCCTCTGCTAATAATAATAATAATAACAACAACAATAACAGGTTCCTGGAGTAGGAGACCTCCAAGGGCCATCCAGGGCCATCCAGTCCAATCTCCTTCTGCCATAAGGGGAAAATACAATCAAAGCATTCCTCACAGATGGCCATTCAGCCTCTGATGATGATAATAATAATAAAAATATTAATTACAATGGGTTCCTAGAATAGGAGACCTCCAAGGGCCATCCAGTCCTACCTCCTTCTGCCATAAGGGGAAAACACAATGAAAGCATTCCTCAGCCATGTTGAATCAAATTTGGCAGACTAAACTCTCATGAGAGCAACAGAAAGTACTGAACCTTGAGTTTGGGAGTTGTAGTTCTCCTCCATCCAGAGAGCACTGTGGACTCAAATAATGATGGATCAGGACCAAACTTGGCACAAATCCTCAGAAGAGGAGGAAGCCGGAAAGGGAATGGATGAGCACCCCCCGTGCTCCGAACTCGGCCCCGCCCCTTTTTTGCTCTAGCCACGCCCCCTCTCGCTCAATGCTCTCTCTCTCTCTCTCCTTCCCTGTTTCGATCAGGTGGTGGAAGGGGGAAGGAATGAAAGGGGGAAAGAGAGGGAGAAGGAGGGATGGAGAGAGGGGGGGGAGGGAGGGAAGTAGGAGGAAGAGGAAGGGAGCCTGCTCCTCCTCCCTGCCCCGCCCCGCCCCTCACCCCCCCCCCGCCATGAAAAAAATAAATAAAAAATATTCAAAAAAATAAATAAAAATTTAATCTTAAAAAGCAGATATCTTGCAGGAGGGTAGGGGGCCATGGGGAAGGAGCTGGGGGGCCATATACGGCCCCCGGGCTGCCAGTTGGACCGCCCTGCTATAGTAGATTGTTCTCCTGTGTCTGGTCTCAAGTTCTTGATTCAAGTATTCTCAAGTTTCCTGTTCTGCTCTATGCCTGTGTTTCCTTGGAGAGTTTACCTTGCAAAAATTCCTGATTTCATGCTCATGGATTTATGTATGGAGTACTGCTGTGGATTCTGATTTCCTTAACTTTATGTTCCTTGTCATTTTTAGATTACTGCCATTTTGTATTTTCTATTTTACTGAACTTTTTTGGAATTTGCCCTACATAGATTGTTCTCCTGTGTTTTCCCTTTTGAGAGTTTACCTTGCAAAAAATTCCTGATTTCATGCTCATGGATTTATGTATGGAGTACTGCTGTGGATTTTTATCTACTTTCTTTAATATTTAACATTTTAGACTGAATTACTGGACTCTGGTGTGATGCAGGGTGAGAGGGTGTTACAGTGCTAGAGTGCAACACTATCAATAATCAAATGTTCATGGCCTATGGCTGGTACAATAAAAAATTCATTCATTTATTTATTCAATATTCAAATGAAGTCAATACAGAGTTTATGGTATAGTAAAGTATGTGGTATAGTACTATGTTGAATAATAATTCTCAAGCAACAGAAACAACATTTTAAAGGGTGCTGGTTAACGGAGAGCCTATTATATATAACTATATACAAGATGAATACTTTAAGACCATTGTCCATTGCCAATGAAATGGTCTAATCCTTATGTTATTGTGATTTAAAACACAGTAAAATGAAAATATCGCAATTATGGCACCTCTGTCTCCCCCTTTTCTATGGATACCAATCTGTATTTCTAAATGTTCAACTAAAATTTAAAGTTGCTGCAATGCTAGACCTTGAAGATAAATTTCATTGGGGGACAGAATTTTTAATTGGGGGGCAATGCCCCACTACAGATGCACACTAGGGTCCACTCAGTACATTTACAAATGTGCATTCAAACTCTTTTCAATGCATTTATTGGTAATTTCTGACTGCAAATCTTTAAAGTCATGTACATCTGGTTGAAATACTGAAGCTAGGTGAGCCCTAATGATGCAATGGATAGAATTGCAACTTTGGATGTCACTAATATGTGCGCTTAATTTGTCATGGCCTATGGCTAGAACAATAAAACTTATTCATTCATTCACATTGTGAAGGTGAAAGACAAGTTCTCATGGTGATTCCTTCCCAGCAAGATGCAGGGGCAGCTCTATTATTCTTTCTCTAATAATAACAATAACAATACTTTTATTGATTAGCCCTTAGGCCATATCACAACTTTCTCTAATAGCAAAGTCATATTCTCTAATAGCAAACTCCAATTACCGCCCAGTGTCCAATTTACCGTACCTGGGCAAGGTAATTGAGAGGGCAGCAATGGACCAGCTGCAGACATTCCTGGATGATGCAACCTGGCTTGACCCCTTCCAGTCCAGCTTCCGTTCAGGCCATGGGACAGAGACCGCCCTGGTCTCCATCACAGACCTACTCCGTTGCCACTTGGATCGAGGCGGATCGGGCGCTGCTCGTGTTATTGGACCTCACGGCAGCGTTTGATACTGTCGATTACCAACTTTTGACACACCGCCTGGCGGTGGCGGGTGAGGGGACAGCCCTCAACTGGCTGTCCTCCTTCCTCCAAACCGCCTGCAGCGAGTGAAGTGGGGAGGGGTGGCCTCCGAGGGCTCCCTTACATTGTGGGGTCCCTCAGGGGCCATTCTCTCCCGCTGTTATTTAACATCTACATGCGACCACTCGCCCAATTGGTACGGAGTTTTGGGCTGGAATGTCACCAGTACGCTGATGACACCCAGCTCATTCTGAGGATGGACCCGGGGTGGAATCTGTACCGATAATTTCCATCTCTGCCTAGAAGCCGTAACTGGATGGCTGCAAGCCAGTAAGTTGAAGGTGAACCCAACGAAGACGGAGATCTTGTGGCTGGGCCGCCCGGAGGGGGTAGAGACCCAGTTGCCGACGTTTGATGATGTGGCACTTCGCCCACAGCCCCTAGTTAAGAGCCTTGGGGTCCAGCTAGACACCCAACTGTCGATGGAAGCGCAGATTGCCTGCGCTTGCAAGACAGCGTTCTACCATCTGCGGCAGGCGAAATGTCTGGCTCCTTACCTCTCCGCTGCGACCTGGCCACGGTGATCCAAGCCACGGTCATCTCGAGGCTTGATTACTGTAATGCACTGTACATTGGCCTACCCTTGTCGGCGATCTGGAAACTTAAGCTGGTGCAGAACGCAGCAGCGCGCCTGCTGTCGGGAGCCCCAAGATCTGCGCATGTGACCCCACTCCTGCGTGCACTGCACTGGCTTCCCATCGAATTCCCGGTCTCCTTCAAGGTGTTAGTTCTAACTTTCAAGGCCTTATATGGTTTGGGGCCAGTGTACTTGAGGGAGCGTCTTACCCCATACAAACCCAGAAGATCACTGCGCTCAGAGGGGCTTAATCTACTAGAGGTCCCTAGTATTAAGATCTGTAGGCTGTCGAGCACCCGGCAGAGAGCATTTACAGTGGCCACTCCGACCCTCTGGAATTCTCTGCCGGAGGAGATACGAGCACTACGGGGTTTGTTGGCCTTCCGCAAGTCTGTGAAGACTTGGCTATATAGGCAGGCATTTGGTCCCAACTGATGCCTCCTTAGTTGCCAGCTGCCCACATACCGTCCTGCCATGTATTGCCTCTGCGTATTATTGCTTGCCGGGATCATTTGTGGGGGGGCTTTTGGGTATACGTCTTTTATCTGTTTATTGATGTTTTATTGATTTTATGCTGTAAACCGCTCTGGGCTCCAGAGAGAGCGGTCTACCAAATCGAATTTATAAATAAATAAAATAAATATTGCTAAGGAACATTATGGTTGTAATGTAATGAGGGATGATTCCCATTCTTTGGCAACGCAATTGTTTTCTAAAAGTTACTCTTAAAGTTATGGGTGTGTGGCGTCATTAAATGGTGGAGGAGGACTATGAAATGGATAAAGTGCTGGCCTATTCTGTTCCTTATGTTCTGCTGTGGGCTTTGGGGTAACAATGAGATTGGTGGGAGGAAGAGGAGAATTTTTACTATCATAGGTTATTAGCTTGTGCCTGCGAATTGTAAACTTGTTTAAATGGCAAGATTCAGCTGGCATGCTATAGTTCGGTGGTTCTCAAACTGTGGGTTCCCAGGTGTTTCAGCCTACAACTCCCAGAAATCCCAGCCAGTTTACCAGCTGTTAGGATTTCTGGGAGTTGAAGATCAAAACATCTGGGGACCCACAGGTTGAGAACCACTGCTACTGTGGTTTGCGTATTGGGAAACATGTCTGGAGACCATGGCTTGAATCCCTGCTCAACTGTAAAGCCCACTGAGTGACCACAAGTAAGTCAAAACCTTTCATCCTCAAAGGGAGGCAAGGAAAAATATATTCTGAACAAATATTATCAAGGAACTTTTGTGAGGGTCACATCAGGATTACCACAGGTTGAAAGAGACTTGAATGCACACAACAGATGCATCTTCTCTATAGATAAATGCATTTATTCTACAGTGTAGATGCATCCAACAATAACAACACTGCAAGTCTCAGAACTCAATGAGATAGGATCGGGGCAGTGAAAGTAGAATCACAGTGCTATAAAACCACAGTGTAATAGAAAAGAGTCCTAGGTTAGCGATATATACAAATACAACCTACATTTCAGAACAGGAGGAAATAGCCTTCTTACATTGATATCATTTTCAGGAGCCCCCTGGTAGTGCAATGGGTTAAACCCTTGTGCCGGCAGGACTGCTGACCAAAAAGTTGGGGGTTCGAATCCAGGAAGTGGGGTGAGCTCCCATCTGTCAGCTCCAGCTTCTCATTTGGGGACATGGGCAACGTCCTTGCAGGCATCCAATTCTCTCACATCAGAAGCGACTTGCAGTTTCTCAAGTCGCTCCTGACATGAAAAAAGAGAGAAAAAAGTGGGGGAACATGCTACCTTACCAGCTATTCTTAAGAAAGAAAAGAAGAAAAGGAAAAAAAGAAGGAAGTCAGCCCATGGGCATCTGTAAACCAAATCACTTTCCTCCCAGTTTCCTTCTGCTGCTTTCCAGAAAAACCCGGGGCAGCCTGTCTCTCAGCCCTGCCACGCTTGCATCACCCAAGCAAGACTTTTGTCAGGGGAACAAATGGCTGAAGCTGTAGCCACCGGAGGCATTCACAGGGGAGGCTTTATTTCAATATGTTGTTGAAACTACTTTGTGTCAGGTTATCTGTCTCATGGGGGATGTACACTTCTTATAGCTCATTGTGCCATCTGTTAAAAGACGCAACCACTTGTCTCTCTGCTAGGAGACCACAGATGGAGAGTTTTCCCCCTTGTGCCTACAACTGTCAATAGATGACAAAGGCTTGTTGTTTTGCAGCCAGGTGGAATTGCCAGAGAAGGAGAGAGGGAGACGTGGGTGCTCCTGGAGAGACGCAGGTAGAGCGTTATGTATGGGGAAGGAAGGAACGAATGAAGCCGGTCCATGCCAGCCCAGGTTTTAATACTACCAATCTGGCGTATTTTGAAAGGCTTTTGGTAAGAGTAGCATTAAACATGAAAGAAACCCATTTTCATACCTTTTGCAAAAAAAAGGAAGCTTCACATTTTATCATCCTATGGATGATGCTCAGATGTAAACTTCATTAATCAGAGTATTAAGGGAGCATTTATACTGTAGAATCAATGCAATTTGACATCAATTTAACTGCCATGGCTCAATGGTATGGAAACATGAGAGGGTCTTTAGCCTTCTCTGTCAAAGAGTGCTAGTGCCTCACCAAACTACAACTCCCAAAATTCCATGGAAGCTAAAGTAGTGTCAAGTTGGATTACATCTAGTGTAGATGGAGATGGAGCTTTCATCTCAACAGACCTTACTATAACAAAATGTATGCAGTAGGTACATTTTCCTGTTGTTGATTTTAGTGAAGTTTACTTATACACACATAATCATATAATAAAATCATTGGTGTTTTCTGCTCTGCAAAAACCTCAAATTGGTCAAATCTACCACTTCGCAACCTCCCCTAAAACTGCAACTCTAACTCTCCCCCCCCCCCCCCCAAATCAGCCCTAAATTGCTAAAAAATGAAATGTCATACCACATCACTTCCAGTCACCTCAGGCACTCCATTGTAGCTCGCAAGGGGAGGTGGGAAGGAAAAATCCACAGTTGCCCATCTCTGCTCTAAATACTACAGGGTCTCTGAATTATATTTCTTCTGCTAGTGCAGCGTTTCTCAACCTGGGGGTTGGGACCCCTGGGAGGATTGCAAGGGGGTATCAGAGGGGTCGCCAAAGACCATCAGAAAACACAGTATTTTCCGTTGGTCATGGGGGTTCTGCATGGCGGGGTTCAGAATGCTATTTGTAAGTGAACTATAAATCCCAGCAACTACAACTCCCAAATATCAAGGTCTATTTTCCCCCAAATCCACCAGTTTTCACATTTGGGCATATTGAGTATTCGTGCCAAGTTTGGTCCAGATCCATCATTATTTGAGTCCACAGTGCTCTCTGAATGTAGGTGAACTACAACTCCAAAACTCGAGATCAGTGTCCACCAAACCCTTCCACTGTTTTCTGTTGGTTATAGGAGTTATGTATTCCAAGTTTGGTTCAATTCCATCGTTGGTGGAATTCAGAATGCGCTTTGATTGTAGGTGAACTATAAATTCCAGCAACTACAACTCCCAAATGACAAAATCGACCCCCCCCCCAGTATTCAAATTTGGATGTATTGGGTATTTGTGCCAAATTTGGTCCAGTGAATGAAAATATATCCTGCGTATCAGATATTTACATTATGATTCATAACAGTAGCAAAATTAGAGTTTTGAAGTAGCTACAAAAATAATGTTATGATTGAGGGTCATCACAACATGAGTAACTGTATTAAGGGGTCGCAGCATTAGGAAGGTTGAGAACCACTGTGCTAGTGAAATAGACAGGTCTCTCTTCATTTTTCTTGTGTGTTTTTCTGTACTGCATTTTTCATATGTATCTTTGTCTCATTTCAAGAAATCATTAGATTCATGGTGCCCCAAGGAAGCACCAGTGAGGAACCCAATGAAACTACTCACCACCACAGAATAATGCAGGGTCTCTCTGTCCTTTTACAGTGTTGCTGAACAAAGCAAGCAGCAGTAGGAGTGACAACAAGCAGAACACAGCCATTCCCTGGGCACCAGCCTGCAGAAATACATAGAGTTTTTGTGAGCAAGTGTAATTTTTCTAATACATGTATTTAATCATGTGTTTTAATTTTCGGATCATTTACCATGCGGATTTTAACATTGCCCTTTTCAATTGTTGTAAGCTACTTTGAGTCCCAATATGGGGGAAAGACAGGACAAGAACAACACAGGTGGAGTATCTTTTATCCAAAATGCTTGGGACCCAGGCATGTAGCCAGGGGGGGGGCTAAGGGGGCTTCAGCCCCGAAATCCATTAGACAGATTCATGGATACCAAGGGAATCAGTAGTTACTGAAATGGACATCCAAGTGCCACCTCTGTGTTGATGGAGGCAGGCAGGATTTCCCCCGGGTACTGGTTGTGGGGGGTCGGGAGCAGGTGAGGGTTTTGCTCTCCTTTCTGCTAGAGATCCCTGTGTACAACTAGTGGGCCACTGTGTGACACAGAATGCTGGACTAGATGGGCTGAGGCCCGATTCAGCATGGCTCTTCTTATGTTCTTATGTTCTTATGTTCTCAGGGTGGTCCGCGAGAAGGCCTTACTGGTACATTATTTAAACTGTTATGTTTATTCATATCATGATCTGATCACCATGCTCATTATATCCCACATTAATGGGGTTATTGGGATAACAATACAAAAGGTTTGCTAGGCTAGACCCTCTTCCACCCAGTCTCAGTGCCCCCCGAACCAAACTCAGCCCCCCTCCCTGGAATCAAAATCCTGGGTACGGCCCTGTTGGGACCAGAAATGTTTTGGATTTTTTCAGATTTCAGAATACCTGTATTTGCATAATGAGATATCTTGGAGATGGGACCCAAATCTAAACAAGAAACTCGTTTATGTTTTGTATACATTGTATACACATAGATGATAATTTTACACACAATATATTTAATATTTATCTGCCTTAAACAAAATATTTTTTACATGGAACCATCAGAAAGCATAAGGGTCACTATTGCAAACCATCCATGTGGACAATTTTGGATTCTGGATAAAAGATGTTCAACCAATAATATGAATAATAAGAATACTAATGTTTCATAATAACATAGGGACCTTTCAAACAGGCTTTGTAAAGTAAAGTATCTGGAGATACTGACTGGGGTGATGACATCTCCCTTACATACAGAGCAGGCCTGCACAGCCTGTGGCCCTTGTTTTGGACTTCAGTTCTCAGAATTCCTGAACATGGATAATCTGCTTTAATATTCTGGGTTATATGGCTGTGTGGAAGGGCCCGCAGACAGGCCCTATATCCCAGGATATGATCCCAGGCTTTAAACTGGATTATATGTGTCTGCACTGTCAGATAATCTGGGATAAACAGAAAACCTGGGATCGGATCTTGGGATATAGGGCATGTCTGAAAGGGCCCTAAGAGGTCTGTTAAGGCAAGGTACTCCCCAATAAACCAAAACCCCGACACACATTATCTTGGATTAACCTCGGATAGAGAACTTCATCTGAGTTGCAAAAAGCACAGCTGATTTGCAAAGGGTTGAGCTGTCTAGTGAAGCATTTTGCAAATTTGATTTCATGAACTGGTTAGAAAATGGCAGGCATCTTTTGTGAAATGTACAAGCCTGCATACCTGCAAATGTCACCATCTTCTGTAAAACCAGAACAGTTCCCCACAACCTCCATATATGACAGACTACAGAGCTTGTCATCCACAGCCAAGGATGATGGGTGTTATAATCCAGCACGTTGTGAGGGTGCCAGATTGGAGAAGGCAGCTGCAAGCTTACCTACCTACCCTGCATTGTTGTGTTACAATGTGCTGTCAGGTTTCACACTATTGGCTAAACATGTTGTCACTTGACACATCACAAGTTTTTATTGGCAAAATTTGTTCAGAGGGGGGTCTGTATTTCTCTTCCTCTGAAATGGAGAGATTGTGACTTGCCCAAGGTCACCCAGTGGGTTTCCATGGACATGTGGATAGTCAAAGGGTTGCCCCAGAGTCTAAGCCACACTGGTTCTCAAGCCCTCCTATCCAGTATTCCCTCCTGCAACCCCCCCCCCCCCCCACAGAGTTCCTAGAATAGATTGGGATCAGCCTGTCCCCCATCCTAAACATCATTGCAGAACCTGTTCATCTGCCTTTTGTAAAGCACCAGGAGTAACACACACCTGTGAAGCCAATGAGGCATGAACCCACTTATGGAAAGAAGCAGCTCTTTTGCATGCTGGTCACAGCCAGGTTTCAAATGGTTTGCTTTTTCCCAAACCAGTGAGTAATAAATCTAATGTAAATTCCATCTCCACCCAAAACCTTCACTCAAAATCATTTTTCTTTTTTCTGACCCAAGAAGCTTCCCTCGATAGAACGACACTTTTCTCCCTACCTGATAGTACAAAAACATGGAAGCGCAACTATTCCATTTAAAAACCACACAAATACATACAGACTTCAACCAGGACTGACTGTGGAAGTTGTGGTCCAACCTGTGATCAAGCTGGGGAAATCTGAACCACAAATTATGGCAGACAGATATGATATTGCCGCCAGTGAGAATAAAATCTGCTCCTCAACTTTGTAATTTTTAGCAGAGGGATAAGGAACTCTGTACACATCTCTGATGTTCCAGACTACAACTCCAATCAATCCAATATGCAAGGACAATGTGAGCAGCAGTCCAACATATTTGGAAATGTGGCCAAACGCCTGGTTGAGAGCAATGTTACTATGCAGTGAGTGCCCTCCCCTGGACCACTTCTGGGCCTTCAGTCCCCACCCTACTCATGTTCATTACAGCTTTCTTTTGCTTAGAGAAAAAAAGCTTTTTCCTGAGTGGTATTCACTCACCTTCTCAAATTCCAATCATCCCCTAACCCTGGTACTTTATAGATGTATTGGACTACAATCCCATCATCACCCACCCAATACAGCTGGAAATATAGCCCACTGTTGTGGAAAGTTGCCATGTTCCTTCTGTCTTGTAACCACAGAAACTTGGGAGTGACAGACTTCTCTGATAATAATAATTCAATAACATATAAAGTGTTCAGTTTCTCCGGAGACTAATAATGATGCACATCTTAGGCCCCTTCTACACAGCTGTATAAAATCCCACACTATCTGCTTTGAACTGGATTATATGGCAGTGTGGACTCAAATAATCCAGTTCAAAACAGATATGGTAGATTATCTGCCTTATTCTGGCTGTGTGAAAGTCCCCTTCGACAGATATCTACTGACCCACAGCACTTTCGTTGTAATGAGACTGGCTTAGGATCTCCTTTGTAGAAATATGGATTTCTGGATTTTATCTTCTGTTTTGTTTGGAGATGGGGGGGAAGTATGTGTCTCTCCCTACAAGTTCACATTACTTCTAGCCAACACAGCCAACAGTGAAGGAAGATGGGACCTGCAGTCTAACGCCTTCTTAAGGACAACATATAAATCCACCTTAAGATTCATAAAGGAAGGTATTTTACTAAATAACTCCATATTTGGCTCAGCACCAGAATACATTACTGACTCAGGACCCTTCCACACAGCCATATAACCCAGAATATCAAGGCAGATGATCCACAATATCTGCTTTGAACAGGATTATCTGAGTTCACACTGCCATATAATCCAGTTGAATGTGGATTTTATACAGCTGTGCGGAAGGGCCCCCAGTTTCTTCTCTGTGATGCCCACCAATTCATTTGGAAAAGCTGGAGAATACAGGGGTTCTTTTACTAGTTATCATAGAAAACCCCGCATTTGAGATGCCCAATAAAGTGCAACCCTGGGGAAAAAACAGCAACACTGAGTTTCATTCTAACTTTAAAACAAAGCTGATCTTAAAAAACTGAAATGTTAGAACTTTTTTGACCTTGCGTTTCAAATATATACATTTATAGATTTGTGTATTTTTTTCTTTCCATTGAGCTCAAGGACCATTCTGATGGTCAAACATTCTCCGACATAAATTTGACTACCCCAGGCCAGAATTAGTTCTGCTCATGAGTATCTGCCAGACCTACAAAGATACAAAACACCCAAGAGAACAGAGAGTACAGCTTTTTCTGAACTTCAGCAATCTTTCAAAAACTTCCCGAAGACTGGTAGAAGAAAAAGAAAAGGCAGAGTTTTTGATCCATAAATATTATTCTGTTTGTATCAGCTGAATTTTGAAAGCTTACCTACTTTGCAAGATTTCAGTCTCTGCTCAGTTCAAATTGCACTATGTGTAGCAGTAAAATTCAGACTGGGCAACTTTTGGAAAGGAATGCTGCTCATCCACAAGGCTTGTGCTTTTCCCTGGCCCGGTTCAGCACAAGGCTCTTCTCATGGCTAGATCCCAGGCAGGTTGCTGAGTCTGCCCTGGATGCAGCTGCTACTGGCCTCTTAGGGTTTCCTCAGCACTTCTGTCATCATACAATGAAACTGCTGGGATGGGTGACTGAAGAGGGAGGAGGGAGCCAATGAAAGCCTACCAGGTGGGAAAAACAAGGAACCCCACAGCCAATGGAAAGCTCCCCAGACTGAGCCCTGCTTCCTTGCACCAAGCAGGTAGGACAAGGAAGGAAAAAGGAATTCCAGTTTCCATGGCGAAGGCAATCACCTGCATAACATGTGGCCCTGTTTAAAGTTCCCAGGCACTCATTGCAATGCATATTTTCCTGTCTATCAGCAAGAGCCAGAGAGAGTCAAGCCCTCAAGTCCTGGCAATGATTATATTTTAAGAGCTACAGAAGAGGCTTAGTGTTCTAGATTTCACATCTAGAACCTTAACTGTGTCTTATATTACCAGGAACTCAAATATCAGCTCATAACACAACCTGGTGTGTTTACTTGATGGTGTGTTTACTTGATGGTGTCAAACTAGATTAATTCTATAATGCTGATGTACCCCCAGTCCAGCATCCTTAACATTGTACCAGCCTAGCCTCCCAATCCCCCTCTCAACACAAATTCTTTATAAACCGTTTAGACTACACAGCCAAGGCAATTCTCTTCAACCCACTGGACTTGTTTATAAGCAGACCTCACACATCTGCTGTAGATTATTCCCTTGCTGAGACTCAGATGTTTCATGTTTGCTGCTGTGTCATCATCACGAATTATTAGGAGAAAGAGCACAATTATAATATTCAGTATATATACTGCTATACTCCATGGTCTTTTAACTAGACTATCACAACATCTCCATGTTTACATATTGAATATATGGATTCTGCATCCACGGATTCAACCATCCACAACCTAAAAATATTTTTTTAATCCAAAAAGTAAAACTTAATTTTTGACATTTTCTGTAATGGGGACTATTTTATTAGACCATTGTATTCAATAATTAAAGATTAATGCAGACACAAATGTAGCCAAGAAATCAGAAGACGTTTACTTCTTGGAAGGAGAGCAATGACCAATCTCGATAAAATAGTGAAGTGTAGAGACATCACACTGGCAACAAAGGTCCACATAGTCAAAGCAATGGTATTCCCCGTAGTAACTTACGGATATGAGAGCTGAACCATAAGGAAGGCTGAGCAAAGGAAGATAGATGCTTTTGAACTGTGTTGTTGGAGAAAAGTTCTGAGAGTGCCTTGGACCACGAGAAAATCCAACCAGTCCATACTTCAGGAAATAAAGCCCGACTGCTCATTGGAGGGAAGGCTATTAGAGGCAAAGATGAAGTACTTTGGCCACATCATGAGAAGAAAGGAAAGTTAGAGAAGACAATGATGCTGGTGGGAAAGGAAGAAAAAGGGAAGAGGGGCTGACCAAGGACAAGATGGATGGATGGTATCCTCAAAGTGACTGGCTTGACCCTGAAGGAGCTGGGGGAGGTGAACAGCTGACAGGGAGCTCTGGCATGGGATGGTCCATGATGTCACAAAGAGTCGGAAGCGAATGAATAAATAAACAACGCACAACTACTATTACATTCTGTGGTATGTTGCTTCTGAGTGGCCTATTAGCTGTTAGGAATTATGGGAGTTGAAGTCCAAAACACCTGGAGGGCCCAAGTTTGCCCATGTCTGATCTAGATATATCTTAAAACACCAGTTAGTCCATAAATCTAACAAATACTATTATAGACTAAGCAGACTATACATATCTCTCCTTCCACAAAATATTTGCAACCCCCAATATCTGTTGCAATACAAAAATCAATATGTTTTTTTTGGTGATTTCTTGGAAAGTGATATATATTTTCCTTTTTTTTCTTTTTTGGTATCTATGTGTTTTCTTTGATAGCGTGTAAGGCCCTTGCAGATGAACTGGCCTATGACATAAAGAAATCGGTCCAAAGAGGACTGTGAATTCCGGGACCTATCGCATCAACCCTGACGGCAAACGAGGGAAGAAAAGGGTAAGCGCAAGCGACTGAACAAATAAACAACAATGAATTCAATGGGATTTGATCATTCACAGATCCTGGTATCCACAGAGAGTGCTGGAACCAAACCTGAGCAGTTAGCAAGGACCACTGTATTTGTTATAAAGAAGAGGGAATTAATGTTAAGTAACATATTGTTCCTAATGAGTTTTACAGTGAAGAGAATTGTCTTTGTTACATTAGAATTTAAACGTAGTATATTACCCTTTGCTATTAAAGGTAAAGGTTTCCCTCTGACATTAAGTCTAGTTGTGGCTGACTCTGGGGGTTGGTGCTAATCTCCATTTCTAAGCCGAAGAGCTAGCACTGTCCGTAGCTGACTATCAGGTCATGTGGCCAGCATGACTGCGTGGAGCCCCGTTACCTTCCCGCCAAAGTGGTACCTATTGACCTACTCTCATTTGCATGTTTTTGAACTGTTAGGTTGGCAGAAGCTGGGGATAAACAATGGGAGTTCACCCCGTCCTGTGAATTCAAACCGCCGACCTTTTGGTCAGCAAGTTCAGCAGCTGAGTGGTTGAGCCTGTTGCACCACCTTCATTATTAAGGAAGGGGAATTAACTGCAAGTAACTTGCTATAATTAATGACTGACTTGAGAATTTTGAACTGTGCACAGTACTCAATGTGAATATGGCAAAAAGCAAAACCATAGCATACCTAGAAAGGATACCGAGAAAGTAAAAATGTATAATAATTAGAGCATTTTTAACACTGTTTCTACAGTCTCCAATCCCTTTGCTTGAGTATTTTCAACAAAATATTGATTAAGTGTTTGCCGTGCATGCTGTATTATTGTTTTGATTTATGACCTAACCTTCATCATAAAAAATTTGAATGGTTAAAGCTCAGGCCAACATTGGGTACAAGATAATTTTAGGGTCTGCCATTCTATGCAAGAAGTACTCTTATATAAGAATTCTTAATATGAATTGCTTCTGTTTTGTGCAACTTCCATTCATTTCTATGGGACTGGCACTGTCAATTTCCTAGCAATATCTAATTCTACTGCATGTTTTCATCTTTCCCTTTATCTTGTGACTGAACTAATTCCTAGACAGGCAGATCTGATGCTCTATAAAAGCTGAACAGCATAATAAATTCATCTTTTCTAACAGATAAAAATAAATGCTCATGTTGACTCCCACAGGTAACAATCAAACAGCACTCTTATATCAGTGGACACATTAGCTGTCTCCAAGCTATTCTAGCAGGAATTGCAAGATGTTTTACTGTTTGAGGTTGTAAAGTACAGATTCATCTGGGTAAATTCTCCTTCTGCGCTTTGTTCTTTTGTCTATCTGAATCAATAAACTGATGCCAGATAACGATTGCATTCCTTATCAGAGAGAGCTTCAAAGGAACATGTAAATCACAGAGTACAAAACTGCTTTAAATATTCATCTCACAGCACAGTTCCACCAGGAAACATACATGTTGGAAGTAACGGGGCCATCCCTACCATTAGATAAAGGTGAGGCAGATCCCTTGAGTAGCAAATCCCAGGCTTTGGCAGTAAGGATGGAGTTTTTCATACGCTACAAAAGCCTGTCCTACAACCTTTCCAAGCTGGATAGCAGCCCTTGGGTTTGATGGGAGAAAGACCATACTGTTATTTATATCTTGGCAGTATCCATTTGTTAACTGTTCCCAAAATCACCTGAAATCAATGGAATGTATAAAACAAAAGACAAGTAATACAACTATCACTATTGTGCGTTGTTGTCATGTTCCATCAAGTTGTTTCCAGCTTATGGCAACCCTATGGAGACCTCTGAAGGACCTGTTAGAAAAAAGTCCTGCTTAGGTCTTGCAAACTGTGGCTTGCTTTACCGAGCCAATGCCATGAAAAGCGGCCTCCTTTTTTTCTTACTGTCTTCAGTTTTTACTTTCACTGTTGTGTCATCATTTTTCATGACTTTGGACACATCATTTCTCAGACAGATTTACTTATTTTTTATTTGTAGTGAAAGTTAAGGCTTGATACACCCCATGATGCATTTATTTGTCTTTTTATTTGTCCGTAAAACTCTCCTCTAGTACCAAGTTTTGAATTAATGGATTCTGTCTTCTACATTGCCCAGCTCCCACATTCTTACAGAGACACCAAATAATGCATAGTATTGATGGCCAAATGTCTCACACCAGAAGAGACTTGCAGTTTCTCAAGTTGCTCCTGACACACAAAAGAAATGATACAAGCACACCTCAGTTAGCAACTTTTTACAAAATCTTCTCATGCCCACTCAGTTTATCTCTTATTTCTTGCATGAGGAAGCATAGAATCATAGAATCACAGGCTTGGAAGAGACCTCATGGGCCATCCAGTCCCCGTCTCCCCCGCCAAGAAGCAGGAAAATCACATTCAAAGCACTCCCAACAGATGGCCACTCAACCTCAGCTGGTGGAAGAGGACTAGAAAACACAGACTTTTGACATAAGGATGCATCATTGTGCCTGCAGTAAATCATGCTATAAAGCTTGAGTTGGGAAAGAGCAGGATTCTCTCCAACTCAGTCCTACTATAGCTGTGTGTGCCCATGTATCACAGTCGAGGTTAACAACAGCTGCCCTCAAGATGCCTTACTGAGTTCCTATAAACAGCAAAAAAGAGATGAAAGAGTGAAACAGGCAAACCCTCTTCACCAGCTAACCCCAGCATGTTGAACAGAGATTGTAAGAAAAATAGAGGCTGATGAAAGAATAAAGGGGTAGCTGGATATATTTTGGAATAATCTTTCAAATGGCCTCTAGAAGGTTCAAATGCTTTCGTTTGCATATGTAAGACTTACCTGGCTTACCTGTTTCATTTCCAATGGATACTGTGTTTAATTTTAAAACCTGAAACACATTGAATTGATTTCCCTGCAGGTATCTATCCCCAGTGTTCTTTCTGCCTTTGGCACTATATTTTCTGTTAAAGAAGTAATGTCCAGCAATGCTAAATTATTCTGCTTAAATTTTACCTTTTCAAGTCAATGGCTTGTTAAATCAGGCACTGTTGACATGACAATGTGGTCTAAGTGTGCATCTACACTGTAGAATACATGCTGTTTGATGCCACTTTAACTGCCATGGCTTAATGAACCTCTGTGGCTTGTCTTCAACCTGGTGAGTTGGTTTCTCTGACCTATCTGGTTTAGCATAAACTCTCCAGGCACAGATCCTCTTATCTGCAGTTATAGTTATCCACCACAATATGGAATCCTAGCAATTATAGTTTTCCAAAGTCTACAGATTTCTCTACCAAAAAGTGCTGGTGCTCCACCAAACTGCAGCTCCCAGGACTGGATAGCATTGAGCCACAGCAGTCAAAGTAGCATCAAATTGCATTCATTCAAGAGTTTGAATATACACTAGGATGGGCGGAGAATTCTTTCCTGGTCAGGTGCCAAGTTCCAATGTAGTGGACAGGATTAAGGACACGAGGCTGCGCCAAAACAAAGTGAAAATCTTATCAATCTGGATAGTTTCATATAAACCACAGCTCCTTTCATGTTCATAGGCACATCGGTTTTAGATTCTACCAGTTTTAAGCAATGAAGGTCACTAAAGCCTTCTTGGAATACCTTACATTGCACTGATAATAATCTGGTTGGACCCCAGACACAAGACAAATAATAGGGAAGGCAGTGGTATAACCCTTTAGAGCAAGGCAGGGAGTTACACAGAGCTCTTTGCGTTCTCTTTCTCCAACAGGTATTGGTCCAGTCCCTGGTATCATCTTACTTACTGTGCACCCCCCAAGCATAAAGACAAAGACAATAACAACCTATAACTTTTAAGAAAGGTCTTTTTAATTAAAGGATTTAAAACTAAGAAGGAGGCTCTTATGTACCTTTCCCTTATCTTTCAGATAAAGACCTCCTGGGGTAAGCCTGACAAATCCTTATCTGAAAGATAAAGGATCCCACGATGGTGGTCCTTATCGCTTAATTAAATCCTAGTACAATGTGCAATGGAGTCAATAATTGGGTATTCAGGATGTGTTATTGTTAGTTGCTCAAAAAAGTGCCATATATTGGATTGAGGCAATTCTGATGGCTCTCTTGAAGTGTGGGATATGAGATGAAGTGTCTGTGGAAGGAAAGAAATGGACGGAAAACAAGATGTGAAGCTTAACATGGAGAACACCTGATAAATGAATCTGATGGCTTGACAAAGTAATCAGAGGAACCCTGGAGAAAGCTGGCTTGAGTCTAGCCTACATCCAAAGAGCTTAGTTCCCACTGTTTCAGCAGTTGTTACACTGGTGTAGTTTGGCAGAAATCAACTTCACCTGAAATTTGAAGACTTGTTAGGTGACCCTGGGCAAATCACACACACTCAGTCCCAGAAAACCCAGAAATATAGGTGCTTTTGAATTTCCATAAGTCAGAAATGACTTTAAGGTATATAACAATAACAGGGGCACATATACAGCAGAAAGTTTTCAATGCAGCACTAAGATATGGAAATTATGCATATATATTTTACCACCTGTAATAAGCTGTGTGCATCGTATATTTCCAGAACCTCAGCCCTTTGGGGCACGATGAGCAGTAATCTCTGTTAGCAATGCTTCTTTAGCACAAGGCTGGAGCAAATGCTTTGCATATAGAGCAGGCATGGGCAAACTTGGGCCCTCCGGGTGTTTTGGATTTCAATCCCTACAATTCCTAACAGCCGATACCAAAACATCTGGATGGCCAAAGTTTGCCCATGCCTGATATTAGAGCTTTAAAAAGTCAGTTTTGGACTGCATCTCTCAGAATGCCTCGGTCAGCATGGGAATCTAAGATATGTAGTCCAAAAAGGATATGTTTCAAGTTCTGGAAGACACAAGTTTCAGTGTCTATGGCTTCCAATGGAAAAGGTTATATGTGGATGTAGCATATCTTGATTTCAGTAAGGCCTTTGACAAAATCCCCCACAATCATCATGAAAACAAAATGGTAAGATGTACATTAGTCAATTTCATTTCATATAGTTTATATCATTTCATTAAAGTGGCTTATACACAGGAGATATAGCTCCTGTGTATGAACTATATCTCCTCTTGCAGTTCTTGCAGTTGAAGTGGAGCGGCTATTATTATTATTATTATTATTAAACATAAACACAGTATGACACAGCAAACTAGAGATATATGCTAGATTTCGTATCACAAAATCACAAGTCGAACACTTCCCAAGCGTTTAGGACTGTGTGATGTATTTTCAAATGAGGTGCGCAGATCCAAGTAAAGTGGTTTTGCAGTTGGCAGATCGTGATTTTGTTAATGTTTGTTGTTTTCAAATGCCAGCTGAGATCTTTTGGCATGGATCTTTGGCATTATTATTATTACTATATTTATTCACTTCCAAATTGCAAAATTGAAAAAAAGAAAATAAATTCATATTTAATTCATTTCTGTTCATTCGTGCTTAATCAGGAAGATGTGTTTGTGTGTCAAATTTTCAATAACAGTACTGCTACTTGGTGTTTCTCACCAATGGTTCCTCTTCATCCTGGATAGAAGTTACTTGTGGAGTACCATAAAGAGGGTTTGCTCCTGGGGCCAGTTCTTTCTAACATCATTATTAATGACTTTGATAAGGATTTAGAGGGCGTGCTTACCAAGTTTGCAGATTACACCAAGTTAGGAGGGGGAGCTAATACTCCAGAGGGCAGGATCAGAATTTGAAAATGACCTCAGCAGATAAGAGAGCTGGGCCAAAATTAACAACATGAATTTCAACAAAGACAAATGTAAGATACTCCACTTAGGCAGAAAACAATTAAATGCAAAGTTACAGGATGGGTGACACCTGGCTCAACAACAGTCCGCATGAGAAAGATATTGGAGTCTTCATGGACAACAAATTGAACATAGCTGCCAGTCTGCTACCGAGCTCAATTCAAAATCTATAAAGCCCTATACCAGTGGTTCTCCAGATGTTTTGGCCAACAAATCCCAGCCAGTTTAACCAGCTGTTAGGATTTCTGAGAGTTGAAGGCCAAAACATCTGGGGACCCACTGCCCTATACTGCTCCAGCCCAGCTGAATTGTCCAAACGTATTTCTCTGTTCCACCCTGGAGTTTAAGATTGTTGGGGGAGGTCCTGCTCTCAATCCCGCCACTCTCGCAAGTGCGATTGGCAGGGACGAGACACTGGGACTTCTCGGTGGTGGCCCCCCGTCTGTGGAACACACTCCCTAATAAAATCAGGTTGGCCCCCTCTCTCCTATCCTTTAGGAAAAAGTTTAAATCATGGTTGTGGGACCAAACATTTGAGCAGGAGACGCAGCAATAATAATGCAAACTATTTATGTGACTGACAATGGACAGAGCTCGGATTATGACTCTGGATTTGGATTTGTTTAACTTTTAAATGGATGTTTATAATTTGTTGTTTTTAACAAATGGTTTAATTGTGATTTTTTTTACTACTGTTTGTTTGGCATCTAATGGTTGCCGGTTGTGAGAGGGATGGGCTATAAATGTCTGAAAAAAGAACAAGAGCCAAGAGTGTGATGCAGTAGCTAAAAAAGGCAATGGGATTTTGGGTTGCATAACGAGCATAGTGTCTAGATCGAGGGAAGTCATGGTGCCTCTCTATTCTTCTTTAGTCAGATCTCTTTACCTTTCTGGGAACCACAGTTCAAAAGAGATATTGACAAGCTGGCTGCAGGTCCATTTCCGAGCACAATTCAAAGTGCTGGTCTTGGCCTATAAAGCCCTATACAACTCCAGCCCAGCGTACTTGTCCGAACCTATCTCCCTCTACGTTCCACCTTGTAGCTTAAGATCTGCTGGGGAGGCCTTGCTTTCGGTCCCACCAGCTTCGCAAACACGACTAGTGGGGACGAGGGACAGGACCTTCTTGGTGGTGACCCCCCACTTATGGAACTTGCTCCCCAGCGAAATCAGATCAGCATCCTCCCTCCTTTCAGAAGAAAACTAAAGATGTGGTTGTGGAACCAGGCATTTGGACAATTAATATAATGGCACTGAACATTGAAACTGTCCTGTGATTATTGAGATGGAAAAGGTTTTTTGGATTGTGTAGCTAATGTTGTTGTAACTAATGTTGTTTTAATCTGTACTATGTGTATGTTTTATCTTTTTATTATACTGTATTTTATTACGGCATCCAATTGTTGCCATGTTAGCTGCTCTGAGGGTGGAAATGACGTAAATAATAAAATAAATAATAAATAAGGTGGAGGGTGTCACGATGCCAGGGCTCTGCCTTATTCAGGTAGAGATGAACCAAACAAACACCCAGTTTGTATCAAACAGTTTAATTAAAACAGCACTTACTTTTTGGCTGTTTTAATAGTCCAAAATATAAAACATAAAGATAGCATTCAGCCATAGAATAAATACAAACTGAGAGCAAAAGCTACACTGTAGTCAAAGGGTCCAGTCCAGTGGTCAAATGCTGTGAGTTCAATGAGCAAAGTACAGGGATCAAGAATTTTTCCGTAGTCCAAAGCCAGTCTAGAGATTCAATGTTTCAGGAGACAGGTCAGGATACCAAAAATCCAGAGATCTGGGGGAAAACCAGCAGCATCTACCACCAAAATAGGACAAATACTTTTCTCCCAAAGATCAGTACCAAGGCTAGCTCCTTATATCCAGAAACACCCAGCTGCAACCAATCTCTTGTGTACCTCCACCTTTAATTGCTTTCACCCATGAACTCTTACTTACAGATTACTCAACCTTTTAGAACTAAGACTTACATTAACCCTTCCATCACCAACTGCTAGACCTACTACCACCACCCACCATCAACTGCAGAACATGATACATGACAGACAGGCATGTAGCCGGGGGGGGGGGGTTCTCTCAGGGTGGTCCGCGAGAAGGCCTTACTGGTACATTATTTAAACTGTTATGTTTATTCATACCATGATCTGATCACCATGCTCATTATATCCCACATTCATGTTGTTATTGGGATAACAATACAAAAGGTTTGGTAGGGTAGTCCCTCTCTTACTCAGACTCAGCCCCTCCCGAATCAAACTCAGCCCTCCCCGAATCAAAATCCTGGCTACGTCCCTGATGACAGAGGGCGGCTAAAATGATCAAAGGGCTGGAGACAATGAATCCCTATGAGGAGCGTCTTAAAAAACTGGGTATGTTTAGCCTTCAGAAAAGAAGGTTGAAAGGAGACACGAGAGCCATGTCTCTCTCTCCTCTCTCTCTCTGGCATTACTTCGCGAACAAAGATTCTTAGGAAGGACTCATCCCATGCTTTTTACAAGCGCGTTGATGACTAAGAAGGCCAATCTGAGATAGGCAAGTCTGGTTGCAGAAAGCACAGCAGAAAGGCTCCTTGGGTGATGTTGTATAACTATGTGAAAGGGTGCCATAAGGGAACAGGCTTGCTTTCTGCTGCCCTGGAGACTATATGTACACTGCCATATAAAATCCAGATTAATTGCTTTGAACTGGATTATATGACAGTGTAGACCCATATAATCCAGTTCAAAGCAGATAATGAGTATTAACTATATTGATAATCTGAATTATATATCTGTGAAGGTAGATATACATATCATACTGATGATAGCTTGTTCAACTTAAGCTGTCTGAGGGCTCGCACTAAGACTCTAAACTAAACTATCTAGTCTGTGAGCTGCTTTTTGCTGACGATGCTGCCCTTGTCACTCATTCAGAAGCAGCTCTGCAGTGCCTAACATCCTGCTATGCAACAGCTGCAGAGCTGTTTGGGCTGGAAGTCAGCCTGAAGAAAATGGAAGTTCTCTACCAGCCTGAACCACAGGAAGAACACCATCATCTCCACGTCAGCATAGGCAAATCTGTGCTTAAGTCCGTTCAGCAGTTCACCTACCTGGAAAGCATCATCTCTTCAGACGCCAAGATAGATAAAGAGCTAGATCACAGGTTAGCAAAGGCATATAGTGCATTTGGAAGGCTTCACAAAAGTCTGGAGTACCAAACACCTGAGATAAAGCACCAAAATCAGTGTGTACAGAGCTATCGTACTGTCTATTCTCCTATATGGGCCTGAAACATGGGTCACTTGTCGCCAACACCTAAGACACCTCGAACGCTTTCATCAGCGCTGTCTTCGCACAATCCTAAATATACACTGGACCGACTATGTGATTAATGTTGCTGTCCTTGAGCAAGCAGGGATCACCAGCATTGAGGCCATGCTATTGAGAACACAGCTGCGCTGGGCAGGGCACATCTCTAGGATGGAGGACCACCGCCTCCCTAAGATACTACTCTATGGTGAACTCACCACGGGTCAGTGCAAGAGAGGCACCCCCAAAAAGAGATATAAGGCTCCCTGAAACAACACCTCAGGTCCGGCCAGATTGATCACCAAAAATGGTCCACCCTGGCCTCACATCGGGAGGCATGGAGACGCACTATCCACAATGCTGCGGCCTCTTTCGAGAAGACATGCTGAACGGGTCTCGAAGAGAAACTAAAGGAGAAATTGATGCTTTAACAGAAGAAATGTCAGGGAAAGGTGCTGCTTTAGAATAGTGGAGTCAGCTTGCCAGCAACAGCTCGAGAATTATCCACTCTGATTGGTCCACACAAGCACAGGCTGTGATTAGCCCAGAGAACATCATGTGCCTTTAAGATAAGAAACAGTCTTGATTGGCTTAGCATTCACCATGTGCGTTTGTTTACAAAGTTAGATATTGGGTTAGGAGATGCGCATGGCAAATGAGGTTTCCACTTGGCAGGCTTCCAGTGGGAATTCGGTAGCAAATGTATCGATTCAAGTACAGCCTGCACATAAGGCAGATAACATAGAAGAAAGATGAAAATTTACACTGCGCAACGTTTGTCAGCAAATAGGATTGAGATGCTAGGAATGCTTTGTTTAATTGGGTAGAGTAATATGGGTTCATGAATGCTAGCCAGTAACAATGCATGAAGAAGGGAGGGACTGAAATATTGTCGCCATTGTTTGTATAAAACCTGTTTACTGGGAAAGATCGGGGTTCTGTCTTCCAGCGGCATTGTTCCGCAAAGGGGGCAGGCCCATCAGCTGATGTCATGCAAATAAAGCTGGTTTCCTGAATCGCAGTAAAATTGTCGCGTCATCCGTCCTTGTGCTCGCTAGAAACGGCAGCCTAGCACGAAAGGTATTGCACACGGAGTTCTGGGACTCCAGTTACCGCTACAAAACGACAACGCAGAAAGAACCGCAACCTGGAAGCAACATCACCCAAGGAGACTTTATGCTGTGCTTTCTGCAACCGGACTTGCCTATCTCAGATTGGCCTTTGTAGTCATCAACGCGCTTGTAAAAAGTGTGGGACGAGTCCTTCCTAAGAATCTTCGTTCGCGAAGTAATGCCGAGAGAGTAAAAATGCCGAGATGTGTAAACACAATTATTCCGGAATCCAAAGCATTTTGGCTCTATTTCTCCTTTTTTATTAATTAATTACAAGCAATTAACGAACTACAAGCAATTATTTACAAAGTTATTTACAGAATGCATGCCTCCGTGGAAGCAATGGGGAGAATTAGATGTCTTACACGCCTCACACCCATCTATATCCCTGTTCTGGGGAATAATTAATTTGGATTCATTTCCACCTGCCCAGCCCTGTTTCAAAAGCCTGAACAGACACAAACACTATTTGCGCATGCGCCAAACCCTCTCCACTTAGTTCTCACTACCAGCCTATCTCCGTCCCGCCCACCGTTTAGGCGCATGCGCATCGCTCCTAGAGGGAATTCCAGCTTGGTCTTGCTCCGCGCATGCGCCCAAGCGTCCCCATTTCGCGCAGGCGCCGAACCCTCTCCACTGCTAGATTTCACTACCCAGCTGCCTAAGTCCGAAGCGCATGCGCGTCGCTCCACAACCGTTCCCGTTTTGGTCTCGCTTTGCGCATGCGCCCAAGTGGAGGCCCTTTTCTCCAATGCTGCGCAGGCGCAGGAGGTGGCACCTTGTGGTGTAGGGATAACCGCCCAAGCCATTTCCGGCGGGGGGAAGCGACAGAGGAGGAAGTGGCCCTCCAGTATCCCAGCCTGCAACGCGAAGCCAGAGGCGTCTTGCCTCTCCCTCCCTCCCTGAGCGGCTAGCCGCCATGTTGGGATAGTTCTGTGGTCGGCGTCGGTGGCGAGAGACGCAGGAGGGCCTTCTCCGCGCCGTCGTTGCCGTTCTCGCCATGGCAGCCGCCTTGGGGGCAGCAGCAGGAGGAGGCGGTGGTGGCGCAGGTAGGGACCGCCCGAGAAGGCCGAGGGGGCGCAACTGCCAGGCGGGCGAACACTAGGCCCAAGCCGGGCCTGCTTTGACAGAGGAAGCCCGGGGAAGCAGGCTGCAGGGCGACCCAAGGTTGTAGCGCAGGCCTAGGCCTGCTTTTGGACTTCAACTCCCACAATTCCTCACACCCGTTAGGAATTGTGTAACCGGCTGTTAGGAATTGTGGGAGTTGAAGTCCAAAACACCTGGAAGGCCCAAGTTGGCCCAGGCCTGATCTAGCTCTACCGTCTATGTCAGGCCTGGGCAAAGTTGGGCCTTTCAGGTGTTTTGGGCTTCAACTCCCACAATTCCTCACAGCCTCAGGCCCCTTCCTTTGGAATTGTGGGAGTTGAAGTCCAAAACACCTGGAAGGCCCAAGTTGGCCCAGGCCTGATCTAGCTCTACCGTCTATGTCAGGCCTGGGCAAAGTTGGGCCTTTCAGGTGTTTTGGACTTCAACTCCCACAATTCCTCACAGCCTCAGGCCCCTTCCTTTGGAATTGTGGCCCAGGCCTGAAACCGTCAAAACACCTGAGGCCTCAGGCCCCCCAAGTTGGCCCAGGCCTGATCTAGCTCTACCGTCTATGTCAGGCCTGGGCAAAGTTGGGCCTTTCAGGTGTTTTGGACTTCAACTCCCACAATTCCTCACAGCCTCAGGCCCCTTCCTTTGGAATTGTGGGAGTTGAAGTCCAAAACACCTGGAAGGCCCAACTTTGACCCAGGCCTGGTCTATGTAGATCTTCCTATTATTATTTATTTCATTTATTTCTAACCCGCCCTTCTCTACCCGCTAGTCTTTGATAAATGTGTGGGAAGTGAAGTCCAAGCCAAGTCCCCATCTCAGCGTTTCCTTTTCCATTGTGTTAAGGCAGGCCTGGGCAAACTTGGGCCTTTCAGGTGTTTTGGACTTCAACTCCCACAATTCCTCGCAGCCTCAGGCCCCTTCCTTTGGAATTGTGGGAGTTGAAATCCAAAACACCTGGAGGGCCCAAGTTGGCCAGGCCTGATCTAGTTCTACCGATCTATCTAGATATTATTATTTATTTCATTTATTTCTAACCCGCCCTTCTCTACCCGCTAGTCTTTGATAAATGTCGTGGCCGAGAAGTGTCAAGCCAAGTCCCCATCTCAGCGTTTGCTTTTCCATTGTGTTAAGGCAGGCCTGGGCAAACTTGGGCCTTGGGACTTCAACTCCCACAAGTCCTCGCAGCCTCAGGCCCCTTCCAACTTTTCCATTGTGTTAACACACGCTTGGGCAAACTTGGGCCTTTAAGGTGTTTTGGACTTCAACTCCCCAAGTCCTCACAGGCCCCTTCCAACTTTTCCATTGTGTTCGCAGCCTCGGGTCCGAGGCTGCGAGGCTGCGAGTGTGGGAGTTGAAGTCCAAAACACCTTAAAGGCCCAAGTTTGCCCAGGCGTGTGTTAAGGACTTCTTCCGTGTTTCTTTGTTGCTGGTCAATACTCTGCCCTTTAGAGCAGTGGTTCCCAAACTTTTTTGGTCCTACCGCCCCCTTTCCAGAATTTTTTTTACTCAGCGCCTCCCTAGAAATTAATTAGTTTTAATAATAGTAATAGTGTTCGAAGGGACCTCTAAAAACCATCTAGTCCAGGGATTTCCAAACTTTTTTTTTTTGTCAACAAATTTGTCAACAAATTTTTATTTTAACATTTTAAAAATGGAAAATATCAGGGAAAGAGGGAGAAATATATATATATATATATATATATATATGAAAGTAGGGAAAACTGAGAAAAACAGAGGAGAGAAGAGGGATTAAGAAAGGGAAAAAGGAAAAAACCAAAACAATAGCAAAAATCAAAAGTCATTAAAAAGGAAAAAAAAGTGCAACGTCCATTCCAAACTTGCGTCTTCTCTTAATTTATTTGTCTTCTTTCTCTTTGTCCCTTATATATTTCTTTAGTCTTTTCTATTTGAGATTTTTTTTCATATTCTATCAAGAGGTCCCATTTTTTTTACTTTTTATTGGTCTTCCTTCATTTCTCTTTCTTCTTAGGAAGGACTCATCCCACGCTTTTTACAAGCACGTTGGTGACTAAAAAGGCCAATCTGAGATAGGCAACTTCGGTTGCAGAAAGCACAACAGAAAGTCTCCTTGGGTGATGTTGTTTCCAAGTTGCGGTTCTTTCTGCGTTGTCGTTTCTCTTCGAGACCCGTTCGGCGTGTCTTCTCGAAAGAGGCCGCGGCATTGTGGATAGTGCGTCTCCATGCCTCCCGATGTGAGGCCAGGGTGGACCATTGTTGGTGATCAATCTGGCCGAGCCTGAGATGTTGTTTCAGGGAGTCCTTATATCTCTTTTTGGGGGCGCCTCTCTTGAACTGGCCCGTGGCGAGTTCACCATAGAGTAGTATCTTTGGGAGGCGGTGGTTCTCCATCCTAGAGATGTGCCCTGCCCAGCGCAGCTGTGTTCTCAATAGCATGGCCTCAGTGCTGGTGATCCCTGTTTGCTCAAGGACAGCAACATTTGTCACATAGTCGGTCAAGTGTATATTTAGGATTGTGCGAAGACAGCGCTGATGAAAGCATTCGAGGAGTCGTAGGTGTTGGCGATAGGTGACCCATCTTTCAGACCCATATAGGAGAATAGACAGTATGATAGCTCTGTACACACTGATTTTGGTGCTTTGCCTCAGGTGCTTGTTGCTCCAGACTATTTTGTGAAGCCTTCCAAATGCACTGTATGCCTTTGTTAATCTGTGATCTATTTCTTTATCAATCTTGGTGTCTGAAGAGATGATGCTTCCCAGGTAGGTGAACTGCTGAACGGATTTAAGCACAGATGTGCCTATGCTGATGTGGGGATGATGGTGTTCTTCCTGTGGTGCGGGCTAGTAGAGACGTTCCGTTTTCTTCAGGCTGACTTCCAGCCCAAACAGCTCTGCAGCTGTTGCAAAGCAGAATGTTAGGCGCTGCAGGGCTGCTTCTGAATGGGCGACAAAGGCAGCATCCGTCAGCAAAAAGCAGCTCACGCACTACTAGATAGTTTAGAGCAGGGGTGCTCAGAATGGTGATCGGGATCACCAGGGTGATCTTTGGGCCTCATCCTGGTGATCTTCAGGCCCCTGACCAGGTTTTTCGCTGTTGGTCCTCTTCACGCCCCTGCACGCTGCAAAGAAGTCCTCCATCGTTGCTCCTCCCGCTCCCTGCTCGCGCGCCGCCTCCAAAAGCTCCAGAGTCCAAGAGGCAGAATGGGCCCCCTCTTTTGGATTCCTCCTCCTCCCTCCGTCCTTCTCCAGCCACTCAGTGTCGTAGGAGACCAAAGGGGGCGGGCCTGGATGATGCGATGCATGGCTGGCCTCGCGTGCATGCAGAAGCGCCCATTCTGCCCCTCGGACTTCTCGTGAGCTATTGGAGGCGGCACACAGGCTGGTGGCGTGGAAATAGGAGCAACGACGGAGGTAAAGAAGAAGGACGCTTTGGGGTCATTTCCTTACCGCATCTCAAAGGTCGGTCTTTTTACTTTGGGGTGGGTGCTTGATTGTTCTGTGGCATGTCTCTTTATTTTTAATGTTTAAAAATGGCCTTTTAGCTCCAAAGCCTCCCTGCTTGCTTTGTTCCTTGAGAAATATATGTTGGGGAATATGGAAATGTGGGAGAAATGGGGTGGTTGGATGTATTTTTGCATGCCCCTTTGTTTACCTTTGTATTAAATGGCCTTACAGTTCAAAAGCCTCTCTTCTTACTTTCTGGCTGATAATATGTGTGGTAATATGGAAATGTGGGAGAAATGGGGTGGTTGGATGTATTTTTGCATGCCCCTTTGTTTACCTTGCTGAGTATTAAATGGCCTTGCAGTTCAAAAGCTTCTCTTCTTACTTTCTGGCTGATAATATGTGTGGTAATAAGGCAGTGTGGGAGAAATGGGGTGGTTGGATGTATTTTTATGCTCTGTTTTATATTGTTGTTATTAAATTGAAATGTTGATGTTTTATAACTTCATTTTATGTAAACTGCCCCGAGCCTGCTGGAAGGAGCGGTACATAAAAATGAATAATAAATATAAATAAATAAGAAAATAATTTACGTTTTACATTTCTGGGTAAGTGATCTTTGGGACTTGGTTTTTTAATCAGTAGCTCCCATGCTGAAAAAGTGTGAGCACCCCTGGTTTAGAGTTTTCGTGCGAGCCCTCAGACGGCTTAAGTTGAACAAGCTACCATCAGTATGATAGCGTATATATATGCCGTCTTCTTCTTCGAGGTCTGCCATAGCCCTTTGGAGCATCATGCTCCAAAAATCGCCATCTAGTCCAGTGATTTCCAAACTTTTTTGACTTACCACCCCTTTTCCAGAAAAATTTACTCACTGCCCCCCTAGAAATAATTTTTTAAAATTTAATAGCAATTAAACAAATATATATATGTATTAATGCAGTGGTTCTCAACCTTTCTAATGCCGTGACCCCTAAATAAGGTTCCTCATGTTGTGGTGACCCCCAACCATATTTTAGTTGCTACTTCAAAAATAATTTTGCTACTCTTACGAATTCTAATGCAAATATCTAATATGCAGGATGTATTTTCATTCTTACTAATTGAACATAATTAAAGTATAGTTATTAATCACAAAAACAATATATTTGGGGGAGTATGGACAACGGATGATGGGCTCCGCCAGAGGACATGGAGGCTTTTGCACTGCAGCCTTTGCACTACACTGCGTGTGGGGGTCAAAGTGAAGGGGGCAGGGCCAAAGAAGAGGTCCATGCGACCCCTCCCAAATGGCCAGTTGTTCACTGCCCCCTTAAAGGGATTCGCCTGAACCTCCCACCGCCCCCTTGGATCGCCTCACTGCTCACCTCAGGGTGGTATTGCCCCCTTTGAGAATCAGTGCTTTAGAGGGAGTGCTACTGGGCGAACAACTGTGGTGTAGAACAACCATGGTGGTCCACACCTTTGTCGCATCCTGATTGAATGCCCTCTACATGGGGCTGCCTTTGAATAATAATAATAATAATTTATTTGTAACCTGCCTTATTTCGCTAGGGCAGGGGTGCTCACACTTTTTCAGCATGCGTGCTACTCTTAAAGCAACCAAGTCCAAAAGATCTACCTGCCCCCACCGCTGTATGCTCCCACGCGCTCCCGTCGCCGCGAGCTCTTGCCACCGCGTGTGCTCCTGCTGTTGTCTTCAGCCCGCGCAGCGCTTCTTCTGCCTGCGGGGCATTACAGGAAGGTGAAAGCACGAGGCGGGACATCCAGAGGGAGCGCTCTGCCCTGCCTGTCTCGCCGGCAATGGAGGCTGCACAGCTGCTTCTGGACGAGAGAGAGGCAGGGCGCTCCCTCCCGAGGCCCCGCCTCGTGCTTCCTTCTTCCTGCAATGCCCCGCAGGCGAAAGAAGCACAGTGAGAGCAGAAGCCAGCAGCAGGAGTGAGCGTGCACGCAGGGTGTGTGTGTGCATGGCAGGAGCGCCCCATTCGGCTGGTGAGGCCCCAAGATCACCTGGAAGAGGGCCGAAGATCTACTAGTAGCTCCCGAGCTACCTAATGAGCACCCCTGCCCTAGGGGAACTCAGGCCTAGGGGAACTCAGTTAAATACAAAACCAATGTAAATAAACAATACAACAATATAAAATCAAAGATTAAGACACTAAAGACGATCACAATGGGCAGGGCCAGATTCAAAGATGAAAAATTAAAAATTTTAAAACACTGGGAGATTGGGCAGTGTAAAGGATCAGGGAGGGGATCTGGGGAATGAGGTAGGATTTAATTGCACAACCAGAAAATAAAGTGCTTCTGAGGGCACATTATGCAAAGTTTGGTCGGGATCATCATAGATTCAATCACTGAAGGCACATTTGAACAGCCAAGTTTTCAGGCTCCTGAAGATTGCCAGGGTGGGGGCTTGCCTAATATTTTTTTAACCTTCCTGGGGGAGGCTTCTCTCATGTCCTCATATGGGAAGCTAGAGCTGAGATAGTAGCTCACCCCTCTTCCCAGATTCGAACTGACAGTCCTGCTGGCACATGGGTTTAACCCATTGCGCCACTGGGGACATCAAAACAACAAATAAATAGCATCAATATAAACTTTAAAAACTTAAGTGGCAACCAAATAATAGTTTAAAGCACACAGACCTCATCATACACATTTACATCAAAAGGATATAAATACATTAAAATGCAATTAAAATAAAATAAATTTTATTTATTTTCATCATAAAGTGGTGAATTATGTTATAAAATAATGTAATATAAAATATAATATAAAAAATAAATGATGTGATGATGATATCCCACAGTGAAACAGGTCCAAACGGCCACAGCCAAACAACTCCAAAGAACATTTCCAGTGTCTGAGCAAGGATGTATTGAGTTGTTCTATTTATTTATTTGTTTAAAATTTTTGTACCCCGACCTTCTCACCTCTATGGAGGGACTCAGACTGGCTTACAGCAAAATGCAATGCTATACAAATTTAAAACATCTTAAAACAGCATATTAAAATACATAAAACAGAAATACATAAAAACCACATTGGCATTAAAACCACATTCAACTTGGTCTATAAAAGTGGTCACTCTTTTCCTCCTCTCCATAAGCTAAAGTGCAAAAATGGGTTTTTTTAAGTTTTATAACACGGTTGGTGGGAACAAGAGAGGGGAGGGGGCCTTCTCTGTGATCCCCCTCTTACCTCTGGAACTCCCTTCCTAAAGAGATTAAAGCAACTTCTTATTTAACCTCCTGTAAAAAAAAAACCCAACTAAAAGCTTTTTTATGTGCTCAGGAATATGAAGATGAGTAGGCTTAGTATGCTTTATTTATTTTGAATTTTTGTATCCCACCCTTCTCACCTTAAAAGGGGACTCAGGACTGCCTTACAGCAGACAGCGATTCAATGGCAATAATATGGATTACTCACCCTGGCTGCTGGTGGTAGTCAATGTTACAGTTAATTTTAAATTATTTTTCACTGATCTGACTTTTTTGTTTTCTTGATGGATTACTATGGAATTGTAAATGTTATATGTTATTTTTTGAGTCTTATTTTTTGTTTTAAATACGGATTTGCAAGGGCTTTGAGTGGGATGGTTATTTGTTTATGTGTTTTCCTTTTGTAAGGCATTTAATGTTTGCTGATGTTGTTGTTTATCGCCCTGATTTCCTTCAGGGAGATAGGACACTATATAAAAACAGTGTTCCCTCACTTATTGCTGGGGTTAATTTCCAGGACCTCCCGCAATAATTGAAAAACCGTGATGTAGGGATACTCTATTTATTTTAATATTTATACATTATTTTAGTAGTTATACACTATTTTAAGTCTTTATAAACTTAAAATAAAGTGAAGGAAAGGAAGGAAAGGCCCTTCAAGGCTGGTGGGAGGGACCGACTGAGGAGGGAAAGCACCTTGGAGAGCGGCAGCGGCAAAACTCCACAAAACAGGGAAAATACCATGATATATATTTTGAATTAATATGTTTTGAAATCCACAAAACAGCGAGTCCGCAAAAAGCAAACCGCGAAGTAGTGAGGGAACACTGTAAATATTATTATTAGTAGCAGTTGAAAAAAATCCCGTAATGTGGAACGGCCCACAGAATGCCAGTATTTTGCTGCCATTTCAACCAGGTGGCATTTATCCATGGCTGGCCCTACGTCTGGCATTGTTTTGCCGTCTATAGGGACCAGTGACCTTAGGTATTTAAATTGGATGGCCTTTTTTACTGCTTCTCCGTTAATTGAAATTGTTCTTCCAGTTTGAAGGCTGCATTCCAATTATTCTGTTTTGGGTATGTTCAGTCCATTTCCAATGAGGACCCTTCCACATGGCCATATAACCCAGAATATCAAGGCAGAAAATCCCACAATATCTGCTTTGAACTGGATTGTCTGAGTCCACACCGCCATATATTCCATTTCAAAGAAAATGTGGGATTTTATTCAGCTGTGTGGAAGGAGACTTAGACTATTACTGTCTGCAGCTGTTGTTGGAGGGCTTGCACGTTTTTGGTGGCTGAGTGCTATGTCTTTTTTTTTTAAAAGATTTTATTGATTAAAAGACATAACAAAACATAACACATAACAAATCCATATATAGATACATTCGTAGGGTAAAGTGGGGAAGGGGAAAGGGGCAGTGGGAGTAGGGTAGGGGTCATCACAAGCATCCTACCTACACCTTCCTGGACTAACTTAAAAACAATGGTTGACTTCACCCAAGGGTAGCAAATTTACATTCTCACGATAGACTTTAACATAGTACTCTAAACTTAAATCGAATATCCTGTTAAAGTAATATTCTTTTCTTTTTTGACATATTCAATCAGCGGGCCCCATGTTTCTTCGAATCTTTTTATCGGTCCCTTCCTTAAGAGCAGAGTCAGCTTGTCCATTTCTGCCACATTCAGTAGCTTACACAGCACCTCTTCTGGTTCCGGTATTGTCCTTACCCTCCAATATTTGGCGAGAGTAATCCTGGCCGCCGTCGTTATATAGATTAACAGTCTTTCTATTCCGTTAGGCATCTCCGTTCCCTCTACAATATTCAAAAGAAATAGTTTTTGGTGGCTGAGTGCTATGTCATCTGCATATAGAAGTGTCCAGGGATGCATAGTCTGCAAATCTGCTGTAGCAGTGTCCATGCAAAGCACGAATAGTAATGGTGATATACCATATTTTTCGGACCATAAGACGCAGTTTTTTTCCTCCCAAAGTAGGAAGAAAAATAAGCTGCGTCTTATGGAGCGAATACACTAACATGGAGGGGGGGGAGGCGCTGGAGCAGAGGGGGGGGGCGCGATGTACTTACGCTATATTCGCTCCCCCTCCGGCGGCTCCCGGTGGTTCCTGTGCATGCCCATACTCTCGCCGCCGTGTTGCTGCAGCCAGCCGGCGACGCGGAGGAACGGGGGCGGAAGAGGGGACTCCTGGGGCGCGCTGTAAGAACGCTGTAAGTGCGCGGCTGGCGAGGCCCTCCTCCTCGGCAGAGGCGCTTCTTCCTGACGTCACTTCGTCGCGCCTCTGACGAGGAGGAAGGGGAGGCGGCCACGCGCTGTAAGAACGCCCGGAAAAGAGGCCGGAGGGAGGGAGGGAAGGAGGAAGAGTTCCCTCCCTCCCTGCGGCCTCTCTTTCGGGCCTCCTTACAGCGCGCGGCCGCCTCCCCTTCCTCCTCTGCAGAGGCGCATCTTCCTGACGTCAGGAAGAAGCGCCTCTGGCTTCGGGCCATTCCTCTGCTGCTGCTGCTGCGGCTGCTGCTACGGCTGCCGCTGCGTCGCCGTGGGGGCTGCCCTCGTGGCCTCCCCCCTCCTCCTCGGGTTCGTGAGTGGCGAGCCCGCCCCACGAGTCCCCTCTTCCGCCCCCGTTCCTCCGCGTCGCCGGCTGGCTGCAGCGACACGGCGGCGAGAGTATGGGCATGCACAGGAGCCACCGGGAGCCGCCGGAGGGGGCGCGAATATAGCGTAAGAACATCGCGCCCCCCCTCTGCTCCAGCGCCTCCCCCCCTCCATGTTAGTGTAACCAGCCCCCAATTTTTCCCCCCAATTTTCCTCCTCAAAAATCAAGGTGCGTATTATCAACAGGTGCGCCTTATGGTGCGAAAAATACGGTAAATAAAATCAGGGTCATTTTAAAGCTTCCTAAATATTCATGTGTGTCTTCCTCTGTAGAACTCTTCACTGGCTGACAGTTTGGGGCAAGACCTATTTTAGACTTTTAGTTCCAGTATTTAAGGATCTGGGTTCTAATTTTCCCCAATACCTGACAACCTGCCTAGTGTGATATGTTAGGAAGCTAAGCATATCATGTTGTACAACGAGTCTTCCATCTAGGAATCTAAGATCTGTAGGCAAAAGATGATAATCTGGCAAATGCTCAAGCCTTTTAAGATCTGGTTCTGTATCTTTGGTATCATTTTCCTTTAGAGAAAGATCTCACTTGTTTTTGTAAGGGGTTGAAGACCTGATTTAGCTGCTGAGTTGTGCCTGGGATGGCTGCGATGGGATGTTGGAATTTTATTTCATTGATATTTATAGTCTTTGATGTTTGGTGAAAGGAGCATCATAAATAAACGTTGTTGCATTTAGTCGTGGCCTCTGCATGCTGGGCCTCGAAAGGAGGAGTGATTGAGTAGCACTTGCAAGATTGCTGCATGGTCATGCTACTTGGAAGAAAGGGAAAGTTGATTAGAAAGGGGGCTGGCTTATAAGGCCCCTTCAACACAGCTGTGTAAAATCTACATTGGATTGATTATATGGCAGTGTGAACTCAGATAATTCAGTTCAAAGCAAATATTGTGGATCATTTGCCTTGATATTCTGGTTTATTTGACTGTGGAAGGGCCTTTACAAGATTTTTTAAGAGTGATGAGGATGTTCGAAAGCAACTAGTTCAGTTTCAGAGTGTGTACCAGCCTCAGGGCATTGCTGAACTAGGTATTTTGGAATCACTGGAGGGGTAGCTGGCCTCAGAAGAATGGAGAAGCTAAGGATGTAAAATATTTTGTGACAACTGATGGGCAGGTGGAAGTGGGGAAAACATAAAGGAGGACAGTGCAAGGAGTATGATATTCATGAGGGAACAATGCTGGCTGTAGGAGCTGTCCAGGGCATTTGGTGGCTGCTGCCAGAAAAGAGCAGGCATCAGCCATTAGCACTGAGCAATGTTTATGAAGATTTGAAGACAGGAAAGCACAAGAGATTAATCTGATTAGTGGAGTGTCACTATTTATTATTTTCCTGGGAATATGGAGGAGTACATACTCTTGTCTGGTGTTTATAGTACAGCAAATGATGATGATTGGATGAAATGAGAATTTTTTTAAAATGTTATAAATTGGATTTTTTTTATTGGGTAGCTTCTTTCTTACAGTATTCTAAGTGTTAGGATGCTATCACAATGTTATTTCTAATTAATAGGTTAAGTAAAAAGATGCAGAATAAAAGATACTGTGGCATAATTTCTGTTTCCTGCAAAGACTCATCCTTATTTAAAGCTTTTTATGGTTAGTTTTATGCAGACCAAATTATAACTGTATTTAAATGTTGTGTTAGGCCACATTGTAACTATATATTATGTCCTGTTTTAAGCCAATTTGGGTCCCATATTGGGAGAAAGGTGCGATATTCTTATTTTTATTCTATTGAGCTTTTTTTGAGTTGAGCTGCAAACTGGACTTCTAAATTGGGAAGTCTCATGTTCCATTATTTTTTGGTAGTGTTTGCCTTCTGTTAAGTGACATTCCTAGATTCCTTAATGCCAAATATCTCTAAAATCCTGTATAGATCCACTGGTGACACATCTTGACAATCAATACATTTTTGTTAAACAACAGGGAAAATAACTTCTGTCACATAGCTTCCCAATATGTTTTCTGATCTTGGCATTATACATAGGCTTAAGAGAGCAATCTAAATTGAGAGAATTTGATTAAAGCGGCAATGGCCTATTGTCTGTAAAATAACTCTGACTTGAGCTGCGATTCATTATGTCATGTGTGTTCATTTATTACAAAATATATTGGAGTTTCCATTGAGATAACAAGCTGATATATAAGAACTTAAAATATTGTTTCTTTTTTAAAATGTGCAGTGGACAAGAGGTAAAAATTAAAAAAAATTAAAATAACAAACTGAAGAGATCAAATGAAACAATAAGCAAAAGCAACAAATAACACCAGACCAAAGAAACAAAAGATTGGCAAATTAAATTACTGACAGCCTTCTTTAAATTAAATTGCTTTTTTTCAAGTTGTTATGAAAGGTGTGGAAGACGCAACTAAGGATTCCTAGGGAGAAAATGTCAGCACGGCTGTTGTACAATCTATGCATTTTCTTCATGTTGTAGAAATCACTAAATATTTTCTGTTAACAGATGATGACTTTGATCAGTTTGATAAGCCTGGTGCAGAGAGATCTTGGAGGAGGAGGACTGGAGATGATGACTGGGACAGGTAAAGGTGTTTCTTTTCATGTTGAGATCTGTACATGGAATGTCATTTCGCTTGCTTGAGTTTCTGTTTTCTACCCTGCTTTTTTAAAGTGCAAATTCAGATACTAATGAAGTTGTTATGTCTGCAGTGTGTGTCAGGTGATTAGTAGTAGGGATATGTATAGCCTCCATAAACAACAGAAATGGAGATTCTTCTTTCAGCCTGATTACATCTCTGGACATGGAAGTCATATAGCAGTAGTGGATGCAGCCATTGCAGATCATCCCACATTTCCTTCTCACTCTTTCACACCCACAACTCTCCTGTGTGGGTACACATTTTACACATATGTCCATCACATGACACGTACATTTATTGTCTCCTTTGTGTTGTGCATTCCTTCTCTCTAAACTGGATTTTTGGAATGTTGTTTACATGACATTGACTCTGAAGATTCTTTAGAAGTTGCTACAGAGATGCTAGTGAAGACCAGGAAACCTGAAAACATAATCCTGATTTAGCAGCATTTGCACTGACTTCCACTAACCTTTAGACCTCATTCAAAGTGCTGGTCTTTATTTTAAAAGTCATAGATGTCTTGGGACCAAATTATCTAAAGGATCTACTTCTATATAGTCCCGTCAGAACACAAAGACTTGTCTTAATGGTCCTTCTTCAGGGCAATCTATAAGAGATGCTTCCTATTGCCTTCTGTTGTACTTTTTCTAAATAGGTGAAACATTGACTTTTCTCTTTAATGTTGACTTTATCTAATGTTGACATTACCTTTACATATTATACTGTAATTCTTCAGAGTATTCTAAAAATTTATTAACATGACAGTTATATGTTTGTTTGTTTTTTCTTGCTTCAGCTCTTGTATTTTCTTTGTCAGGGTATAGCTCTCAGAAACCACTAAATAATTTTAAAGATGGATAATAGTGGATTATATACATGTCAGTTAAATCATGTTGTGTATATTAGGATCTGTGTCTGGCTTTTTGTGTGTCTGTTTGCAGGAGGGAGTGGTGTGTATGTAATTCCTTGTTGGTATTTTATACTATTAGGTAGCATATTATACTTTTTATATTTTGAGATCCATTTGCAACCCTTGCTCTAGAAAGTGTACCATCATTTCTTAGTAAGTGTGGCTTGGCACTAAGGTGGGAGTAGTCTCCATAGCTGCACTGAACTTAAATGATGCCCCCTTATTTCCAGAAATTTCAGCTGGAGAGTGATTTGGATTGCCAGTTTGGTGTTAGGCCACAGGTTATTTGGCACAGTATTCCCGCATGTCAGTTTTAAAGATATATCATTAAATACTACAGTCAAAATATTCCAGGTCACAGTATTTGAAATTCTCTGTGTGTAAGAAAGCTAGGCAGCGAAGAAACTGACAGGAAGAAAATTAACCCATTTGGAATGTGATGCTGTAGAAGAGATGTACAGATGCCACATACTGGTAAAAAGACAAATTAATTTATCCTGAGGCAAATCAGGCCTGAAATCTCTCTGCAAGTGAAGTGAGGCTATCGCACTTTGGACATAGCATGAGATGATGTGGCTCATATGAAAAAAATTTGATAATGCTTGGCAAAGTAGAAGGCAGTAGGATAGGAAGACTGGAATACAGATGGGATTGATGCAACCAAGGAAGGCACAGCCCTTATGTCTGAATAACCTGAGCAGGGCAGTAGATGACTAGGGATTTTGGAGATCCTAGGGTCACCATATATCAAAGAGAGTTCCACAGCCTTGGAGCAGTCACCTACAAGTTCCTGTCATGCATCCTTACCACATGTGTCCAGTTACTATTGTCCTTATGCTAACTGCCTGTCATGTTTATGTAATTAAAAATATGAAGGCATTATTTTTGTATAAGCAGAATTGTGTACATGCATTATAAGCTCGTTGCATTATAAGTAGTTCACTTCCTTCAGGGGGGCTTGGCTAGTTATTTTTCAAATTGGTCCTCTTTGATTCCTTTGTGCTTATTGCTCACCTCTTTCTGACATTTTGCTTTCCTCCAGGAAGTCAGGGTTATAAACTGCTTGTTTCTCAGTTTGTAGTATAATATTTGCATCACCAGCATTTGTGGGGAAATGTGAGAAGGACCAGTTTTTAAAAAGGACATGCATGATAGAGAATATAATAATGGTCACTATATGAATGCAAGAACGAATCTGCAAGTGGTGAAGTCTGCAACTGATCTACACGTTTCACTCATGAAGTTGGCAGTATCCATTATGTGCAGAATGAATCTCAGATTTGTCCTATGGCATTGGATTGTTCTGTGTACAGGACCTTATACTGTGAAGTTCCTGGCACTTGAATAAGTGAAATTTACTTATTTATTTACTTTGCTTCTAGACCGCCTCTCTCAGCCCGAAGGCGACTTGAGGCAGTGTACAAATGGCAAGAACTGCCCAAGACAAACATATCAACAATTATCAATACAATTCCATCATATACAAATTAGCACTTAATGTTAAAAACACAATATCAGTGTCTCATTGTTAAATCGGTATCTAATTGCAACCATATATTAATCATTTCACTCATTCTAGAGAAGAGAATACAGTGTTCCCTCCATTCTTCTATCCTTTCCTTCCTTTTCCCTCCCCTCCTTCCTGCTATCCTTCCTTTTTTCCTTCTCCCCTCTTTCCTTCATTCCTTAACTCCATCCTTCTATCCTTTCCTTCCTTTCTTCTCCCCTCCTTCCTTCCATCCAGTCTTCCTTCTATCCTTCCTTCCTTTCTTCTCCCCTCCTTCCTTCCCTCCATTCTTCCTTCTATCCTTCCCTTCCTTTCTTCTCCCCTCCTCCCTTCCCTTCCTTCTTTCCTTTCCCTCCTTCCTGCCATTCCTCCCATTTCTGTATCAGTCCTTGCTCCCCTTGTCTCAGTCCCTCCATTCCTTTCCCTACCACCACCACCATTCAGACTCTCTGAACTGCCAGGGGGGTGGGGTGGGGGCTCCCAGCCTACATTCTAACTGTGGGAGTATTTGCATAATCCCTCTGATTGGTCAGCTCCACTAACATTCCGACGCTGTAAACTGCCAGATGGAGGTGGTGTGAGGGATCATGGGAGTTGTAGTCCATAATGGTTTTTTTTGGATTTGTGGCAGTTGGTTCTTTTTTTGGGTGGGGGGGGGGTTGTTTTGGTAAGCATACCTCGTAGGGTTTTCTGGGTATGTGGGCTGTTTTTGCGTTACTGCCTTGTGTGGTTTCTTTGTTTTGGAGTCTGGAAACATGACATGGAGGATCTATATATATAAAGGAGGACCCATCATCGAATGACTGCCATAGACAGAGAACCATTCCAAGGCAGAGACACCACACTTGGCAACAAAAATAGGCCTCAGGCAAGGAAGGTTTTTAGCAAAGAAACTCCCCCCCCCAAACCTAGAAGGCCCCCAAAACAACGATACAAAAAAAACCCTACATTTCCCAGCGTCCTCAGCGGCTGCCAGCGAATCCCATTGGCCAGCATCGGGGAACACAAAATGCCGGGAGGTTGAGTTCCCATAGTAACGGTGGGCGGAGCCAGCCAAGGCTAGGTTAGAATGCTGAGTGAATTGAATTTAGTCAGTTGGTGTTTGTGGGTTAAACTGTCAAGACCAAGCTCTAGGAGGGAGCAGGTTCTTAGTGGCAGTCGGAGTTTGGAACTGTAGTTCTGATAGATTGTGCTTTACAAACACCACACCCACAACATGACAGCCACACAACTCGCAATGCCTACCTCTACAAACCCACAACACAACAGACACACAACACACACAACGCATACATACCACTGCTAAACAGAAACCTACACAGTACAATCAACTAACACACCGTACATCCACACCACACTACCACTGTACACTCACAACAACAAACTACACACTCAACACCACAAACTCTTCTCCAAGCATCATCCCACCCACACACCACCAATCCTCCACTTTACAAACACCACACCCACAACATGACAGCCACACAACTCGCGATGCCTACCTCTACAGACCCACAACACAACAGACACACAACACACACAATGCATACATACCACTGCTGAACAGAAACCTCCACAGTACAACCAACTAACACAGGAGGACATAACAACTACCAGGAGGACATAACACTAACACAAATAGGGCACCAGGGACACAGGCACCACTGACAAACACATACCGCCGGAATAACACAAACTTGCAAAACCCACAAAAAATAAAAACAATCCTGCAACACAAAAACCCACCCCAACCAAAATTCACAACAAACACCACTGGCAAAAGCAACACCCCCTCCACACCACAACCAGCACACAGCCAGACTGAGACAACTATGTCCCCACAACACGCACAAAATACACCACACAAATACCTGACAACTTCCCCAACACAAAACCCAGGACTACACTCACTACTCACCACCACACACACCTCCAAATACACACACGTCCCAGGCACAATACTCCAGCAATTCCTACCCACACAACACAACACAACTTCCTATCACAACCCATCCCCCCAACCTTACGGGACCCCGCACACACAACACCTACCACCACCACAAACAAAAACCAACTCCACCTATACTCCAACCACAACACAACACTGCACTGATACTCTACAAACACACACAAACACCCAAAACACCCCACCCACACAAGCATTCCACAACATACTACCACCCACAATGCCACCACACACCCACTAACTCACCAAAAAAGTAATACCTACACACAACACAATACGCACATAACACAACCTTACGTCTACTGCTCAACCCATTTGTATGCCATTGTATATCCAGCAAAACCACACACCGACAACTCCACAGGACTTCAACATCCCACCCACCAGAACAACCCACAACGACACAGCCATGACCCCACCAAGACCATAAGTAACATCAATTCCAACCCTTACATACTCAGACTTTCTCGCATCTCCTAAATAGGGCACAGCAACGCGTGCCGGGTACAGCTAGTTATATATAGATAGATAGATAGATAGATATCAAAATATTACAAGTAATGCTAATATTTAATGTATAAATATAACGACCCTACTTTGTGGATTCTTTGTGGCCCTGGAACGTATCCCCCGCAATAAGTGAGGGAATACTGTATTTCTTTGCAGTTTTTTTCTGCAAGGTTGCTGATTACTCAACAAGGGAAAAGTGCAAAAAAATTGCTCTAAGATAAATGTCGAAAACATAATGGGTATAAAGAGTTCAGTCACTTTTTTTGAAGAACTGAGAATTTTATTTATCTTTTTATTCCAGTGAATTAGATGATGACTTGCTAGGAGAAGATTTGCTGACTGGCAAAAAGGTAAATAAGAAAACAATTTAAAGTGTCTCTGTGTGAATGTTGAACTCATTTTCATTGTCTCTAGAGAGCATTGGGGTATTTCTGAGAACTATCTGCATGTGTTTTTCCTTCAAGCATATATTTTAATGTGTATCTTGAAAAGAGTACAGAACTTGCCCTCCTATTGACCACTGTTTTTTTTACATGTATGCATTTACTTGCACTCTATTCCTTCTTTTGTTATAATACAAAACAAGGACAATACTCAAAAAGACCTATAGTAAATGTAGGTTGCTTATGTAAGATTGCTTATGTAGGTGAATCTTGAAATATGTGCTGCTTTTATTAAACAAGGATAATCTTTTCCTTTGCATTCTCATTGGAGGGAATGTTAAGCTTGAGCCTATATGTCATTTTTCAGTGATTTACTTATTTAATAGTCTTGTGTGTGCCCCCCCCCCCCCTTTTGTCAGTACTGGCAAATGAGGTGGCTACGGTTCCAGACGAGTGCAAAAATTTGATGCTGGGGTACAGGATCCAGCAACGTCAGTATTGTCGTTCGTAGTTTTACAATTTAACATGATTTCTAATGGAAGTAACGTGTTTCCAAAAATGACAACTGTGTTTGCAGTGGTTGTTAGTTTTGATTAAAATTAATTTGACCATACTTTTTCGAGAACCTGGTTTTATGATGCATTTTTAAGTATCTTTTCTAGTAGGGGTTTCCTTCGTATATTCTAAGGATGAAGACAAAAGAGAAATACCCCCATTAACTTAAAGCAGTGTTTCTCAACCTGGGGGTCGGGACCCCGGGGGGGGGGGGGGTCACGAGAGTGTGTCAGAGGGGTCGCCAAAGACCACCAGAAAACACAGTATTTTCTGTTGGTCATGGGTTCTGTATGGGAAGTTTGGCCCAATTCCATCCCTGGTGGGGTTCAGAATGCTCTTTGATTGTAGGTGAATTATAAAATCCCAGCAACTACAACCCCCAAATGACAAGCTCTACTTCCCCCAAACTCCACCAAGGTTCACATGTGGGCATATTGAGTACTCGTGCCAAGTATCCGTGTTGAGTATCTGTGTGCCAAGTTTCGTTCAATTCCATCATTGGTGGAGTTCAGGATGCTCTTTGATTGTAGGTTAACTATAAATCCCAGCAACTGCAACTCCCAAATGACAAAATCAATTCCCAACCCCACCAGTATTCAAATGTGGGTGTATCAGGTATTTGTGCCAAATTTGGTCCAATGAATGAAAATACATCTTGCATATTAGATATTTACATTGGGATTCATAACAGTAGCAAAATTACAGTTATGAAGTAGCAACGACAATAATTTTATGGTTGGGGGTCACCACAACATGAGGAACTATATTGAGGGGTCGCGGCATTAGGAAGATTGAGAACCACTGCCTTAAAGTGAACAGCTATTTAATTTTATCATCTATCTGCCTTATATAATAATGTATATTTTTGGCATAAAACATATTAAACGTTGAACACTCTTCTTTTTATGGTGGTGGTCTTTGGTCACACTGTTGGCATGTTGTGTTCTTCCAGCATTTTTGTTTATGGTAGAAGTCCCCTTCTGTTTTGTTAATCACATTCTGTTTAACATTCCTTTCCTCAAAGCTTTTGCTTAAAAAACTCCTTGGTTGAATATAAAACTGCACATGTTGTCCTTTATACAAATAATACCAGTCTGGGTCTTTTTGGTAACTTGACCTGCTTTCTTTTGGACTGAAACAAACATTGACATCACAATTAACAATTTGGCAAGAGTTCAAACCAGCACAAGAGATGCTGCAGCCCTTAGCAATTCTTTTCTGCTTTCTGAATGCCCTCCAATTTCCTCACATTTCCTGTCTCCCTATAACTTTCTCATTTACTTTCCCAGTTGGCAACCTCTAGAATGAAATGTCAAATACACACCACAATTTTCTTTACCCTTCAGCTGAACAATACTCAGTTTGCCAAGCACATGAATTTAAAAGTTCTCTTTGTAGCTATCACAAGGTGACTTTTCCTATAACTTGAGGAATAAACCATGACTTTTAAAAATATAGTGCATGTCATTCAGTATTCATGACATCAGTTGTGACATCTTGATGAAGGTTGATTGTACTTCCGACTCTAAAAAGTCAGGGTTTCTAAGTCCTAAAATGTCATAATGTAAATTAAAAAATCAACATACCCCTTATTTGGTCTGTATTGGTATTTCTTGTATGTTTTTAAATGCTTCATACTTAAAAGAGGCCTGCAATAGAGAGAACTCAAGAGTTTTATTTTTATTTATTGGGGGAGAAATCAGCATTTTCCTGTCGTGGTCTTCTGTTAATATGTACTGATGTATAATCCCTGCGCCTGCGCAGACAGTTCGGAATCTTTTAGAAAGATAATATCACTTTAAATGGAAGCCCCGCCCACTCCCCTTGAGTATATATAGCCAGTGGGAGGGGCTGCCACCTCAGATCCTTTTTTCACATAAACTCTGATTACTCTGGTGAGACATTGTGCCCATCCTTTCCAAGCAACCTTTTGAACTTTGATTATCATTCCAAAGGGTTTGAAGTGATTGTTTTCTTTTAATTTTTTAATTAACCCACTAAAGAGTGTTGCGAAGCTGAGAGATAGTGCCACCTTTTGAGTGGGTGTCTGAGCAGAAATATGAATCTGGACTTTCTGTTAATATTCCAACATTCTAGCATAGGAACATCTGAACTGTCGCCTGCCTCCCCCAACAGTTTTTGTAGCCTTGGCCTCGCTGTTTTCTGGGAGAAAGGATTAATTGCCTCTCTTGGGAGTCTCCCTACAAATTTGCTTAAAAGTCCTCCTAGTAGTGGGAGGCGCTTCTAAGAGAAGCCATTCATCTTTTAAGCAGGCCAAAGTGCTCCTTTACGTGGTTTAACATTTAAAACAAACACATTTTCTCACATCAAAAATGGGTTTCCAATCGTTTCCAGTTTGGCTTTCTCATTTTTACTAATCTTGACAGTCTGTGCAACCCTGGGGAATATTGCTTCCACCTGCTCACTGTTGACCATCTCTACTCTAGCCTAGCTTTTATTCTATATTGTGCAGTCATACTGCTGAAAACTCTTTCAGTTGACATTTATTGAACCAGATGCAAAATGATGTACTTATTGTTTCAATCAAATGATGCTTCAGAACAAAGCAGTGGAATCGTGTTGGAATTTCCCCAATTCCAAAGGTATTCTGGTCATTGTGCATGCCTTATAAAGGTTTGCTTCTGTGCTCCTAAATGTTACGTATTAGGTTACCTGAAGATCATTCTTTTTAAACTTTAGACTCAGTCAGACTTGTCAGATGAAGAACTGAATGATGATCTCCTACAGAGTGACAATGAAGAGGATCAACATTTCAGGTGTGCATCTTATTATTTGAGCCATGTAGAATACCTGATTTTCTAGCTTTATCCCTTCAGTAATTTGGAATGGTGGATTTGCAGGCATAATACGTTTTAATTCTGCAGGAGGAGAGTGCAAGTGTAAGAGAAATTCCTAGAACTGATACAGGAAAAGTATTAGTTATATTTATATCTACCCTTTCCTCCCACAATGTAAAGGTGTAGTACAGAACTCTCAATTTCCTTGTGTTATTCTCGTATCAATCTTGTGAGGTAGGTTAGGTGACAGAGAGCACTTCCACACGGGACTTAAACGCGGGTTTAAATGTCGTCGTCCCCCCAAAAGCTGGGCTTTCCTGGGGGGGGGGGTGTTCACATGCTAAACCCGGCCACCATTATGCTCCTCCTCACACCCTTGTGGTGCAAGGAAATTATTCACCAGGAGATTGGGGGCTAGATGGGTTGGGCCTGAGGATCTCATAACGCAGTCCCTGGGCCCAATCCACATTGGGCTTACACCTGGTAATACCCAGATTTTGCCTCTCTGGACCTGTCTGGATAGACCCAGAGAGAGAGAGAGAGAGGTTTCTCTCATGGCTCACTGGGGATTTCAACGTAGAACTTGTGAGCTCGAGACCAACACTCTTGAAAAATTTAAACAGGACTGCACTTTAGGAGCTGACTCAAGTAAAAAAAAAGAAATAGAAAATAGTTCTCGTGTTGAGAGGAGAAATGAATTTGGTAGCAATGAAAAGTCCTGACCTAATAAACTTTGGTTGCAAATTTCAGATATTTATATTTAGGTACATTTCAGTAGATTACAAGAATTTGTAATGTACTGAAAAAGATGCTGCTGCTGAAACAGGCAACATATTTTTCCTATATTTTTAATGTAACAGACTTATTAAAAATGGAGGTGTTAAGCACTATTACAGGAGAGAGTCATGCCTCTTATTTTTCATGAGGGAAGGTCTCTTTCATGACACAGCTGTGCCTTATCTTAATCATGGAATATGGTTAACAACTGTTGTTTTTTTCCTATGCAAATACAATCAGCGGATTGACTAAACTTGTAAGATTAATCAACAAACCTTTTTTCTGTTTGGAGGCAGTCCTGATAATTTTTCTTCTGTGTTGTTGTCAGTGTGTCCATTTAAGTTGTGAGCATGTTATGATATCCCACTCACTGGCTTTTTATGAGATTGAGACTGTGTGACCCGTCCAAGGTCACCCAATGGCTCTCTATGGTCAAAAGGGGTATCACACTCTGGTCTCTAGAGTAGGAATCCAGTGTTCAAACCATTGCACCATACTTGCTCTCTTCTGTGTAAATCTAGTCCCATACTCTGTTACGTATAAAGTTGTTCTTTGGCATGTTTAAGACAAGAGCCAAGATAATAGGAGAGTTGATATATACTGTATTTGGAAAGTAGGGCAAATTAGATAAAGATGGATATTATAGCTCTGAGCTCCTTCTTTAATAGCTCAATTAATTGACTCTTTTAACAGTTTGTTGTCTTACCTGAAAGGTCTTACCTCAGATTCAAGATAGGACACTTTGAAAAGCTGTTGGAGTATGTGGTTATCAAGTCTAGATGTGAATTTGAGATAAGTTAAAACATATCTTTATGAAGCATGTTTTCATTATAATAAATGAAAGTCCAAAATAATGAATACATAACAGTGTTAATGTAAATAAAACAATGAACAGATAGTGTTGCAGAACTGGAAAACGTATACAGTTGTTATTCTCAGTATATTTATTAGTATGTGAATTAAAATAGAAAACAGTTTGCTTGGTTACCCTGTACTTCTTGCCAGCCTAACCTGTTAGGCCATCTGGTTGATTTGATCCCTCTGGTCAAATAGCCTGCAGCTGGTGATAAGCCCTGGTATAAGTATGCATATTATGAGTTTGTGGCATTGAGTCAAATTGATCCGAGAGCTATATTTTTTTTGCTATTCAGTCCAGAGGCTATGTGATCTGTGTACATGCTGTACAAAAGCCACACGCCTGCACTTTTTCTTCAGACTGTGGTTAATCTGATTCATTTCAAAATAAAACAAAACACCTTTCTTTCATTTTGATTCTATCCTAGCGCGCAAGATGCTACTATTAGTCTTAATGCTACTTCTGGAATGGTTACATCCTTTGAACTGTCTGAGACAGCCAACAATACTTCGATTGAGCAAGATTCAGAGTTTGAACAAGGGGAGGATGAACTGGGCTATGACAAGTCAGAAGTGACTGAAGAATATGCTGAGGAGTACACAGAAGAAGGACAGTATGAAGGCCAAGAGACGGAGCTGACTGAAGACCAAATAGAATATGGGGAAGATCAGGGAGAGGAAGAGATTTATAATGATGAAGTGTTAGATCTCGAAATCAATGAACCTCTAGATGAATTTCCTGTGAGTTTTCCTCTATTGTATTTTCTGAGATAACATTGCTTTACGTGCCTAGGTTTTTAGACTGATTTGAAATCTGTTTACCTCCCAAGGGATGGGGGGAAAATTAGACCTATTATCAATGTCTGCCAGTTTCTTTATCTAGGCTGTGACAAAGTTTGTGTTGACAGCTTGTTTGGCTGTAGGTAATGCTCCTTTGTCATTCTGGAAGGCTGTTGAGAATCATGACCTTGAGGATTGTATCCTTAAGGAAGAAAACAGCTTTGTGTGGTGGAGACACAGTGCCAATTGTTAGAAGTACTTAATGCAAAAGCTTTTATCCAGGGTTTAGACAAGATCTGATAAAGTCCTTCGAAGGTGAAAAGATTATTGACCTGCTAAAGACATCTTTAAGGTGCTAATATTCCAAAGTGATTGATGTCCTGCTCACTCATTTCAACCCCTCTTTTTTGTAACTGAGAACTGTCTGGACCTGAATAAAGAGATTGGAGGTTATTGCAGAAAATGTCATATGCATAATTTCTTTCACTAAAAGTGACTTGCTGAAGAGGCCGATTCAAAGTGAAAATAAACCACTTTAGCACTTGTCAAAAATATTTTACAAAGAAAAACCAGTAAAGCAGCTATTGCTTTATTTCTAGTTTAAAGTGCATGGTAGGCAGAACCTTCACATGGTTCACCAAAAATGCTATATAACCTTTGTATAGTGATCTACAAGATAATAGATGCTTGAAATTACTCATATATGCATAAAATGTGATATTCAGAGGGGGGGGGGACATACTTCATTACAAAATTGTAATGGTATGCCCCGCTTAATTAACCAGGCCCTCTTTACTAAAATTTGGGAAGAAATCCTACCACATTTAGGAATTGCTGTGAATTGTAATTGTCTAGTTTATACTTTTTTTAACTACAGCAATTATAAGTTTGATGGACTAATACATTGATACCACTAGCCAGAGTATATTTTTTTCTTCTGTAAATTAGTTGTTTTTGCAAAAATGGTACTAGCTACATCAGGGCTGTCCAACTTCTACCGGACCGGGGGCCTAAATTCCGGTCACTGATCACCTGGGGGGCCTTAGGGTCTGCCTCCGCCCCCGGCTCCGCCCCTGCCCCTCCCCAGCTCTGCCCCCACTCTGGCCCCGCCCCCTCTGGCTCCGCCCCCCTCCCCGGGCTCCAATTTACTTACAATTACTAGTTGCATTATTATTATTAATTATAAAATAAATTTTAAAAAATGGAACTGAATGAAATATAAATATAAATAAATATCAGAAGAGAGATGGATTGAAGAAGGGAATATATATGGGAGGGAAATAAATATAAATAAATAACATAAAAGCAAGAATTAAAGCAAGGAAGAAGGAAGAAAGGAGCCCACCTCAGCAAAACAGCCCTCAGTTCCAAATTAAATACATTATTATTATATTTCTGCCCCATATATTCCCATCCCCATCTCCCCCTTATTTCCAAATTAAATACATTCATTTCTGTTATTATTATATTTCTGCCCCCTATATTCCCATCCCCATCTCCCCCTTATTTCCAAATTAAATACATTCATTACTGTTATTATATTTCTGCCCCTATATTCCCATCCCCATCTCCCCTTATTTCCAAATTAAATACATTCATTACTGTTATTATTATATTTCTGCCCCTATATTCCCATCCCCATCTCCCCTTATTTCCAAATTAAATACATTCATTACTGTTATTATATTTCTGCCCCTATATTCCCATCCCCATCTCCCCTTATTTCCAAAATAAATACATTCATTACTGTTATTATTATATTTCTGCCCCTATATTCCCACCCCTAGCAGACCTCACAACTTCTGAGGATGCCTGCCATAGATGTGGGCTAAACATCAGGAGAAAATGCTGGGCTGTTGTAAGTTTTTTGGGCTGTATGGCGTCTCCTCCTCCTCTTCTAGTTTAGGCAGAGAGGAAAGGGAAGGGGCGTGGCCAAGGCAGAGGGACTCAGCCAATAACAGGAACCTTAATTTGCATTCCTTTCAGTGCTTATTTAGAAAGGATTGAAACTGGAAATTTACAAAACTGGAATTTTATTTCTCATGGTAGTTGGTTTTGATTTTTCCCTTTCTCTGCTCAGGTATCAATATTTGCATAATCCAGTTTGAGTCACCATCACTGGAAAGGTTTAGGAAGAAGTGAGGTTTATATACAGATGGGCTTGCAAGTAAACTAGATGTGAGTGTGATCGCTGGAGTGAATGAAGGAAGGAAGGGGGGGCACCCGCGAAAGGAGCAGGAGGTGGCGCGGCACAGAAAGCTCCTCTTCTCGGTTCTCCGCCGTGGCTGTGCTCCATCTCCGGAGCTCCTCCTCCCAGCCCCCGCCTCCCCCGCCGTGAAAAAAATGGAGGAGGAGGGAGCCTGCTCCTCCTCCTCCCTGCCCCGCCCCCTCCCCTGCCGCGAAAAAAATATATTAAAAATAATATTAAAAAAATTCAAAATAAATTAAAAAAATTTTTTTATTTTAAACAGCCAATTTCTTTTTTAAAAGGATAGGGGGCCGTAGGGAAGGGGCTGGGGGGCCGTGTACGGCCCCAGGGCCGCCAGTTGGACAGCCCTGAGCTACATCATGGATTGAGCTTAACATGTACTATTTAAGGTTAGTGCTGATGTAAATATTCCCAGACACGTAACAGTAGATGAGGATTCATATGCTTTCTGCAATACCTCCAGTGATGTGCAAATTAACACTTACCTTCTTTGGCCAGCCTTAACCACAACTGAGGGGAGCCCTCAGTGGTGCAGCAGGTTAAACTGCTGAGCTGCTGAACTTGCTTACCAAAAGATCAGCGGTTCAAATCCAGGGAGTGGGGTGAGCCTCCTGTTAACCCCAGCTTCTGCCAACCTAGCAGTTCGAAAGCATGCAAATGTGAGTAGATCAATAGGTACCTCTCCAGCGCGGAGGTAATGGCTCTCCATGCAGTCATGTGAGGCATCTACAGACAGCTCTTTGGCTTAGAAATTGAGATGAGCGCCACGCCCTAGAGTTGGATGTGACTAGACTTAATGTCAAGGGGAGACCTTTACCTTCTGTTGTTGTTTACTTGTTCAGTCGCTTCCGACTCTTTGTGACCTCATGGAACAGCCTTTAACCACAACTGTTAAGTTGGTGTTATGTTAAATATTCTCCACATTTCCTCCTATCCACTGTTTGCTAACCAGCTTTAAATTAAATCATTGTTAAGTGAGAATTCTGCTTAAAACTTGTTCTGTTATAGATCTGTTAAGGTAGGTACAGGGAGTTTACTGGACCTTGTATGCATATTTAATAGAAGAGATTGTGAAATGCTATGACCTCCTCATGATTGTGAGTTAGAAAACATATAATCCTGATTGAATACTACTACCCTCAAACCTGAAGCTACTTAAAATACTCTTTCTGGAAATAATTTTTAGGATGAAGAGTATATACAGTCTTACAGTGAACAGCAAGTCATTGAACAGCAGGAATACGTTGCTGAAGAGGAGCTGGAAGAGGTTGTTGATGCTCAGACGCCTCCCAATGAGCCAGAAGAGGTACTTTAAAATAACTGAAATCTTAAAGACAAAATATTGCCTACTTGCATGGGATTTAAGTATTGCAGGCATTATCTGCTGGCTTGTATTTGTCCTTGGTAGTCCTCATGTCAATATTTATATCATTGAAGTTGAGACAAAGATAAATTACTCTATGATCCTATGTTGACCTTGTCTTCTAAAACACATTATTTTGTCAGAGAGATGCTCAATATTTTTATTAAGTTGGTTGAAATCCTTCCACTTGGGTCCTCCAAATAGCAGTTATCATTCTCAAAGAAGGCCTCAGGCCATTGATATGCCACTTCTGTTTTAGTTGCTTATTGCCTGCTACTCCCTTTGCTGCTTACCTTCTGTTACTCCCACAATTTTGTCTTTCCATCACGATTACATTTTCTTCTACAAGGCCTTCAATTAGTGGCCAGCAAAATGTATTTCCCCCTCCCCAGACAAATATGTCCTTCATGTCTATATTTAGATTCTCTGTGTATGTAACTTTTTGTAACTTTTAAACTCTTGAATATGTTTTAATAGTTTTTAACTGTGATTTTTAAAAATATTGGTTATATTTAATTGTGTTTTAATGTTTGCATATTTGCATACTTTAAATTGTGTACTAATGTTTTTGTGTTAAGCCACTTTGAGTCTCCTTTGGGGGAGATAAAGTGGGGTATAAATAAATATAATAATGTATATATGAAGTTAGCTGAGATGATATGAGTTCATTGTAAGCAGTTAGAGAGAAAAGGATATGTACATCTGTCCCCATAATTCATGACATGAAAACCTGATTTGTTTACATGGTTTCTCCTTTTTACCAAAAATTCAAAATTATTCCAGAGCATTTAATTGTGTGTGTGTGTATGGGGGGATAGGGTGATGGGGGGTGGTAATTCATCATCATCTTTTTAAAAAATGGACAGCACTTGCTGATTGTACAGATTAGACATCAGTACATTTGGTTGTTTCAAATTCTTGGTTTCCACCTCTTTCCTCTACTGGGTAAACTGACACAATTTTTTAAGTTCCTCTCCATCTAGATCAGGGGTGCCCACACTTTTTCAGCATGCAATCTACTTTTAAAACCACCAAGTCAAAAAGATCTACCTACTGCCGCTGCGCGTGCACACTCCTGCCGCCCGCGGGGCATTGCGGGAACGAAGGAGTGCGTGGCGGGGCCTCCCTCGTTCCCGCAATGCCCTGCTTCTGGATGAGAGAGAGGCAGGGCGGAGCGTGAGGCGGGGCCTCTGGAGGCCCCGCCTCACTCTCCCTTGTTCCCGCAATGCTGCTTGGGCAGAAGGTGCTCCACGCGGAGCGTGCGCAGGGCAGAAGCGCCCCATCTGCCTGCGATCAACCTAATTTGGACTCGCGATCGACTTCGTGGGCGGCCCTAATCTAGATGCATTTGCAATTCATACCAGTCTTCTAAAGCAATTGCCCCGAGAATCTGTTTGCATGCCTAGTTTTTTCTTGTTTAAAGTTGGAATAAATGGTGAGATGAAGGAACGCCAAATGTCTAAAAAGTCATATATACTTCAAATAATCTGTCCCTTGACACTTCATGGCCTTCTGTAAACAGATGTCTTGCCAACTGAAGAAGACAAGACATTCAGTATGACTTAATGCAACTGTCCACGAGGAGACCAATTATTGCCTCAGATATAAGTTCATTTCAGTCTGGAGCATTTATTTTTCTTTCCTTTTCTGCAAGAGACTAGCTGCCACTCTTAGCTTTCACTGTCATCATTTGAAGCAGGGGATTATATTATCCTTTTGGATTTACGGTTCTTCATTTTTAGGATTTAAAGTTCTCAGTTTCTTTTGAACTAGGTAACTGCAGCTCTGGTTAGATTGTTTGACAGGCTGTTTGGCCTTCATTCTATATGACCTTAAAAAGAGCTTATCACCAAAATTAGTAGTTTATTCAGGGTCCCACTTTGCTCCCTCAGTATTGAGGGAATGTAATGATTTGTATTTTGTCATATATATTTTATATACAGGCTGAGTATTCATTATCCAAAATGCTTAGAACCAGAAGAGCTTTGGATTTTGAAATACTTATATTTCCCTATGTGTATACAATGAGTTTTTCTGGAGATGGAACACAGGTGTAAGCATGACAGACATTTTGTGTTTCATGTGTCATTTATACACATAGCTTGAAGCCAATTTATTTAATATTTTAATAACTCTGTGCATAAAACAAGTTTATGTACTGTACATTGAACCCACGGAAAGCAGGGTTGTCACTATCTCAGCCACCCATGTGGACAATTTCTTATTTTGGAGTATTTTATTGTAGTTGTATTACAGTGGTAAATAATAGAATTGCAGGGCTTTGTTAGTAAAAGTTGTTAAAAGTTCAGATATTGAGACATGTATCCAAACATATCAGTCCAAAAAATAGGCTACATTTGTGGGTGTTGGGGAAACACACATGTGTTAGAATTTTGTTAAATGCTGAACATAAAAATTCCCATCTTATTCTGGTAGTTGCATTTGCAAGTTGATTTCTAGTAGTCAATCAATATATTTGACAGCTAATCTTAGTATGTTTAATGCAACCAGCAGCTCTTATAAACAAATAATAAAACCTTCCCATTGTTCAATTTCTGTTATTGTTACCAGGTACAAAGATTGTACATGGTAACCAGTATTGTACCTGGTAGCAATTATTGTTATCTGTAAAGTAATTTTTAAAGAATAGATTATTAAAATGTGTTAAACCAATACTTCCTTCATATCCTCCCATCTTAACTGTTAAATTCAAGGTGATTTGTTTGACATGGATTGCACTTTATAGGATTGATTCTTGATTACAGCCTGTTTTGTATTTGCAGGCACTGCTGTGTTTTATTGAATTTTAAATAGGTTTTATATGATGTTTATGTAAAATTGTTACGTAAATGAACATTATTTTATATGTTTATGTACTGCTGTATTTTATGTGTTGTACTTTTGAATGCTTTTGTGAGCCGCCCAGAGTACCTTTGGGGAGGTGGTGGTGGAATATAAATCTTTTTATTATTTATTTATTATTAGCAGGTGGCTATTGAAAATTTGGAGCATCAAGAAGAAACTAAAGAAGAATCTGATGAGGAAGAAGAAGATGATGAAGAGTCCGGTCGTCTCCGTTTTAAAACTGAAAGGAAAGAAGGAACAATCATTAGGCTTTCAGATGTGACAAGAGAACGAAGAAACATTCCAGAAACTTTGGGTAAGATTTTTGGGAGTGATAAAGTCACTAGAATTTGTGATTTTTTAAAAATTAAGCCAACATGTTTGTGCAGCTTAGAACTATTTAATATTGCTCAGAATTGAGAACACAGGTTCAAGCCGTACTGTGTAAGATGATTTGCTCTTTAACAGGCTTCTCAGAGCAAGTAACCTAACACAATATCCCCCTGTTGTCTCCATTTCTTTGTTGTAGCAGGCCATTTTAATCAATTTGATGAAAGATAAGCTTTGGTGACTCTTGATTTTGCACACACAGAAACATAAATATTATGAAGCAAGGTGTTAATTATAGATGGGATGGTGGTAGTTTGGATTTTAAATTAGGCAGAGCTCCTTCCTTTAGTCATATTAGCAATTGATTTAAGATACGTGTCAAACAAGCCAGGGACAATTTGGTTGATTCTTGCTTGTTTGACAGATATCTAAAATCAACCAGAATTCACGTGTTCCATTTTGAATTTTAAAAAAGAACAAAAAATGTCCTGTTTTGTGGTCAAGTCAGGAGAGGGTTGGGGAGCATGTGGGCCATATGCTCAGGTAGTCTTATTAATCTGACACTAATCAGTAGAAATGTATTACTTCCAAATGTCTGTATCTGCATGTAATAATGAAATTCAAATGTGGATGTTTGTTGAAAATACTTATTAGCTGCCTCAAATCAATCACTGAGTAATTTATTTCTCTCTGAATTTTCACACTACTTTAAAAAAAGTCTTCGTGTTTAGGAGGAGGTTGTGAGTTGGTGAAATTTTGGCATTAACAGCATTAATTTTGAAGTTGTAAAGAATCTGTCCCTCTTTAATGTAATACTGTGAAGTATTTTGTGTTGAGAAGGCACTTTATTTTAAATAATTGCTCAGTTATACTCAATCTGATGTTAATATTATGTTGCCTTTCGATTAATATTAAATTCTATTGTATCTTTTTAAGTTAATGGGTTGTTTCAGATAGATAGTTACAGTATCTGGTAACAGTTACAAAGCAAGAAGAGCTATTTTTAAAAATAAAGTTATGTCAAGGAAACATTGTGATTTGCTTAGTAGCAATTGGTGATTGATTCATTGTAATGCTGCCATTAGAGCTAAGATCTTTTACTTTATTCAGGATGGATAAGGTATGAAAAGGAAAAAAAATCCACGTGGGAAAAGTCTTGCCTGAGTTTTAAATCTTGGGCATTTCACACAAGTAACTGAATATATTTTCCTTGTATCTAGATGGTTGTTGTCATTCCTAATTTAGGAACAAACATGTTAGCTTTCAGGTTGACATGTCTGTTTGCTCAGCAAGGGAGCAGGTTGTCCAGCTCTCCTTTTCTGAAAAGGATAGGCTTATTAATGATGGTACCTGAAAGGAATTTCAGTTTCATGTTGTCATCATAGTAAGGTGGAATCAGTAGGGTTATTAATGAATTATTTATAGTCCCAGTGTGTCATCTTGAGCAAGTACATGCAAACAAGTCACCTTTTGAAATGTTCTGATATTCAAGATTAATGTGAAAACATGACGTAGTTCACAAACAGAAATTGCTGGTGTGAGCTGTATATCCCGGGGTGCAACAACCTCAGGGATGCATTTCCTCACTCATATTACAGATGAGGGCATATCTTCAAGAGGCACCTTGGTGCCTGAAGTCTCATTTAAAAGTAATGCACGTATTTCCAGGCCTGGAGTGATTTGAGGAATTGTGAATAGCAAGCATCTGGAAAGAGTTGCCCCCCACACCTTTTGTCATGGGCACCAGAATTACTACAACACTGCGATGTTGTGGTGTAGCTGAAGTAATTCCATCTCATTTCTTCTGAAAACAAGGCATGTAGGCAGAACATACCTTTTTGGGAAATAAAATTCCATTATTTATTTACAAAAGAGTTGTAAAAGTGAGGGGCCAGGAAGGCAGTTCCATCTTGCCTCCTGCACTGTGCTTATAATAATATAATGTAATGTAATATAATATATTGTATATACATATAATATTGATAATATTATATTGTAATACAGTATACTACTACTACTAATATGATATTATAATTATATATTTTATATTACACGTAATACTAATATGAGAAGGGAGGCATATAAATGTCGTAAATAAATAAATAAAAGAAGATATGGCCTCCTCCCGGTACCTCACACAGCAGCATCAAAGCAGTATTGGTGACCATTGTTGCTCTCTTCCACAGAAGTTACCCTTAGGTTCACCAGAACAGATGTAAACATAATGCCCATTTTTTATCATGTACTTATTGGAAGTTGGTGAATGCCTGTTCCTCTCTGTTATCAAATTTAAAGAGCATATCTAAATCCAGGGAGGCTCAGCTGGTGCCTACATTTTGTCTCCTGTTTAAATAGATTTCTGAGGAAGCTTGTGGGCTATCAGATCATGGAAATGCCTATTCTGGAAGAATCTCAAATTAAGGGCAGTGTTTGGGATATTCTTGGGTTCAGTAGTTTCTCTGGCTCGATTTGTCTTTCTGGGTTGTTTGCTTGATGGAAGTTATAGACCTTACTTTTATTGTTAATTCCTTGGTGACTTCCTGATATGTTTATTATACATAGAGAGTGCTCCACACCATGATGGTGATGATAGATTTAATTTCTTACACCTTTTTATGAAGCAGGGTACAACATTGTTAGAAATGCATAGATAAAAACATTTGGAGCTGCTCTTCATGATGGTCCGGATTTTTGCTTGTGACAGAATGTTACAGCCTAATTCTTACTAGTATAAGACGCACCATCCTTTTCATCCTTTTCATGCCCTATCCTAGATGTTTAGGAATGCCTAAGTGCTTAAGCAGTCTTAATTTGCTAGGGAGTGCCATTTTGTGTTGGTACGTCTTCTACATAGAATCATAGAATTGGAAGAGACCTCGTAGACTAGAGTATCTAATCCAACCCCTTTCTGCCAAGAAGCAGCAAAATCGCATTCAAAGCACCCCGATAGATCTAGCCTCTGTTTAAAAGCCTCCAAAGAAGGAGGGGCAGAGAGTTCCGAGGCAGAGAGTTCCACTGCTGAACAGCTCTCACAATTAAGCATTATTCTGTATTTTGACCTAGTTAGGTCATGGTTAACATGTGTCAGAAACAGGAACACCTTTTTGGTAGTGGCCTTGGAGATTGGGCGCAATCTTTTATGAGAGGTCTGTTCATATGGCTTTTCAGGAGCAGGTGAATTTCTTTTTGCATCACACATTCTCTGGATGTTGAGCTTTAAAGTTTACCTTTTTTTGGCCTATCTTCCTGCCATTATTTGTTTTTCTTTTTCATCTATCTCTCTCATCCATGTTATTTGAGTTAATATGAGTGTTGTACAGGAGATTCTAGAAACAGTAGTGAGAAGTGAAAATTGTGGCATATTTTTTTGCATACCTCAATATATAAAGGTCTTTAATTACACAGATAACCAAAAGATCAATTTGAGTGTAAAATTGCTGTGACAATAAACATTTTTTGTTAGCAGACTGCAGAGAAATTTAAATGAAGTATTTTAAACAAAGTCGTCTTCTTAGAGCTTTGTAGCTTATACTAAAGTTGCTGAATGATGAGCCATTATCAACCGAGGCCCTTAAGAGCTCTGCAATAATTGATGGCTATTATGAATTGATCTAATAGAAGCAAAATGCAGTAGAAGTGGCATTATAAATATTACTTTCTTTCAGGACTCGTTGCATTTAATATGAATTATGGGTATTAAAATGGAACTTGGTTATATAGCTACAATTCTTTACTTTAAAATCTGGATGTAAGTTGAGAAAACACTTAAAAAGAGAAATTAATATTTCAGTTGGAATTACAAACGTAATTTCCATTCTGTCACTTTTTGGTGACCTTTTGTGACAGCTTGTCTCTATTGGAGGGAGGCATTCTTACTTGCTGATTAAAGATGTCATTTGAAACCATTTTATTACCGAGGGCGGCAAAATTAATCTTGACACTTGGAGGCTCTAGAAAAATAATTGCTGATTCACTGCATTAGCTCTGTGTGAAATAATTTTGAAGTCAAGATTGGGTGAAAACATGTAAACCAGGGAAATCTCCTGGCAGGTCAAGTGCTTTTCAATGATTTCCTTCTAGCCCTGTCTCAACCTTCCTGGCAAAAGGGCTTATTTTAAGGCCAACTGTGCCAGGAGCTATTTCTCCTTTACACTTACCCACTAGGTCCTGGAAATGATGCCACATCACTTCTGATTTCATAAGTGACCTCAGGGCATGAATATCCTAAATGATCTTGTCTGATATCGGAAACTAAGCAGGATCAATCCTGGTTGGTATTTGGATGGGAGACTACAAATTGATACCAGGTTAATCAGCTGTAAATAGTTTTATAGTTTTTAGTTAAGAGTTTAATTCTTTCTGTTGTTTTAAAGTGTGTTTTTTATATTCTCTATGAGCCGTCCTGAGCCCTCGGGGAAAGACGGCATGCAAAACTGAATAAATAAATAATAAAAAATAAGGTAGTGTAGACTGTATATCAGAGGAAAGAATTGGCAAACCCACCTCTACATATTCCTTGCCTAAGAAACCCAATAAACTTTGTGAGATCACCATAAGCTGACAGATAGCTTAAAGGCACATACACACAGAAGTTACCTGAGTCATGGAGAAAGTGGATTTCCATTTTTAACAGCAAAAGGTGTCCACCTAGGCATCATTCTTTCTCTCTTTTTCGTGATGGGTCACTGCAGTCTGTCTCCAGATATGTTTTTCAGCTGTGCTCCCTTTGACTAGGCTGGAAAACGCAAAACAACAGTAATAAAACAGCCTAACAGGGTTGTCAGTTTGCTAATAAAAATAGTTTTGGACAGTGCAGTCGTAAATACCAGATTTTCCCAGTTCTATTGCATAAAGAAAACGCTTTCATGAAGCAATTAATTTTTTAGACATGATGACAAGTCTCCTTCCCTCAAAATATAAAGGGGAAAACCTTTCAGGTTAGAAAAATAATAGTGATTGGATAATGGCATTTCTCATATTTAGATACAGTTTGTTTACACAGGGATAGAGAAGAGCTGCAGGTTCAGAAATTGAGGGCTAGTTTAACCCAGGCCTCACATTGATATTCTGATTTTTTTGGTCTGGATAAAAAATGGGAAACTAAAATTCATACTGTAGTTGTGCTTTTGTAGTCTGTTACTGATGTCACTACTGTCTGTATAGAAGAAAGTATACTTAAGACTGAGCTGAATTTTTGTCCCATGGTGGTAAAATGGAGGCGTTTATTCTGTTAAAAATAGTGATAAGTATATACCCCAATCTTATAATTTACTGAAGTTTAAGTCTTGATTTTGTGCTTTTTTCATCCTTTGCTGGTCAGCAATTTAATCCTTTCCTTGGCTTCTACCATAAAACCAGTTAAAGTCGTTTCATGTTACATATTTTGAAGCCATGGAAACATATATTCAGCAAGGGCAAACTCTGTGAGCAAACCTTTAAAAAAAACCAGTGATAAGTTTACATTAGAGTCACTGTAAATCAGAAATGACTTGAAGGCTACTTACAAAAAACAATTTGCCATACATGTTTGTGTTTTAAAGTAAACTGATGGAGAGAAAATCGGTTTTTAACAGTTCAGTCGCTGAACAGTGCTTGAAAGTACAGCATTTTATTATTGCTATTTTTCTCACAAAATAGAATTATACAATAGAATTGATAAATTAAACCTTGATAAATCATATTACTGTTGGTAGCCTATTCTTAAAGGGGAAACTAGATGCAATTCTGTTGTGGCTACAATATCAGGTACGTAGCTTTCTAATCCTTTAGGTAGATACTTAAACCTTCCTGTTTCTTCATCTGACAGAGCTTTCTGCTGAAGCCAAGGCAGCATTACATGAATTTGAGGAGCGGGAAAGACAAATGAAGCAGGGACGCTACAGCTCACGGAGAGGAGGAAGGCGAGGAGGGCCTTTAATGTTTCGTGGAATGGGAGAACAAAGGAGAGACAACAATGAAAGGGGAAGAATGAAGGATCACAGGCCTGCGCTGCTGGCGACTCATGCAGCTGTTATGGTATCCTAAAAATACTGTCATGATTTTTGCAATAGCGCTGCTTAGGGTCAGGAAACGTTAGTATTTAATTAAAGTTTTGGAAGAAACGGCATCTAGCTTCTTTTCAAGTGCTGAACAATTAAGTTGTTGAATTGAAACAAGTTTTTAGTGTCTCGTCCTACACATTCACACACAGGCAGTTAAAACCATTTGGGGTTGGGATGGGAACATCACTTAGAGTACAGCCCTCAAGTGGAACAAAACCATGAGTCTTCATAGCCTGATTGGCTTTGGTAGAGGGATGGTGATGCCACAGTCTTACAAGCAGGATGCCAAACTATCAGCACCTCTAAATTGCTAGGAGTTAAATTTTAGGGAAGACATGTTTACCTTTTTTTCTGTGTCAGAAGCGACTTGAGAAACTGCAAGTAGCTTCTAGTGTGAGAGAATTGGCCGTCTGCAAGGACGTTGCCCAGGGGATGCCCGGATGTTTTATCATCCTCTTGGAGGCTTCTCTCACGTCCCCACATGGGAAGCTGGAGCTGACACATGGGATCTCACCCCGTCTTGTGGATTCAAACTGCCAACCTTCAGGTCAGCAGTTCAGCCGGCACAAGAGTTTAATCATTGCGCCACTGCTGCTCATATGTTTACCTTTTAGAATAGGAAAAGGCAAATTCAAAGTCTGGGCAGCAGAGTTACATTTAGGACCCAACATACGATTTGCCCCCATGGCCTGAAGGTTCAGCTTTCTACAGTAAAGGAACTAGTGTTTGGCAACATACTGGGTCTTGATGTGGGGATTTTGTTTTGTTTCAGTGGTCTTAAGCTTAAAATGGCATTCACCCTCCATCCCTTTGTTTGATCCCATATTCTCTTGAAGTGCTTTAGATGAGAGTGTTCTTTCATTTGTAAAGTAATGAAATTTCAAGACATTGCATACTTCTGCTTTTCTATTTCAGACGCATTCAGACAGGATCTTTCGTCATCAGCAACCCATTAGAAACCTCTTCCAGCAGCAGCAGCAGCAACAACAGCAACATCAGTTACAGGGTCTGCTCCCCATTCCTTCTCAGCATCACACACCACCCCCTCCCCCTCAAGGGATTCATATGCCACCCCAGCTAGAAACACCAAGGATACTGATGACTCCTCCTCCAGTGGCATCCCAGCAGCCAAAAAACATACACATAAATCCACACTTCAAAGGGACTGTAGTCACCCCTGTGCAAGGTGAGAATTTATTAGACCCTCTAGGTATGGCTTTTGCCCTTTCACAGACAATACTACAAATGTAGTGGTGAAAGACCCTAACTTACTTAGAGCACATTGTTGGGATACAGAACATCACGTGTGTCAGTCACACTGTAGTCACCCCTGTGCCAGGTAACAAGGAGCAGAAACCTAACCAAGCATTGAAGAGCTGCTTTTAATGTAGGCAGCACTGAGCTACTGTACATGGATCAGTCACCTTATTTTGCATTGCTTCCTGTATTTTTCTATACAGGAACATAACTACTTGGGACATGTTTGTCCAATCTTATAGCTGCGGAGCCCCCTGGTGGCTCAGTGGGTTAAACCACTGACCTGCTGAACTTGCTGACCGAAAGGTCAGTATTTGAATCCACGGTGTGGGGTGAGCTCCTGCTGTTAGGCCCAGCTTCTGCCAACCTAGCAGTTTGAAAACTTGCAGATGTGAGTAGATCAGTAGGTATTGTTTCTGCGGGAAGGTAGCAACACTCCATACAGTTATGCTGATCTCATGACCTTGGAGGTGTCTACGGACAACACCAGCTCTTTGACTTAGAACTTGAGATGTGCACCACCCCCAGAGTCAGACATGACTAGACTTAATGTCAAGGGAAAACCTCTACCTTTACCTTATAGTTGCAGTTAGCAGTCTACACATCCTGTTATCTGTCATTGTTTATGCAGACTACTATTCATATTTGAAAGAACAGGTGTGGTTGAAGGCCGAGGATGCAGTTATGCTGCTCTGGCTCCTACTGCCAATATAGCTTTGGTGTAGAAATGTCTGTATTCTGCATTTTTGTAATTAAGATGAGCTTCAGCAGAAGCAGGATGTCCATTAAACAGTGACTTTAAAAAGGCAAATTTTGAACAGGTTGAGTCCCATAGATTTGCTGTCATTAGTTTCTGCATGCTTCCCTTTTTTCCTTTTGACGCAACTCGTACAATTCATTGTTGGAATGCTTGGTGCTTGAAAATGTAAAGAAAAAACCTTTAAATTTTTTTAAAAGTACATCAGTTAGCTTTCAGTGCAATCCTTAACGTGTTTGCTCCAAAGAAAGTGCAATTAAAGTCAGTGAAACTGTTTGGGATTGTTGTTGAAATTCCATAATTGAGTTATCCTTGGTGTTGTATCTGGCTGTTCGGGAAGACGTGGCATGTCTCTGATGCATTGTTGAGTCCAGTTATTGGGTAGAATCTACTTCACTTAAAAACGTGAAGGAAAAAGTTTGCAAAATAAAAAAGTAAGGCAGTTAACTTCCAGTGCAATCCTAAACATATGTTCTCCAAAGAAAGTGCAGTTGAAATCTGTTGAGCTTACTCCATAGTGACACTGTTTGGAAACAACACGGCAGCATTTCTTTTAGAATAGTGGTTCCCAGTCTGTGGACCACCATTACTACATCATTGCCTCGAAACCACAAGGCAACGAGAGAGAGACTGGTTTCACAAAACCCACTCACAGTGCCGAGGCAACAAAGATGTCAGGAGGGAAGAGGTTGACTACCCACGAAAGATTACTATCTATCACATCAGCTCTAGAATATTAAACATGGCTTTCTGTGGGCGAACAGATGGCGACTACTGGATGGCATGTGTTCTGTATCAGAAAATAGAGCTGATGTGGTGTAACCCAATACAATTTTCTGAATCAGCACCCCAAATAACCAAACCGAATCTAAAGTTGACCAAAAACCGATTCGTAACCCTTTTGGCACTAATGTTGGAGATTGGTCCCTTGTCAAGTGGTCCCTGGTCAAAAAAAGGTTGGGAACCACTGCTTTAGAAAATATAACTAGGATGAGTAGTTTAATTGTTTGTAGGTTAAGTCTACAAAATGGAGACGTTTAGTAGTGATGCTGTCACTATTCTAATTGCCCTGTTGCATGGGGTTAAAAATTTTGGCCTGCCTGCAGTGACATGAGGGAAATGGGGAGGCAGCTGCTTATGGATAGGACTGCATATAAACGTGATCTGGAGTCTTGGCTAAAACAAATTGATTTAAAGAGTATGTTCCTTGTTTTTAGTGCCCTTGCTGCCAGTCCCCGCCCAGCCAAGACCTGCTGTAGGACCCCAGAGATTTCCAGTGAGTAGCAGCTGTTTCTCCTCCTCTGATATGGATGAGCATACATTTGCAAAGAAATATTAATATGGCAAATAAAGGCTGTGCCAGTGAAATATAATTTTAAGGATTTGTAAATATTGACAATGATCTGTGAGTTAGAAAATTGTTTGTTAAAAGCTTAAGGTCAATGAATTTTTGAGAGCAGAATTAATTTTGCTTAATTATAGAAATTGTTGAACTAGTTTTTCCAATGGGGAGGTGTTTTTATTATAGTGCTGGGCTTGGGTTTCTGTAAGATACACCTTTGTCCATTACAGCCCTTTCAATACAAATAGACAGATTGCTTATTTAATAAAAAGAGCATATTGCATGCTCCATGTTGAAAGTCAAATGAGAAATTTCTTGTGCAAATGTAAAGATCAATTCTTGTTTTGTAGTGATTTTAAGCATTTAATATCAGAAGTTGATCTGACATTGCCTGACACTCCCCCTTTCTTATCTTTTGGCTTCAAAAACACACTAGGCACCTCTTTCTCTTGGCTAATTCGCCACCTTTGATTGATTTACTTCTCTGAATGACACTGAATACACATACATCCCCTGCCATTCACATTCCCATAATATGTAAATTTTGCAAAATTAGTTTTTTTCAGCCTTGCAAGTTCAGTTGCAATTTCTTCATTCAGAGTATCAAAGCACATAGAGGGTATTATTGCCTTCATTTGACAGAATAATGTGATCACACTTCAAGTATTCTTTCCATGCTCCTGGAATCAATAGAAACTGTACATAAAACAATATGGGGAGATAGTGTGCTTAAAATATATACACAGCCTTTGTCTGCCTGTCAATAGATTTATACAAAAATTAGCCAGTTTTAAAAAATGTACTTCTTAAAATATGAGATTAAATTTCTAAAGTTCTGCATGAATTGTTTTTTCCTTAAATATGTTTCTATAATCATTGAATATGTCAGTCCTTTCTATTAGGGATTACTAATAGTGTGAATCTTAAGGGCAATTCAGTATCTTTAAAAAGGTCTTCATTTTACTTTATGTAAGGGAGATTTTGAAGGATGGGATTCATGGGATAAATCCCATCTTTCTTTTGGATTAAGAACGTTGTAGTAACATATCAGTCACCTTTCTTTCTCTGTGCAGGTTTTAATTCTGTATAATATCCTGCAAATCAGCGAAATGTGAAAGCTTATTAAAATAATAGTTTGTACCATCATTATTAGATTCATTGAAAACTTTGTATATGATGAAGCACATAGGAACCAGAGCTATCCAGTTAATTTTTAAGGTGTTAGCTCATTTATAGACACTATTTCAGAACTTAGATTCATCTACATAAGGGGTATAAATGCAAAGCTTATGAGCCTTGGTGTGATCTTTTCAGGCGGAGTTGTCCTGACAAAGGAATATATTATTTGAAAGATTTTCTCAAATGTTACCTTAATAGTGTATTGATTTTTTTTGTTTTTCTGACTGCCTGTGGCACTGTGACATAATGAGTTTCCAGTCACATCTTCAACGATACTTGGTAGTACACTGTTGATCTAATTCCCCTGAAGATACCAGATTCTGCCTGATTTTGGAAACCAAACAGGGTCAACCCCTGGCTAGTACTTGGATGGGAGTCCTCCAACAAATCCCAGATGCTTTAGACCATATTTCAGAGGAAGGAATTGGCAGAATCACCTCTGAGTAATCTTTGTCTATGAATTCTCTATGAAATTTGTGTGTTATCCAAAGTCAGCTAGCGACTTGAAGGCACATACTGTGTTGAGGGGCCAAACTTAGACCATAGGTCTGCATTTGCTATTCTTACCGTATGTTTATCAAGAGGCAGGCAGATTCTGTATGGCATCAGTATTGGAGCAAAGTAGGAAAATGTCCTTATCTTTCATTTTGTCAGTCATCGGTGGATATATTTCTTACAGACAACAGCTTAGATGTTTAAAAAGGAACTATAGTGAATGCTCAGGCATACATGGTTGTCTCTTCGTTGAATCATAGTCAGCTACCGTGGTTTGATTTGTTGTTGTTGTTGTTAAACCAAGACACCCTAGCTTTTCTTTTAAGCTTTCATTCTTTTACAACCACCAGGCATGTAGCCAGGGGGGGCTGGGGGGGCCTCAGCCCCCCCGAAAGTCTCAGGGTGGTCGGTGAGAAGGCCTTACTGGTACATTATTTAAACTGTTATGTTTATTCATATCATGATCTGATCACCATGCACATTATACCCCACATTCATGGGGTTATTGGAGTAACAATATAAAAGGTTTGCTAGGGTAGACCCTCTTCCACCCAGTCTCAGCCCCCGAACCAAACTCAGCCCCGAATCAAAATCCTGGCTACGGCCCTGAAAACCACAGGAGGAAATGTGCAGCCTCAGGCTTAAAATCCATTGATCAAAACACATTCTTGTGTTAGAAACCAAACCTGGGAATCGGAAGTTCATCCTTGTAGTTAACATCCTTATAATTTGTGCTTTTCCAAATAGCTAGAGGCCATTTTGAGCACACTTGACCCAGAACCCTGGTTTACGGTTGATGAGCCCCATGGTAGTCCAAATTGCTTGATTCCTTGGGCTTCCTTCATGGTCTGTCATGTCATTTCAAGTGGGATGCAATGGCCCTTCTGATTTATTTGTCTTCCAGAACCCAACACAAAATCTGTGGTTGGTTTTAGCTTTGCTTGTGGATTTATCTTTACGTGCTTGGGAAAGAAGTAAACCAGAGCAGCAACTGCACCTGAGTTTTTACAGCAAAATAAACAGGGCAAGTCATGACTATTGTTTGCCCTGTTTATGCTTTACTGAAAGATGTAGTTAATCCTGGCATACACCTAAAAGCTTAATGTGTGAATAATTGCTTGCAACTAATGAAAGTAAGTTTTTTAAGTGCCTTCTGGCTACTCTTCTGAATTGCTAATAAGTGTTAGGGTTTTGTTTTTTTACGTTCTTGTTATGCTATTTTTGTAGGTGTCAGACATGTAATAGGAATTTTAAAAAGCCATTCCTTTTCCTGTCTTCTGCTCCTCTACCAAGTGATTCTGCTTTTTTAATGGCAGTGTTGTTAGAACAGCAACAGCAAATGAAAATTTCACTCTATTACTGTGCAGTGGTGCTGGCTCAATCCACGCATTCTGGAAAGCATTTTGTTTTCTTTTTAACATGATACAAGGTATCAGGTGGCCATGATTGACATTTCTTGGATAGAGCTTTATACAGCATTTCATGCAAATCATGTCTGAATGAGACTGCTGAATCAAATTACATTCCTCTCCTATTATAGCCCTGCAGATGTGCAACTGAGCTTCTTTAGCTTCTGTCGGTACGATTTCCTTATGAGGACTTGCCATTTTCACAACTTGTCTACCTGGTTCTACAATTTCAGCACTTACGATAGTGATGGGGCAATGAGCATTTCTTATCAGATCTATAAGTAATCGCAAGCCTACGCAGCATAGGGTTCCCTCCCCAGCCCATACAGTGTCAAACATTGTCAGGCTGGCAGAGGGGAAATGCAATTTAAAATGCAGGTGACATAATAACAAACATCCTCCATTTGCTAGTAGGCTTCTGATTAATCACTATTACCATACATTATCATACCATCAAATTTAATCATATCAGTGAATTCCCATCTGCAGGAGGAGGAGCAGAAGCTAAACATGATGGTAAGAGCTATTAAACAAGAGATAGGGGAGAAAGGTTTAGAAATCGAAGCAACCCAGTTCCTTGTTGTGTGTTCATTTCACAAATGATCAAACTGAGGTGAAATTGTGAACTGCTTAAATATGGCCATTTTTAAAATTCACTAATTCCAAGACCTCACAGTGCACAATTACACACCCTGTTCTGGAGAATCTGATCTACTGAAGCATTGAATAAAATTTGGCATTGTTTTTGTTCTTTAGTCCTCAGGGTGCCTATAGAGTAGAAGTTTTGTGGCAGAAACAAGTGCCTGAGGCATTTGGAAGAGTGATTGGATGGTAACCTTTTGTACGGACTATTATTATTTTCTCATGAAGAGAGGGTGCTAGTCCATGCATGTCATGGTTTTAAGGAGATGCATATATGAATTGATAATAAAAGGGAACACTACATTAGGTAGTTAAAAGAGAAAGACATAACCACCTATACATTTTTAAAGGAGGCCAGTACACAGACTAGGGAGCCAGCATAAGGTTTGAATGTTGGACTTAAATTCCTACTCTGCTACAGAAACCCACATGATGGCCTTGGGCAAATAATAATAATATCCTTTATATTCCGCCCTATTTCCCTGAAGGGACTCAAGGCGGATGCCAAACATAAAAGGCAAACATTCAATGCATGAATATAACAACAATACATCCATATTAACAAAATTTAAACAATCCAACATATAAACATGAGTTATAATATCCAGATATTAAATAAAAGTATTGGAGGAATATTAAAGTAAAAAGTTACTTTTAAAAATTGGAACTATAGCATCAGGCTTGGCGGCTTTGCACTATAATTACAATTTTTTTAAAAAATGGTTACTCTCAAAGCTGTGCCCTAGATTAAGCAGATTTGCTCTTTCTGCTTTCAGGCATGCTTTGAGTCATGCACAGGCTACCTGGGCTGGAAGTTTTAATTTTCAAAATGAGATGCTTGAAAAAAGTACAGAGTTCCCTTGGGGGAAGAAAATGGTATATAAGTATTTAGTAAATAAATAATACATATGTGGAGGATGGATTTCATTGGAATTGGTACACCTTCCATGGGCTAACAAGAAGCCATGTTATTTGCCATTAGGGATCTTGGATAGTAATATAATTTTTGTATCTTTTTTATACAAGGTCTAACATGCAGTTTTTCTATTTTCCCAGACACATAGTTTTAGGGGGAAATGGCTATTCAGTAGGTTCATATATTTTCACTAAAGTATCAAAACCATTTTCTTCCCATCCTTTGCTGAGAACTTCTGCTTCTCCTTATCTGTCTATTCCTTTTTTGCTGACCTTCATTTTCTCACAAGCAGTAGGCCGAAGGAAGCATCATAAAGTAATATCACAATATAAAAATACAGCAACTAATATAATCCCTGATAATAATGGCTGCTCTAAATTTCAATAGCATCTCCATGATATTTGGAGAAATGGACTATTCCTTAAACAGGGAGATTCATAAAATGTAGGAAAATATCAATTGGTGATGATACTTGTTTTTGTTTTTAAAAGGCTTGAGTATGGTGTTTATTCTATTTATAACAGTTATCTTTTGGAGGAGAACGAGAAAATTAAGGAGTAGCCTAGCCTTTTAACTATATCACTCACATTCAAAGGATAATTCTAGCTCAGATGGGAGCCTTCTGTTGGTTAGATCCCAATCTGAAAAGAGTATCTTCTTAGATTGGGACTTAACTAACCGAAGGCTCTGTGGACTATCACCTGTAATCTCCTGGTATCATTGTGTAGCTTGGAAGTCTTAATTTGAATGCAGGCCAAGAGTCTTATGTTATTATTATTTATTTATTTATTTATTGTGTCAGAAGCAAATTGAGGGTACAGTTATAATGCATTTAAAAACACAAACACAGTTGAAAACTTGACATTAACTTGAATGGTCTGGGGCCAGTGTACCTAAGGGACCGCCTCTCCCAATACAACCCCTCTGCGATCAGAATCCCGAAACCTTCTGGTGATACCGAGTTGCCAAACCCTGCACCTAACCACAACGCGGAGGAGGGCGTTCAGTGCCATTGCACCCGCACTGTGGAATGCTCTTCCTCCCGCAGTTCGGGCTCTACCAAACCTGCTGGCCTTCCGCAAGGCCTGCAAGACTCTCCTGTTCATGCAGGCCTTCGGCCAGTAATAATCCTTGGCCGTATAATGTACTATGCAGGCCATAAGAGTTATTTGGCACATATGTATATTGTATATTTTACGGTGTGAGATGTCAGTTGTTGTATAGTGTTTTTATAGTGTTTTTACTGTGTTTTTAATGTTTTGCCATGTAAGTCGTCCCGAGCCTACCCGGAGTGGGTGTCTTAACAAGTCGAAATAAATAAATTATGCAAAATGTCCTTTGATAAAAAGCTGGCCACTTGGAGTGCCTCTGGTGTCACTGTGAGAAGGTCCTCCATTGTGCATGTGACGGCTCAGGCTGCATTGCAATAGGTTGTCTGTGGTTTGCTCTTCTCCATATTCACATGTTGCTGACTCCATTTTGTAGCCCCATTTCTTATGTTAAAATCATATATTTCACCCTTGACTATTTATTTATTTATTTATTCAGATTTGTGAGTTGCCACTCCCGAGTGGCTCAGGGCGACTTACACCAAATTCAAGGTTAAAAACAGAATAAAAATAGCATAAAACACATTAAAACACAATAAAATACAATAAGTCCAATACATAGTAAGAACCAGATACTGGATTCCTCTCTGCTTTCTTTTTCTCCTCTTATGGTGACATCTTATTGGTGCAAAGCTTGGTTGGAAAAAGGGACACTGCCAGGAAATTAATTCTAGGGCCACTATTTATTGCCATCAGGACAAACTTTTTGAGAACATGATGATTATAAAATCAAACTTGCATTGAAAACATTTGTTTGACCCGCTTCATTGTGGGTTTGCCCTTTGATTATTTCAAGCCACTAGAGGTCTTTTTCTTCAAGAGGAGGTAAGGTCCAGTGGCTGCAGAAGTAATAGGATTAACATTTTGTGAGAGATGGCTGCTGTTTCAGTGATGTCATAGGTTACATAGTTACCCATTCTTTGCAGTTATATCATTTTATAGGAATTAGCAGAGTATCCTTACCTTGTGTCAGTGGCATTCTTCTATCCTCTTTGCATTTTAAGTGAGATTAATAAATGAAAATACGTTATAGTGATGGGGTGTAATTCATTGAAAGATTCATGAAGTTTCACTGACATTGTTGCGGTATTTAATTAGTCTGTTGGAAAAAAAATCCAGAGTGACCCTTTAGGAAAGCTGATAAGTCATATAATAGCTGTTAGATCCTCTTTATACTTTGCTTCATAAGATTAACATTGCGCCAAGCAATTTATGCTAAGTTTTCTCTTTTATTGGTAGTCGTAGTTATCTGAGGTTCATGAATAGATTATAACAGATAACATCATGTAATTAACAAGAGATGCTGAAAAGTAAAAGTACAGTTTGTGTAAGAATTATGTGTGAGAGAATGTTAATTTCTTAACTAGGGAGGATATTTGAGGGGATAAAAAGGAAAGCAAAATAGTATAATTCTTTGACAGGATTAAGGTAACCTTATCATGTTCTTTTAGAACATTGGATTACTTCTGTGTGTGGAAGTCATGATGAATGAGTTCTTCAGATGTCTGTAATAAATTGGAGACAAGTTAGCTTTGAGGTATGCCTGAAGTAATTGATAACTCTCATATTTGCTTGTTGTAAAATGCAAGCAAATATTCAAAGAAACATAGCTTTCTAGTCATAATTTGCAACTCTGGATAGGCAAATGGTGGCTTTTGTAAATGTCAGGCAGTATCTGATTGACTGGCTAGATCAGAAAAAAAACACCTTGTATATTTGCCTAAAAGTTGCTCTTGGTTAATTGGGCTGGAGCACTTGAATTTTTGAAAATATAAGGATGTATGGAAACGCTGGGGAATAAGCATAGCCTTTAATTATTTCCCCTGCTTTCACCTTGAAGAGATTGCCCTTTTAAGGTGGTCAGCAGAAAAAGGAAACCATGCATCAATAGCAGAAGTGTATGGTGTTACAAATACACGCTTTCTACTATTTTGACTTGACTGATAAGTAATAAAAAAGAATAAATATGTGCAGCCCCTGAGAAATCAGTTTATGTACAGACCAAAACATATTGGGCTTTTTAGAGAATACACTTAGACCCATAGTAAACACATGGAGACCAGTCTCCTCTTTTTGCTGATTCTCAATATGTGGTTTTCAGTTTCTGTTCTTGCTTTTTTTAAAGGTATTTTCTCCCGAGACTTGTGCATCAGTTAAAAACAGTGTTCTTTTTCTTCAAATTTTTTCCTTTGTCTCTATACATATTGCATCAACTCAGAACCTGTAGCTACTCAGTGAAGGTTTTGTTAATAATGTGACTGTACTAATTCTTGTCTTCAACCTTTCAATATAAGAACTGGGAGAGTTTGTGGCTCAGGGACCTTGAGATCTGCAATGGTAGGCGTCAGGCTTGTCTCACCTCTGCTATAAATTCATTGGGCCGTGTCTCACCTTACTAATGCTAATCTGCTTCACAGGGTTGCCGTGAGGATCAGTGACAGATGCTCTGTACAAACACTTTTGGAATATGCCCACGTGCTATAGAAATGTCCTTACTGTAGTACATCAGATACTGTAAAGGATACAGCCTTTACAGTATACAGTGGCACAATGGGTTAAGCCCTTATGTTGGCAGGACTGAAGACTGGCAGGTCGGAGGTTCATTTCCAGGGAAAGCGCGGATGAGCTCCTTCTCTCAGCTCCAGCTCCCCATGCAGGGACATGAGAACAGCCTCCCACAAGGATGGAAAAACATAAAAATAGCTGGGCGTCCCCTGGCCAATGTCCTTGCAGACGTCCAATTCTCTCACACCAGAAGCGACTTGCAGTTTCTCAAGTCGTTCCTGACACACACACATTGTCAAGCAGAAATAGACAAAGGGCAGACTCCCAAATATTGCTGAACTGCAACTTCCGTTTTCCTTATTATTAGCTATGCAGATCAGAGCTGATAGATGCTGTCATTCTGGGGAGCCACACTTTGCTTCCCCTAAAGTTGTGTAAGTGAATAACCTGCAGAAAGCTTTGAAGCCTAACCTTTGTTTTTGGTGCAAACTGTATTTGTGCTCCTCCAGATTGATCAGATTGAGGCAGGGGCATAAAACTAACAAAGATTGTATTTGTATTTCTAAAACGTGTTACACTAGTGTATAGTCAGTCTGTCAATGTGATTATTTTAGACCACATGTGCTCACAAGTCATGATCCTAAAAGATTAACATCTTCCTCTTTGATACTGACCAGATGGAACTATGAAAAAAGAAACCACTGTCTACAATCCTATTTATTTTGAGTCCTCTACATAATGCCTATTTTCTTTCATTTTGCTTTGTTGTTGAGTAAAAAAAAACTTTTTAAAAAAATGTTGATGAACAGCAGGGAATATACTACAGACAACTTCTCGTAATGATCTAGGGATGCATGTAGAATGAAAAATCTCAGGCTTGCTAAAATTGTTTTACAAAAATTTCAAACAGTTCCTGAAATCACCAGCGGCTCTGTTGTGAGGAAAGTTAAGCCTAGTAATTTTTCCCCATTTGATGTCTGTGAGAGAACATGCCATAATCAGCTAAAAATCATGGGACTATTTATTACACTGGCAATGACCTATTACTGTCTATGCAAATAGGTAGTGATATTTTTATTTTGTCACGCCTCTTTCCCCAGCAGCACATTGCACAATGTTTTCAGTTCAGCTGTTTTTTCTGATGATCATTTTGAATGGATTGCTACCTGCAACTGATATGTAACTATAAAGCAGTTATTAGCTTACAGAGTAGACTTTACACAAACAAAAGAGGCTTTAGGATTGCACTCTTAGAGACTGGACTCTTAAAGAATCCTGCACTAATTGAAAACTGAAGTTGTTGGCATTGTGACAAAACTTGCTTCCATAAATGTGAAGACTTAGCTTCAAAAGTGTTCCAGTCAAGATTAAGATTTTAAAAGGCAGGTACAACTTCCTAGAAAGGTATGACCTGCAAAAATGGCTTCAAAAATACTTGCTTTGTTGAAACTCCAGGGATCCAGAATGTAAACTGACATAATACATTATTATCACTTTCTATTAATATTTTAGCTGATTGATACTTTTTGTTACAAATGGACTCTGTCTCTAACACATAATATGCCATGTTGTCACAGAATTAAAAAAATTCAATTACTGAGCATAAATTTCAAATGTTTTTTTCATTGCTAATTCTGTAATAGCTGAATACGGTGCCATTCTGTGAAGCATTGATTTTAAACCAAGGGTGGCAAATATATGTTAATTTTTCATATCCTTTCTATAATAAGTGTTACAGATGCTTAAGTATTTAGGGTTGTGAGCTTTGTCAAATGTTGGTCCCCTATTATTCCTGAAGTATTATTTCTTTACTTCAGAATGGGAGGGAAAAATCAATTTATGACATCCAGAAAATTAAAGCAGCTTCATTTTGGTTGCTTAGGTTATACTAAATAGATAGCACAGAATAGCATGGTTTAAAGAGATAAATGTCAGGAGCATTTTCTAAAGTAGACATTCAGACTTTTGGATTAATGGGATAGAAGGTCAATAATTGCATGGATTTCAGTAAGCTCAAAAAGAGTTGGCATTCCTGTGGTGCTGCTGTGATTATTAAAACATTTTGAATTCACTGCATAGATACCATTCTTAGGTTCAGTGTTTGATTCTGAGGCGGAAGATATGACTCAGTAGGTGGGCCAGTTATACAGATTATAGCAAGATACTTTGATCTTTCTCCCTCTCTTTTAAAATGCATGTTCTGAATGAACTGTGGAAGAAATGCTTCAAGATTGATTTTGCCGTTTTATCCAACTAGTTTTTGTCATTTTTTTCAGGCCCCTCCAGATTTCCCACCGAATCCCCCTGGCCCTGCTCCTACTAACTTCAACCAAGCCCCGAGACTCTCTCTCCAGGATCAGTGGAGAGGGCCACCGCCTCCTTTGCCACCACCACCTCTTCAGGACAGAGAACCTTTCTTCATGGGAGGTAACATCTTTGTCCATTTTGGTGGCATGTATCAGTGTGTTAAGAACTAAGCAGCCATTTCTCCACCTGCTACTTATAGGCTAGTCTAAAAGTGGGCAAATCCGGCATCATTTGGTTCTGAGTAATAAAAACAGCAGAAGCCCCCAGCAGTGCAGATGAGCTGCTAAACTTGTTGACCAAAAGGTTGCAGGTTCGAATCCAGGGAGTGGCGTGAGCTCCCACTGTCAGCCCCAGCTTCTGCCAGCCAAGCAGTTAAAAAACATGCAAATATGAGTAGTTCAATGGGTACCACTCCAGTGGGAAGGTAATGGCGCTCCACGCAGTCATGCCAGCCACATGACCTTGGATGTGTCTACGGACAATGCCAGCTCTTCGGCTTAGAAATGGAGATGAGCACCAACCCCGAGTCGGACACGACTGGACTTAATGTCAGGGGAAAACTTTACCTTTACCTAGTCAAAACAGCATGTGAGCTGATTTAGCCCTCTTCCTCAAACCGTTAGTTTTTAAAAAATTGGTTAGCACATTATTACAACAGAAATTACGGAAGCAGTACGTACAGCTCTTCGCGTGTTTTGAACTTCAATTCCCACAGTTCCTAACAGCCAGTAGGCTGTTAGGAATTGTGGGAGTTGAAGTTCAAAACACCTGGAGGGGTGAAATTTGCCAATGCCTGCTTTAGGGTAACATGTGAAAACTATAGAAGTGTTCATAAGTACACTTCATTTATAACCCATGTAATTTACATTCCATGTTTATAAACCATATTATTACATTCCAGGTTCTAAATTTGTTCTTGATATAGTGCTAGAATCTCAAACTGAAGAGATCAGATAGCTGATAGCAGAGGAAGAAACTCTTCCTTAGTTAATAATATACTTTATTTATATTCTGCTCTGTCTCTCCAAGGGGACTCAAAGCGAAATACAGGTACACATATGGCAAATATCCAGTGCCATTATACAATTGACAGAGACAGACAGTACATAAACAGAAGCAAGGCTTCCCTCTTTTTATCTCCGACATCCAGCTGTGCTTGACTTGGCCATGGGGAAGTGCTGTTGTCTCATTTTCCACACCGAGGAGTCTGTCATCCATGGACTCCTTTCCTGATAGGTTTTTTGCTGGCATGTTTTTCAGGGCACCTTTTACCTCCCCACCAAAGTGGTACCTATTTATCTACTTACATTGTTGTTTTCAAAGTGCTAGGTGAGCAGAAGCTGGGCTGATGGTGGTAGCTCACCCCGACCCAGGCTTGAACTACCAACCTTCTGGTCAACAGGATCTTCTATAGCAGGCGGTATGTGCTAGCCCGCTGTGCTAGTTTGCGCTTAGAGAACTTCAGTTAGGGCAGCTGTGATTTTATTGCCAATCAGAATGGATAAAAACTGAAGTAGGCAAGACAAATACTCTGAACTGATAGACCATTTTTAAGTAGCCCTTTGTGTACACTAGTGATAGGGTGAATTCCGGAAAGTTTTCTTTACAACCCATTTGATTTCCTGACTCTGCTTGTTTTTACCAGATCCAAGGTTTCCCAACCATCCCTTGTTTGAACAGCGGAGTCCGCCTCCTCCACCTCCTCCTCTCCTTAACAGCACACATCCTGTTCCCGGCCAAAACCCACTTGCTTTTGCTCAGCCTGGACCAGGTTTCAATCAGCAGGGGCAACAGCCCATGTTTCCCAGGGACAGGATGGTGAGGCCTAACCACCAGCCACAGGGCCCAGTCGGAGTCCTTCACTTCAACCAGCCTGGAGCAGCAAATTCTCGGCCTTTCCTTCCTCCTCGACAGCCTTTCGTACAAGTCCCAGGCCAGCCATTCCTGACCGCTCTCACGCAGCCCAATATGCAGGTATGGCGCTATAAGGTGAGCTCTTCGTTACTGCAGTTTGAAATCTTGCAGCTATTTTAGCCTATATACTCAGAATATGAGCAAGTTCTTTGCAAGTATGAGCCATTCTCTCTAGCACCCCTTTATGCCTTTTTGTGAGCATCATAATTGGATACAAGTCTGCTATCCACCAGAAAATCGGGACTGTGTTACCCTTTAGGAAAAATGTGTTTTGCCTACTTTGCCCTTCAAGCTCTTTTGGACAATATGTATATGAAATAAACCTGCACAGATTACTGTATTAATTTTAGCTTTGGCCACACTTAAAAGAACCTGAAACCAATATTTTGCCTAAGCTGAATGATACGGAAACCTGTGAGAAGCTTTCGTGTACACAGAATGGGAATACTTAATTCCAATTGATGTTACAAATATAGATGAAATTTAAATATGCTTTTATTGCTGTGCCAAGCATGAAAACATGTTTCCCCCCTGTGCCCAATGCTAATTGAATTACAAGGGTTAGTGGCAACTTTATATCAGCACACTCCTTCAAAGTGAAGATATTAAACTGCTTTGATTTTTGTGAGACTGTTCACAGTTAATGGGATTAGAAAAGTTTGTAATGCAACACTTTGTTCAATATTCCATGGTTCCTTAAATTGATTTACTCCACAAGAAATATGAAAATAATCTATTGTTTAAAAACAAGTTCCTGTGCGGCACGTAGATTATGTATGCATGGAACTAGAAAATAGTAATATTTAGTCACCACAAAGGTTAGAGCACCCTCTGCTGGTGCAGTTGCCTTTCCTATGAACACTGATAATTGAACACTGACATTGTGGCCTTTCTAAAAAAATAGTTGATATATCAGTTAAGCTGCTACAGAAATGTTTCAATGCCTCATTTCTTTTTAAAAGGAGGTATAAGATGTACATGATATTTTTTAAACATGGGCTCATTCTTTCCTGCAAATGTGGAGACATTTGCTGGCTTTAGCGGTACAAGACTCAAGAAAGTGGAAAAACCTGTGAATAAAAATAATGCCTTTTTATCCCGAGAGAACATCTCCCAAGGAATCTCTTAACTCCTCCGGCGTGATAAACATCAGCCACAAGTTGACAATAGAATTTTACTGGAAGATGTAGCGATGACCATGTATAAATATGTGAAGGGAAGTCGTAGGGAGGAGAGAGAGCAAGCTTGTTTTCTGCTGCCCTGGAAACTAGTACCTGGAGCAATGGCTTCAAACTACAGGAAAGGAGATTCCACCTGAACATTAGGAAGAACTTCCTCACTGAGAGAGCTGTTCAGCAGTGGAATTCTCTGCCCTGGACGGTGGTGGAGGCTCCTTCTTTGAAGGCTTTTGAACAGAGGTTGGATGGCCATCAATCAGGGGTGCTTTGAGTGCAATTTTCTTGCTTGGACTGGATAGCCCACGAGGTCTCTTCCAGGTCTATGATTCTAGGAGATGTATTTTCTGTAGGACTATCTATCCCATCATCCGTTGTTCATACTCCCCCAAACATATTGTTTTTGTAATTAATCACTATGCTTTAATTAGGTTCAATTTGTAACAATAAAAATACATTTTTCATATCAGATATTTACATTACGATTCATAACGATAGCAAAACGACAGTTGTGAAGTAGCAATGAAAATAATTTTATGGTTGGGGGTCACCACAACATGAGGAACTGTATTTAGGGGGTCACAGTTTTAGAAAGGTTGAGAACCACTGATCTAGATCCTGCAGAATGACTTTATATTCAGCCCCTAGAACACCTCCTCAGACTGTGTGTTCAAACCCCAAATATTATGTATTAGTGTCCCCTTAGCTAAATGTTGGGGTCATGAAAAATTGACCAACAGTAAAAGGTTTCTGAATACCAGCTGTACTTCATAAAAAGGAAGAACAACCTGTTTAGCAAGCCTTGCAAATGCTGATTTATTATGAGTAAATGTTTTATGTTTATACTTATTTTAAATACAGACAGTCCCCAATGTACAAGCAAGATAGGTTCTATAGGTTTGTTCTTAAGTTGAATTTGTTTGTAAGTAAGAACGGGTACATTTTAAAAATCAATCTCAAGCCAGTTGGCTGAGTAGGAAGGGAGGGAGCTTGCTGACAGGCTCTCACATTCCTTGTCATCAAAAGCTTTCGATGGGCAAGGAAGGCTCCTTTGCCCCTTGCCCCAGTGTTGGCTGAGGAGGGAAGCAAGGGAGCAGCCAACACCGGGGCAAGGGGCAAAGGAAGCTGGCCAGAAGCCGAGGCTCCCCAGCTACAGCTGGAGATGAGAGATTAAAGAGCCTTTTGCTGGCCTCCTTCACCTTGGCTGGGGAGGAACAGCTAATTCCACCAGTCCCCAGCTGGCCGCCTCATCCCCGTTTGTATTTATGAGTTGTTCATAAGTCGGATGTTTGTGACTTGGAGACTGCCTGTACCTATATATGTTTTTTTAAAATGTAAGCGAAAATGGGTTGTGAGTGGAATTTTTTAAAGAGACGCTGTACTAGAGAGACCTAGAGAGAATGTTTTATTTAAATCTGTAAATTATCAGATCTGTAAATGTGACTGTAACTGTGGTCAGCAAGCTGCTGATTAAATTCCAGAATTTGACCATTTGAGAGCAAACTTTTGCTGAGTGTTCAACATATATGGGTTTTTTTCTTCGACTGTATAGGGTCCCTTGCACCCGCCTTTGCCGCAACACCAGCAGCACCCGCAGCTACCACAACAGCATCAGCACCAACAACCGCCACCTCCGCATCCCCAGCATCAGCAGCATCCTCCGCCACCACCGCAACAGCATCACCAGCAACATCAGTCCCACCAGCAGCAGCACCACCTCCTTGCTGTGCCTCCTCAGCCTCTGATTTCAGTTGCCCCGTCCCAGTTCAGGCCCCACATGCAAACTGCTCAGCAGCAGTCAAACAGCAACCGGATGCAGTGTCAGCAACGGCAAGGTCTGCTAAAGGCCAGGCATGTAAGTGTCATTGAAACGATTGCAGAAATGTGGATATATTAGAAGACAAAAGTGCTTCTAAATTCATAGCATAAAACCAGCGAATATCTGTCGTATTATTATTCTCTTCTTTCTAAGGGTCATATGGAGTAATAGCATCAATATGTATCTCTGGAAGTCCTGGTTGCCTTAAATTGCAAGAAAAAGCCCTAGGAGTTAATATCCCATACCCTGCTTGTTATAGATCCCTATGGCACTCACATCTTCATAAGCTTCATCTCATCTTCATAAGTTGACCAAACACCATGTCTACATCCTTGGGTCTCAGAAAATGAAAACTCTCATAATTTCCAGCCAGATGGTTTGGACACCCATGCATGGAACATAAGAGTTCAATTCATGATGGTTGAGATTTTTCCTCCCAAAATAACTAACACAGGGTTGGCAGTACATGACCCTTTTGTAGCCTCACTACAAGCAAGGCAAGGTATAATTTTGTTGGTAAACAAGATGGGCAGATAGCATGTGACATGTCTTGTGTGTTTTATTTTACTTCTAGTTGAGGAGAATTTAATTCTTTATTGAGGTTGGCTACCCCAATCTAGCACTAAAGTTTTCTTTAAAAAACAAGAAAGATACTTTAGAACCATTGGGCCAAAACTCCCATTTGCCCCATATCAAGAACTCCACTGGATGTCATTGCAAATATGCAGTGGTAGGGGAGTAATCCCAGTCTTCTACAGGTGACCGTTAGATTCATTGCTTAGATACAGATCAACAGAGAAGATAAACATATTTTTAAAGTCCAGCAATCCTCAACAGTTAGTGCACTGTTTCACACAAACGGGAAATCTTATCTGGAAAGAAGGGGAAAGAAATCTGATTTTGGAACTCGCTCCAGCACTCAGTCAGACAATGCCTTGAAGCTCTGCCTTGCATCGCTGGCTGAAACTGCTTTAGGACTAGCAGTAGTGATGAGTAGAAAATGCAAAAGGAACCTTGCTTTAAGGTTCATAGTCAATACAAGGTAGATAGAGGAGAATACATAGCTGAAAGCATATATAGCTGAAAGATTGTAGCACAAATTGATAGCAAGAGAGAGGTTTTCTGGTGTGGTTTCTGTCAAAGGCATAGAAGGAAAACTGAGTAGGACTACACAGGACTGTCTCATCATGAATGCTAAAGGATAGTTAGGGAAGGCCATGTTTGAAGGTGATGTTAACAGCAGTTGTCCATCTCTTGTTACATATCCTGTAATGTTATAGAACGTTTCTTGCTCTTTTCTTGCTTATCTGTTCCCTTGACTTTTCAAAGCAGATAGCATTTCTGTTTCTCTCCTCCCACATCTCTTTGGTTCAGCTTTGCTTATTGAGAACCTACTTCAGGTGAATGGGTTCATATCTACACTCACTTCAATAAAAATAATTTAGTGCTGGTAGAAAGCCAAGTTTCAGAGGACATCCAGCTGGTTTATAGTTACGCCCCTTCTTCTGGTCATCTTTTGAAATTACCATCCTATTTGTAGTTAAGAACATAAGAACATAAGAAGAGCCATGCTGAATCGGGCCTCAGCCCATCTAGTCCAGCATTCTGTGTCACACAGTGGCCCACTAGTTGTACACAGGGATCTCTAGCAGAATGGAGGGCAAAACCTCACCTGCTCCCGACCCCCCACAACCAGTACCCGGGGAAATCCTGCCTGCCTCCATCAACACAGAGGTGGCACTTGGATGTCCGTTTCAGTAACTACTGATTCCCTTGGTATCCATGAAACTGTCTAATCCTGCCTTGAAGCTGTCCAGGCTGACAGCTGTTACAACCTCTTCTGGAAGTGAGTTCCATGACCCAATGACCCTCTGGGTGAAGAAATATTTCCCTTTATTAGTCCTAACTTTCCTACCTTGGAGCTTTAGGGAGTGCCCCCTAGTCCTAGTGTTGGGTGACAGAGAAAATATTTTTTCTTTATTCACCTTTTCTATCCCATGCATGATTTTATACACTTCGATCACGTCACCTCTTAAACGCCGTCTTTCAAGGCTGAAAAGACCAAGGCGTTGCAACCTGATTTCATAAGGGAGCTGCTCCATCCCTTGGATCATTCTTGTTGCCCTTTCCTGTACCTTTTCCAGTTCCGTTATATCCTTCTTGAGGTGCGGTGACCAGAATTGTACACAGTACTCCAGATGTGGCTGTAGCTCCCATCATCTCAGTTTGAAGATGATACTGAGATTTTAGTCCAGTATAGGTGGAAGTTATATTAACCTGGAGAAGACTAAGTTAGAATGTGTGTGTTGGGTAATAGCTCCCGTCAGTTTTATCATTGGTTCTATATCAATATGTTTCTCAGTTTATTAAGCAGTGGTTATTGCACAGCAAAGAGGAAGTACATTTGAACATGGTAATACAATAACTAAAATCTGTATCAGAATCTTCATAAGTTTGTTTATAAAAACAAAATCTTTACTTTAGGCTGCCTTTTAAAAAGTAGAGTTCATAGTAATCTTTATTTTTTCAGAATACGCCAACACAAAATATTGCAAAGCGTCCAAATCAGCAGCTCCAGTCGCCTGCTCAGAGGAACAGTAACTTGCGTGAACTACCAATCGCACCTTTGCACGCAATCGAAGCTGTGAGCAACCACCGAACCTCAACGCCTGCTGCTCAAGTGAAACCCATTGCCAGCACCACCCCTGCAGTAAGGCCTGTTCCAGCTATGAAGAATGAGCAGGGAAGAACTGAACCAAAACCCAAAGCTGTTACTCCTGTAGCACAGCCTAAAGTGGAGGCAAAATCTGAGCAAGAGGTAGGGGATTCCACAATTTTCTTTATTTTTTATGGAAAGGAACCTTTTTGTTCCACATATAAATGGTGGAAATTAGAATGGAACATGGCTATTTGTGGGTTCTGGTTCCTTTATGCTTTCTTTCTGTTGATATTTTTCTAACAATCTTGTTTGTCAGTTAATTATGAATAATAGACAAGAGAATTGTGTCTTCCGAAAGCAAGCCTTGACTTCTATTGTTTAAAGTATTGAAGTTCTTCATCTCATTGTGTGTTAATTCTTTTCTCATATATATGAAAAGAATTAAAGTATAATATCTTCAATGACACATAGATAAGTAGGTCTGGGTTTTTAACTAACTTTTCTAGACTTCTACATTTGTATACTGGGTAATTCTTAATACAGGTAACCCAATGTGGTATACAGGAAGGCTTTCTTCAGCGTCTTTTTAAGTTGGAGTTAGGGAGGATTGGAGCAAAATGGCCACCATGATCCTTAGAGACATGAAATTCGGAAACAAAAGAAACTGCCATGGAGAAGGGGTCTCCAAGGGACCTCTATGCATTGTCAGTGCTTGGCTTATGGGAAGGATACTGGTACCTAATGAAAGGAAGTGTAAAAGGAAGAAAAAGAAAGTGAAATAATAAAAGACCATACAATTAAATGTGGATTTCACACTACGAGTTCCGAAACAAAGGTGGACTAAAATCTAAAAGGTCTTCAGAGCCTGCCACAGATATTTCTTTCTGGGTTTTGTGGTGGGTTTTTTTTTGGGGGAGTGCTGAAGATGTAACATTGGAGTAATATAATCAATATAATTTAAACATGAAAATATTCCAAAAGGGCAAAAAGGAGCATATCAAACACATTTTTCTTGGTCCAAAATTAACATTACATCAGTGCATGAAAATATTTGAACTTGAATCTTAAATCCAAATTTTGAAGCAAACCTTACATCAGTGTAAAATTCAAAATCATTTAAAATGAGTTCAAAGCTAAATCTTAGACTCAAATCCAAAGTTAAATCCATCTACTTAGTTGTACCTTATGTCATTGATGGCCATCTGCAACTTGGTCTGGAATAGACAATTGCAGATAAGGTATATAGAAGGTTTCCACAAGAGAACTAAGGATCGAAGCGATTACTATCACACAGTCTTTCCCAACCTTGTTTCCATTGAATATTCTGGACTGTAGCTCCCATCATCTCAGTTTGAAGATGATACTGAGATTTTAGTCCAGTATAGGTGGAAGTTATATTAACCTGGAGAAGACTAAGTTAGAATGTGTGTGTTGGGTTATAGCTCCTGTCAGTTTTATCATTGGTTCTATATCAATATGTTTCTCAGTCCTGCTACAGTGGCTTTTTTCCTGTCTTTTGTAAAACTCACTTGGTGCTGTAATAATACAACCAACACTACATTTTTTCAGAAGTATTTTAAAAATTCTTCCTCTTAGATACATTTAATAAGGCAATGATGGAATCTAAAAATATTCAGTGAGTTGGCGACTTGCACGGAAGATCTAAACTATTGTGTTGCATAAAATGGACCAATTTCTTATCTTTTGTATTATCCATGGCAATACATATCAGAGGGTACTGATACAGGAGCAACCTTTGGAAGCAGCTTTTTATGTTCTTGATTTTCCCTAGCTTCTGCCAGAGTTTTAGACCCTCTGGAAAGGTTATTTGACACACAAAGAGCATAATACTTTTCAGAAAAGCTTAAGGCTGGAATATTAAAGCCATTCCTGATATGCCATTAATATTCCAACACAGCATTTGGCAACATTTTAATTCTGAAGAGAGTGCATGAGTTCAAGGTCAGAGAGATTGACTTGTGCTGTTCATTATAACCAATTATTGTGTGACAAATGAGTTTCTATCAGGCTGAAAATTCTGTAAGAAAAATCAATAGTTCTAATCAGGGCCTTTCAGGTCATTTACCATCCTACCTTTTGTTAGTTTGTCAGAAAAGAGCAAGATAAAACCTGTGTGACACTGGGCTGCTTCTGTATTGTTACTGGTTCCATTTTAAGCCATATTTTTAGATCTTGAATTATATTAATAGTTTAATTGGTTTCAACAACTTTTGAATAAGTTCTGATTTAGACAGCTTCAGTTTCAGCATTTTGATTTTCTATTTTTCTAAAGTCCAAAGTGGAGAGATGTATTCTTTGACTCTTCCTATCTCAGCTAATTAACAGCTAATAAACTTTTGATGGGAGCTGAATCCTTAAAAGCATCGTTTCTTGGTTAATTTAAAATGCTTCTTGGAGAGAGCATGCCGTTTCATTCCCTTCACGAAGTAATAGGTGTTTTGACCCATCCGGCATACTATTCTTGTTTTGTTTTTTTATTCTGTAGCTTCCCGAAGAAGATGAAGAGACTCGACTTTATCGCTTGAAGATAGAGGAGCAGAAGCGTCTAAGAGAAGAGATCCTTAAACAAAAGGAGCTCAGGCGACAACTTCAGGCCGGGGCTCGAAAAAGAGAGTTGCTCGAAAGGCTAGCCCAGCAACAGCAGCCGCCGCCACTGCAGCAGCAGCAGCAGCCACAGCCGCAGCAACAGCCACAACCGGGTTCTTCAGTACAGCATCAGGAGGAGGAGATGTCACAGTCACCCGCCAATGGAAATCCACTGCTTCCCCTCCCTGGGGCACCACCCCGCCAAAATGTGAAATACAGGCTGATGGGTAAAAAACAAGACCCATTAGTTCCCAACCCACCTGCTGTGCAGCCTAAGCCCTTAAATATTCTGCAGGCTGGAGATAACGCACAGTTTCAAGGACAACAGATAAAAACAGTGAAGCAGTTCAGACAGACTAGGACGGTGCCTGAAAATGAACTCCCTTCCCCATATAAAGGGCTGCAAACCAGATCTGGTGGAATGCACTTGATGAACCCATCTCAGATTGCGCGGGTGGCATCAGTACAAGGCCAACCTCAGGAGCTGAAGCCTGGGGTGAAAAGGACTGTCATGCAGCGGGCAAACAGTGGTAGTGGAGATGGGCCCCATGTCGGCGCCAAAGTCAGGGTGATTAAGTTGTCAGGAGGGGTAAGTTACCAGGCTTGTCTGTCGGTTGTTCTCATGTGGTTTGTTTGTGGTCTGTGTCTGTCTTTTTGGCGTCGTTGGCAAAGGCCCAGAGATCGCAACATTGAAAGAAATAACTTTAGCAAACTTCACTTCCCTCCCAGGTATTTCCCTGTTAATTTTCAGCTGGGCTGATGATACTTTAAAAAAAATCACCCCTACTAAATAGAATACACACACTTTTCCCATCACTGGAATCCTGAAGGGTCTCTTGAGCTGATGGCGGTATGCCAGACGTTGACATGGTAAACAGAACCAACAGATAGAGCACATATACCATGTGGAATGGAAGTACTCATTTCCCTGATCCAACTTTACATCTAAATGGAAACCTTTCTGATTTAACTGTAGTCTTAAAAGGGGAACTAAGGGTTGTAGTGGATGACAGACCAAGCATGAATAATCTGTAGTTATGTTCAGAAACAAAACCTGCTCCCAAATGGAGAAAGGATAACATTCACGAGGTACACAGTTTAACACAAGGAGAATGTCTTAGTTCAGTTGAGCTCACATCACAACATGAGATGTGAACGTTTGGGATGACACACCTGAGAAAAACATTAAATTGAAACTTAAAAAACAAATTGCCTACAAACCAGGAGGTGCTTTATGGTTCAAAGTAGTGAATAATAAACAAAAAGAATTCAGTTTGCATCAGGTATTTATGAGGAGAGCAGTAAGAACTGCATTTATCAGAAAATGAAAATGGGCACATGGAGCACTTATTCCTCTTCAATTTAAGATGAGGAAACAGGTTTAAGCTGAAAGTCAAATAATCATTGTTGGCACATTGAATTGTAAGGATAGGAATTGCCAGTAAGAAAGAGGTTAGCTGTACACAACAAAGAAATTTCCCACTGGCCCAGATAGTGATGATATTGCAATGCATTGAAGAGTAGCTAGGAAGGCTTTGCTTTGATGTTTTTCTACCTCACTCTTCATGGTAGTAGTTATGTCCTGTCTTGTATGTCAACAGACAACAACAACAATCAGTAGTATATATTGACAGATAGTGAGGAGAAAAGAGATTGATAAAGACAAGGCAGAATGTAGCTGATATGTACATCATGCTGTGTGTGAATATATAGTCCTCCCAAGTGGAATTCTTTTCATAGCAAAAATGAATTTCATCCTACTCCTGGGAAAAATAATGCCAAACAATATTTGGGCTGAAATAGATTTTTTTAAATCCAGTTTTTACTGCTGGTTTTTCACTAAAGATCTGACCAGTTCCATGGAGTTGGACTTCAGTTTTTGGAGTTCATTTGGTCGTATCCTCTGTTCATTAGGGAACAACTTAGTTAGATAATTTAAACATTGTGGAGAATCCTTCCTCTCAGCAATAATTACCACCACCCCCTCCCCCTCGTCGTGGTCAGAGCAGTGGGCCTCAGAATGAGAAAGTGGTTCAATGTACAAGGAAGTAGTTTTAGAATACTTCGCATTAAATAGAGCTTAATAGAGGACAGTTCATTAGTTGAGTAAAAAAAATCTAGAGAGGCTGTAGAATCTCTTTCTTTGGAAATTTTTGTGTAACAACTGGATACATATTTGAGGGATGCTTGATGGGTGAAGAATAAAACAGAGGCTTTATTCATGGCAGAGGCATCTATGTGAAACCAGATATTATTTCAAAAACTTTTGCTGTAGCATTTTCCACTGCTAAAGAGGCAAGTTGCTGTTGGATGGCAGGTTGGTATGCCTCCTTGGCAGAGCTTTAGCAAGACCTCCAGCTGTGTGTCTGGTCCAGGCCTTCCCACACACAGAGTTGCTTTGGACCAAGGCCAAAGTTTCCTGTCTTGGTGAATGGGATAGGAGGCCATTTCTTCTCATTACTCCTTGCAGGAATCATATACAAGATTTTTGTCAAGCTGGTTTTGTTCAGCATTAATAATAAGTTACACTTTTCCCCCCCTTTCCACCTTGAAAATTCTAATACACATTTTAATCCAGTGTAAAACGTTTCCAGAGCAAATGATTTGAATTCCTTGTTGCAGCAGGGTTGTTGCTAGGGACACCTCCTATGGCCATTAAGGGTCCTTCCAAAAGTGCCTAGCTTTTCTACTAGCAGTCTGCTGTTTTTCAACTTTGGTCAGAAAGGAGGCAAAGTGTGCTTCTCCTTGCCCCTATTAGAAACTAAGTGTACTTTTTATTGATGTGTACTTTCATAGGGGCCCCTTGGTGGTGCTGTGGGTTAAACCTCTGAGCTGCTTAACTTGTTGACTGAAAGGTTGGCAGTTCGAATCCAGGGAGCAGGGTGAGCTCCCACTGTTAGTCCCAGCTTCTGCCAACCTAGCAGTTCAAAAACATGCAGATGTGAGTAGATCAATAGGTACCGCTTCTGTGGGAAGGTAACGATGTTCCATGCAGTTATGTTGGCCACATGACCTTGGAGGTATCTACAAACAATGCCGGCTCTTTGGCTTAGAAATGGATATGAGCACTACCCTCTGAAGTCAGGCACGACTAGACTTATTTATTTATTTATGTATTTATTTGAATGTATTTGCCGCCACTCCCAGTGGCTCGGGGCGGCTTACATATGATACACAAAATACAACTAAAATACAACTAAAAATATCACAATTGAATATCATATTAAACATCACATTAAAACCGCACATTAAAACAACCACACTTAATGTCAGGGGGAACTTTTACCTTTACTTTCAAGTTGTTTCCAACTACGATGATCCTAAGACAAATCCACTTTGGGTTTTCTTGGTGAGGTTTATTCAAAGTAGATTTGCCTTTTTGTCTTTCTCTGAGACTGAGACAGTGTAATTTACCAAGGTTGAGGTCACCCAGTGCATTTCCTTGGACCCAGTTCTCCAGAATGATAATCCAAGACTTTCCATCAGCTGCATTTCTATGCAATATTCAAAAGGTTAACTTCCTCTTAAGCATCCCTTATATCAACAAAGAAGATTGGTAGCATTTATGTGCTAGACCAGTGGTTCTCAAACTTTTTTGGCCTACTGCCCCCTTTCCAGAAAAAAAATTACTCACCGCCCCCCTAGAAATTAATTTTTTTAAAATTTAATAGCAATTAAACAGAAAGATATATGTATTAATGCAGTGGTTCTCAACATTTCTAATGCCGTGACCCCTAAATAAGGTTCCTCATGTTGTGGTGACCCCCAACCATATTTTAGTTGCTGAGGGGACGGGCAGCCTGAGGTGATTAATATTTCTTACTGGGAATAATAGATGAGGAATTGAAAATGGATCAAAACCAAGATATTTTATTCACATATTTAACCACGGCGACCTTATAGTACATACAATTCAAAGTATAAACATTCAGATTAAGATACTTGATTACATTTTCAGTAGTTTGTCAAAAAGCTACAGCCATGTTACTTTTTTCTATATCTTGCATACAGAAATGCAAAATTTTTGGCACTGGGGAACAGTCTGGCTGATTTTGATAGTCTGAGAAGTAACTTTGTCAAAGCTCCATGTGAGGTTGAGATCCATTTTTTTTGCATGTTTTGAGTCTTGTGCTGAGTTTCTCTGGCTCTCAGTCCCCTTTGAATTATGTGTGTGTTCTTCTTTTGTGTCAGCATTTTGAGTGGCCCATCCAAATCCGAACTGTTTGGTGTCACATATGTCATGTTCTGTCTCAACAGTACATTGATTTTTCCAGTACTGCAACACTTCCTGAAAATGTTTAGATCTATCACTCCTTTGAAGAGCTTGAGTTTATTTATTTATTTATTTATTTGTTTGTTTATTGTTGACAAAAATAAGATGCTGGAATTATTGGAAAAATTTTCAGCAAAGATGTGCTGCTGCATGTGATATACTTGGAAACACCAGCAATATTTGCTTGACAATGCAGTCTTATTGTTGTCTTCAAGCATGTGAATTGAAGCAAAGTAGCCAAACAACTATCTTCACTAGAAATACATTCAATAATAATAGATTGGTTTTCAATAAAAGTTATCATTTAGGGCTGTTTCATAATAAATGGTTTATCAGAAAGCACTCGTGCAAGTTGGAGTTCTACAGGCAAACTGTCAAGTGTGACCGCTGGGTGCTCAGATTTGTTGCTTTGATGCTCACTGTGGGAATGTTTATCATACATGCATGATTTTAAGTAGCCTTTAGATAGCAGCCAGTAGTGAAGACTTGAAAAAAATGATTTCTTCTGGAAGCATGCTATAGAATTGCACTGAAGGACCTAGAAAATGCTTAGAGAGAACACCTTTCCAGCATTTTGGGTCCTACAGCACACACCTCTATTGTCAACTTCTAATGAAAGCATACAATTAGATGACTTAGAAAATGCCTAGAGAGAACATATTTTTCAGACATAGGTAATTGAAATCACGGATACTGCTCCTACTGCTATGGAGGTAGTACTTCATGTTTTGTACAGTAATTTTCAGTTGTTTTATTGGATGGCATCAAAAAACCTTCCATTTTTAAGTGCTCTTGAATGATGAAATGTCATTGTAGAAGAGAGGTCTGTTACCCTTCTCTTTAAAATTGGTGCCTGTTCTTTGCTTTCCTTTTCTTCTTTTACCCATTCTCCGTGAAAGACAAGATGTCTGGGAGCTCAGTAGGGACAAGGGTGATCTTTTGGTTGCTAACAATATTGCTTCTTGGTATAGTGGCTTCATAAGAAAATGGTCTGCTTAACCTGCTCAGCACCACCAAAGCACTGGCTGATTTAGGCTAGGACATAAGGCTGTAGTTTTGCAGGCTTCCTAAGATTAAGCTCAGGTTTTATGTCTGAATAAGCTGATCCAGGCAGGATGTTGATCTCTTCTACAGGTCTGTTGCTTTTCTGTGCATTTTAACTAACACTTCTATGTGATTAAATGCCTTTAAAGCTTTCTAACTTTGTACATAACAGCCTAAAATTAATTCCAATCAAACCTTTGCCTTTTAAAACATCGGTGTCAAAGCCTGAAAAATGTCTATACAAAGGTATATATGCATATTTACATTTTGGTGTGCATAAAATAAACATATATGTGTATCCACAAAAACTCAAGAAAATTAGAATATACTGCTGTTTTTGCTTAATGAATCATTGTTTCCATGCAAAATTTCCAGGCTAACTTTTATGACATGCAAGCTTTAACAATACATCTCTCTCTCTCTCTCTCTTTGCATTACTTCGCGAACGTAGATTCTTTAGGAAGAACTCATCCCACGCTTTTTACAAGCGCGTTGATGACTAAAAAGGCCAATCTGAGATAGGCAAGTCCGGTTGCAGAAAGCACAGCAGATAGTCTCTTTGGGTGATGTTGTTTCCAAGTTGCTGAGGCCGCAGCATTGTGGATAGTGCATCTCCATGCCTCCTGATGTGAGGCCAAGGTGGACCATTTTTGGTGATCAATCTGGCCGAGCCTGAGATGTTGTTTCAGTGAGTCCTTATATCTCTTTTTTGGGGCGCCTCTCTTGCGCTGACCCGTGACAAGTTCACCATAGAGTAGTATCTTTGGGAGGTGGTGGTCCTCCATCCTAGAGACGTGCCCTGCCCAGCGCAGTTGTGTTTTCAATAGCATGGCTTCAATGTTGGTGATCCCTGCTTGCTCAAGGACAGCAACATTCGCCACATAGTCAGTCCAGTGTATATTTAGGATTGTGTGAAGACAGCGCTGATGAAAGCGTTCGAGGAGTCGTAGGTGCTGGCAATAGGTGACCCATGTTTCAGACCCATATAGGAGAATAGACAGTATGATAGCTCTGTACACACTGATTTTGGTGCTTTGTCTCAGGTGTTTGTTACTCTTTTGTGAAGCCTTCCAAATGCACTCTATGCCTTTGCTAATCTGTAATCTATCTCTTTATCAATCTTGGCATCTGAAGAGATGATGCTTCCCAGGTAGCACAGATGTGCCTATGCTGAGGTGGGGATGATGGTGTTCTTCCTGTGGTGCGGGCTGGTAGAGAACGTCCGTTTTCTTCAGGCTGACTTCCAGCCCAAACAGCTCTGCAGCTGTTGCATAGCAGGATGTTAGGCGCTGCAGAGCTGCTTCTTTATGGGCGACAAGGGCAGCATCGTCAGCAAAAAGCAGCTCACGGGCTAGATATTTTAGAGTCTTAGTGTGAGCCCTCAGACGGCTTAAGTTGAACAATCTACCATCAGTACGATATCGTATATATATGCCATCTTCTTCTTCGAGATCTGCCGTAGCCCTTTGGAGCATCATGCTGAAGAAGATTGTAAATCGGGTTGGTGCAAGAACACAAACTTTTTTCACTCTGTTAGTTATTAGAAAGGGCTCTGAGAGAGCATTGCCGTATCTGACTTGACCGTGCTGTTACATAAGATATAACGGGATAATCATTTTGAGAAATTTGGGGGGACATCCTAGTTGTTCCAGGATCTGCCACAGACCTTTTCTATTCAAAGTGTCGAAGGCTTTGGTGAGGTGGACACAGGCCCGGATCAGGCCCTTTTGCCGCCCAAGGCCAAAGGGTCTGCCTCCGCCCCTCCCCGCCCCCTGTCTCCTCCCCGCCCCCGCCTCCTCGCTGGCGCGAGGAGGAGGAGGGAAAGCCCCACTCCGGAGCCGATGCGGGGCCTCCCCACAGCTGCTCCTCCCTCCCTCCCTCAGCCACCATGCCGGCCTGAGAAGCGGCCGAAATCGCCCTTTTCAGGCCGGCTTTAGGAGGGAGGGAGGATCAGCTCCGCGCCGCCGAGGAGCCGGGGGCGGAGCCGGGGGCGGAGGAGGGGCGGAGCCGATCCTCCCTCCCTCCTAAAGCAGAGCCGAGGGAAGCAGAACAAAGAGAGAGGGCGGCCGCGCATGCGCCCTTTTTTTGTAATTTTTTTGATTTTTAAAAATATTTTGGGGGATTTTTTTTTAAAAAAAATTGGGGGTCCGGATCTGCTGCCCCCCAAAAGTGCCACCCGAGGCCATGACCTCGGGTGGCCTTATGGGTAATCCGGGCCTGGGTGGACAAATGTTCCATAGAGTCCTTTGTTCTGCTCTCTACATTTCTCTTGCAGTTGTCTAAGGGCAAATACCATATCTGTGGTGCTCCTATTAGCTCTGAAGCCGCATTGGCTTTCCAGGAGAAGTTATTCTGCAATAGCAGGAACTAATCTGTTCAAGAGTATGCTTGCAAGGATTTTTCCAGCAATGGAGAGCAGTGTTATACCTCGATAGTTTGAGCAATCGGATTTTGTTCCTTTTTTCTTATACAGTGTGATGATAACTGCATCTCGCAGATCTGATGGCAGTTCACCTTTTTCCCAGCAACTCACAAGGAGCTCGTGGAATTTAGCATGAAGTACATGACCTCCCTGTTTCCAAACTTCAGGTGGGATTCCATCGATCCCGGCTGCCTTGCCATTTTTCATCTGCTGTATGGCCTCAAGGGTCTCTTCCAGAGTGGGAGCTGTGTCCAGTTCATTTTTCATTGGTTGTTGTATCATGTGTTGGATAGCTGAACCTCTGACTACTCGGTTGGCATTGAAGAGACTCTGAAAATGTTCAGCCCATCGGTTCAGGATGGAGGCTTTATCAGTAATTAGTGTTTGACCATCTGTACTGTATAAGGGGCTTTGGACCTGATAAGTAGGTCCAAACACTGCTTTGAGAGCTTCGTAAAAACCTCTGTGATCACCCAGATCTGCACAACGTTGTGTCTTTTCTGCTAAATCGATCCACCACTTGTTCTGAGTGTCTCGGTGTTTTTGTTGGAGTTTACTACATGCGAGACGACGGGCTGCTTGTCTTACATGGCAAGATGGCTGGGCGACGTGTGCCTGGTGAGCAGTTTTCTTCTTTGCCAACAGCTCCTGGATCTCTTGGTTGTTTTCATCAAACCAGTCTTGGTTTTTCTTGAGGGAGAACCCTAGGGATTCTTCAGCAGACTGCAGGATACTGTTTTTGATGTGTTGCCAAAGCGTTGTTGCCAAAGCGCTAACATTATTGTATCAACTGGTTGTATTTCCCTTTAGAAACCTCTTAGCTGTGTTTTAATCAGAACAACGTATAGCTTCTGTTATCCGTCTTCTTTTGATGCTTAGTTAGATACTGTAAGAAAAAGTGCATCAGAAATTCAGTTTTGTGCCTTGTCTGGCATACTGTACAATGGACACTCTCAGACTCAGGGAGAAAATTTTAGAAGTAGTGGCGAACACTTCCATTTTTACCACTGTTTGTTGATTTGGAACATATCTGCTCTCCATTTGCTTTGTCTTGTGTTTTTTTTTATCTTTTCAGCTTCAAGTGTGTTCTTAGTAGAAAGTCTTTGGTCAGGCCAGGAAAGATCTTTAGACAAGTGACCATTGGGAGGTGGATGCTTTGTTGAATGACTGCCTTTTGCTGTCTTTTTCTGGCTTGGCTTGTGTTTTCTTTGCTGTGTGTTTCTGGCCTATTCCATTTGTCTCCTTAAGGACTTTTATGTCTGTCGTGTTGTGTGCATCGCTTGCATGAATTTTGAGGAGGTCTCATAAGTGAAGGGAAAGACAAAGTGAGAATTTGCTTTTTACCTTCTCTTGATCTTTTTGGGAGCAAAGTGAAAAAGAGTGGCATCATGGGGGTGGGAATACTGAACCTTTTGTCTTTGGGCCTTTGCCAGTTCAGGAACTATTTATGTTGGTCTTCAGCAAATCATGAATTACCTTTTGCGCCTAGTACATGGTAGATACTTTTTGCTTCAGACTTTTATTACAAACAACAGGATAGGTAAACGCAAACACCACAATATAATGAATAACACAGATATATTATAGCATTCAAAAGGACTCAATGGTCCAGAGTGTCAAAGATCAAAATTGTAAGTACATTCTCAACATAATCACATATTTTTAAAGGGACAATGCCCTATCTGCTATATAATGAATATAAACAACATAAACAGCATATACGAGCTGTAAACTCACACAGGAGTGAGCTGAGACGCCGCAGCTGGAAGGAAAAGCTCCTCCGTCATCAAAAGCGGACACAGAACCCAGAAGCCCTCCCAGGCGCGATACAAATCAGGGTATTAGCATTATTAAAGTGCTACAAAACAATAATAGAATGCACACTATTAGCAATCACTGGGAGGCTTGCAAAGCGGTCAACGAATAGTTATATTCTGCGCCTTCGTTACTCCCCGAAAGGGGCTTCTTCAGGACCGTGGGCGTGGTCAATACGGGGATTCTGGAGGGCGTCCAACAGCAGTTTTGTAGCACTTTAATAATGCTAATACCCTGATTTGTATCGCGCCTGGGAGGGCTTCTGGGTTCTGTGTCCGCTTTTGATGACGGAGGAGCTTTTCCTTCCAGCTGCGGTGTCTCAGCTCACTCCTGTGTGAGTTTACAGCTCGTATATGCTGTTTATGTTGTTTATATTCATTATATAGCAGATAGGGCATTGTCCCTTTAAAAAATATGTGATTATGTTGAGAATGTACTTACAATTTTGATCTTTGACACTCTGGACCATTGAGTCCTTTTGAATGCTATAATATATCTGTGTTATTCATTATATTGTGGTGTTTGCGTTTACCTATCCTGTTGTTTGTAATACAGCACCCATTCATTTGTATTTAGACTTTTATTATCACCTTTTTCTTTTACTCCCGTAAAATATAGATTCCAAACAAATTAGTTGCTTCGACTTGTAGCTTCTCATGGGCAGCAGGTTCCAATTCCTTCTGTATGAATGTGCCTTCACGTTGCCTGTTGATTTATGGTGACCCTGTCCATTTCATAGGGCTTTCTTAGCCAAGGAATACCCAGAGGTGGCTCTTCTAGTTCATTTCTATGAACTGAAAGAGCCACCTGGAACGTGAATGTGGAAAGGTTTTGATTAGCAGTCTCTCATTCCAGTACTAACCATGCCTGACCCTGCTGAGACTCCAAGAACAGATAGAATCTTATGCCCTTAAAACAGTGGCTCCATTTGTTTTGGACTTCAGCTCCCAGAAAGCTTGCCAGCTTTTAGGAATTGTGGGAGCTGAAGTTCGAAACATCTGGAGGACCAAAGGTTAGGGATCCTTGCATTAGAATATCTCAGCCCCTTTCTCATTCCTTAGACCTTTTGATTCCTTTCCCCTGCTTAGCTCCATTTTCTGCTCTGCTGTTCCTTCCACAGTCTCCTTGCTATCTACATTTTCTGCTGTGAACCTTAAAGCCTAGGGGACTACTAATGCTATGTTCCTGCCAGTAGTCCCGTTGACATTTAGAGACTAAGCTAGGTCTTCTCACATGGTAGAGATAATACTCAAAAGTGATAGAATGGACCAAATAAACTGTGAGTGTGGAATCATTTTTGGGGCCTCATCTGTTCTACAATCCTATTTATAATCTAGTTGTGTCCATAGGATAAGAAATTGTTCCCTTGCCCATCTTTGTCCTATTGCAACCCCTTAACCCCTAGTGGCTGTCAGATAATGTTGCCACTATTGATCTGATCTCTATTCTCTGCACTTCCACGTCTTCAAAGTGTGGAAATCACATCCCTGTTTTAGTCACATTAAACTGTGACACATAAAAAGGCAAGGTGGCACAACAAAAAGATATGCCACATCAACAAAGGCCATCCATCAAGAATTCTTTGCTTGTGTATTAATTACTCCAAGGGCTGGATGGTCTTTGTGGTCTCTCCCAACTATGATTTTGCATTAAACAGTCACTGTAAGAGGAAAATGTAGATAAGGAAGAATCCAATTTTGAGGAGCCAAAAGTTGCCCTGCCAGGAGCTAATCCTTTCACCAAGTTATACTCCTAAGCCATATTCAAATTACTTGTAGTAATTTGAATATGCACTCTGTAGTAGTCACTTGTGGACTTTGGTCTAACTTTCAAGGCCCCCTGGAAAGTTCAGGGCCAACACAATAGTAATTTCTTCCAATCCGCACAGCCCACTAAGTAGGACGGAAGGAAGATAGGAAGGAGACGAGCCACTGTCCACAGTTAGCTTTCAGCTATTTCCACTAATTCATAGATTACTCTTGATGGAATGTTGCCCTCGGTAGAAAAAAGACTGCCACTTCTAAATAGACAAGCTACCTTTCATTTTAGCAGAGCCAAGTGTCTCTGTTCCCCATGTCTAGCAACTGAAGAACTTGGGTGGGAGGCAAGAGTCAAGTTTACATTTCTATATGGGCTAACACATGGATTAGTTTTATCATTGTTCTGCAATCTGATGATGCAGGTTTGTAAATAATAATACCCCCTGTGCCTATGTAGTAAGAGACGCTTCACCTGTTGGATGTTACCCATTGACTACTATGGAATGTTATGATGCTTTAATATTATCTGTGTGATTAAATCATCTTATGTTGTTGTTGTTGGGTGGTTTCTCCTTAGCTAAAGACTCGACTCCCTTGCTCAGAGTGACATGTCTAGTCCTTTGCCATCTGAAAATCCAAATAATGGACCAAGAACACAACTGTTTGTTTCTGTGGAGAGCTGCACTATGGGTCTTTTGTATATGAAAAATCCGATTTGTTCTATGCAATTATTGGATCTGTTGGTAGCTACTGTGCCCGCAAAGACTGAAGCAACAGTTGCCACAATAATTTTATTTTTTTTAATTCCAGTATGCATGAGTTACTGGCATTGTATAATGGGTGAAGTGCATGGAAGATGTGGAGGTGTGGTAAAAGAAAACTTTGCTGCAGTTGGGTAGCAAGCATTGCTGGAAAAAAAAGCTGTTCCAAAAGAGTGCCTTATTTCACTTGATACAGGCTGTTCTTTAAGCCTTGATTATTGTATAGTTTTTATTTGTTTTTGTGTCTGTATTTCTCATTTCATGCAATAAAAATGTTTAAATGATTTGTATTTGATAGCCCTTTTATTGTGATCTATTAGATCATAACTTCAGTTCCATTATAGAGAAGACAAGAGTTAATCAGAATAGGGATCTTTATTTCTGAAATACTCTGAACCTTTCTACAACAGGCAAGGAAAAGGACTGTGGAGTTTCAGTACTGATCTACAAATATAGATCATTGGAATTATAGAAATAAAAATCCCTCCTTTACGCACAAAGTTCTAAATTTTCAGTTGTAAATTGTGTGCTGTAAAAACCTCTAGAGCCATTCAGTGAAATTCTGAACCAATAATATATGAATTCTGGAACTCTGAAACATTTTGCTAATCAAACACTTCTGCACCTCTTGCTGTATATTTGACTCTTAATGCAGGCAGAATTTCCTTGATCCATTCCACCTGGCTTCAGAGTTTTTACCGGATATCTACATGCCTTCAAGGCAATTTGCACCCATTGGGAGTAGAAACATTTTAAATAAAAGCTTAAATTCTCAGCACCTGAATTTTAATACCCAAATCCTATACTTCTCCAGTATTCCTGTGAAAGCATGGCATAATCATCCTATCAGTGAATGTAAATTCAGTAACATCATGTGCAAGGTTGGGACTATGCTTGCTCATAGAGCCCTACTACTTCGAAGCAAAGACTTCATCCGTCTAGTGAGAAGGGGAATTCAGCTTAGTTCTGATTTCAGTCTCGGCTATACATTTTGTAATTACCTCCCAGCTTCCTCACTCACAACAGGTGTTGCTACTCATAACATTGCTGTGTCTGTTGAATTGCCAAGGAATGTTTGATTCCCTGATAATATAAATATAAATTGCATAAAATTTAGAGCACAGATTCTTTCTCTTCCCCCATGCATCTACTTTATATCCCTGCCCATTATCTTCACTCCTTGGATCTGCCATGCTCTGAAGGTCTGGTGCTCTTTGAAAGGACTTCCTGCTCCCCAGAAGAACCCCACCTGGAACACCTGAGTGATTCCATATTTCTTTTTTCTTATGAATTCCTCACCGAACCCACCTTTTCCCTTACCCCTTTCAAATACTGCTAGTTTCCATCCTCTGCTGCAGCAGTTGCATATGACTTCCCTACTTAGCATTGCTTTTAATTGAGCAACTCATGTTACAAAAAGGAGTGAATGTATGTACTCGAACGCTTGTAGGGTATTCATAGGGTTATTGATTTATTTAAAATAATTTAGGTCCATAGTGGTGTCCAGGATACAATGAAGTACAATAAACAATAGACCATGAGAAAACAAAACATCCCATCCAGAAAATCCAGTAAAAAGTGCGCCCGTGCCCATTTTAGTCCAATAAAAGCTAACTCGGGAGCAATCAGAATAGATTTTAGGGCTTTTCTCTGAGTTTCTGTGCTGAAGGACCTGAGCTGGATGTACACTGCACTATATCCTAGGATCTGAATGTAGATTATTTGCTTTGAATTGGATTATATGAGTCTATACTCCCAGATAATCTGGGATAAACATACTCTGGGATCAGATCGTTCTCTTCTTGCCCACTAATCTAGCAGCCCTTAGGAGTGATGGATGAGAAAGCCCTCTGTTGCTAATGTTAAGGTGAAGACAAACTTATATTTATGGAGGTGGTGCTTCAAGTTGGCCAGTTCACCCTGTAAGACCTATGGCCTTTCGAATGATGGTGGAGTTCATTTCCCATCCTACCTGGTTACTGTGTTTAATGGTTAAGGACAATGACTGTTGCAATCTAGCAACCTTTGGTCTGGGTACCACAGTGGCACAGATGATTGTGATTTTTTTAGGCTCCTCAAAACATAGCAGTAGTTCCCTTATTACAGGAAAAGAGTATCCTAAACCCAGATTGACAATATCTCAGAATGCTTATAGACAAGCAATTATGATAATCTTTGTACCCATATCCTATTTCTGGCTATACTAGAAAAAGTCAAGGAAGATGTTAGATACAAATGTGGAAAAGACGGACAGAAGAAGAGACATGTATTATGGATCAGAAAGATGGGTCCCTAGGATATAGTGCCCATCTCGGATCTTCCACAGAAGTATTTAGATGTGTTGAATACTAGGCTAGAAGCCACACTTCTATCATAAACCTGTGAAAATTTGTGTAAAATATGGCAAGAAGCATTGAGTGACAGCAGAGAGAATGCTCACCCCATCATCGCCACCATTACTTCTTCTAGTAGTAGTTTTTTCTATCTGCAAAAAGTTTATACAAAATTTTTCATAATGGTAGATTTTGCTAGAATTTTGAGATATGGCATTGGCATGAAGGATATGCCTTCAATTGTCATAGTGGTTTAAGAAGTTATAGTTCTACATCCATATTAGAGGTGAAAAAGGAGCATCTCTATTATCTTCAGCCAATAAATAATCTCAAGGAAGTTATTTATGAAAGCCCTGGTATAGGACACCTTCTGTACCTGTATATACATCATTTCACATACATTATAAATCTTGCAGGACAAAGAGAATAACTGATTTCATCACCAATTCCCTGGCCAAACAAGTCCCACATACTAAGCTAGGGGGGCATTTTTGCTTATTTGTTTCTTTATGTAATGTGTGTGTGTGTGCTTGAACATCTAATACCCCTCTTGTTTTCTTAATTTTTAAAAAGTGCATTATGGTATTCAAACTTTAAAAGAGTCCTCCCCAGGATTATTATTCTTATTTGTCCCTGTTTTTCCATGTAGATCAGGGCTGTCCAACTGGCGGCCCCGGACCGTATACGGCCCCCCAGCCCCTTCCCCACGGCCCCCTACCCTCCTGCAAGATATCTGCCTTTTAAGATTAAAAAAATTTAAAAATATTTTTTTCGGAATATTTTTTTGAATATTTTTTATTTATTTTTTCGCGGCGGGGGGGGGGTGAGGGGCGGGGCAGGGAGGAGGAGCAGGCTCTCTTCCTCCTCCTCCTACTTCCCTCCCTCCCTCCCCCCTCTCCCTCCCTCCTTCTTTCTCTCTTTCCCCCTTTCATTCCTTCCCCCTTCCACCTCCTGAAGGAAAGAGGGAAGGAGAGAGAGAGAGAGAGAGAGCACGAGTGAGAGGGGGCGTGGCCAGAGCGAAAAAGGGGCGGGCCGAGTTCGAGCAGGGGTGCTCATTCATTCTCTTTCCGGCTTCCTCCTCTCCTGAGGCTTCATGCCAAGTTTGGTCCTGATCCATCATTATTTGAGTCCACAGTGCTCTCTGGATGGAGGAAAACTACAACTCCCAAACTCAAGGTTCAGTACTTTCTGTTGCTCTCATGAGAGTTTAGGTTTGATTCAACATGGCTGAGGAATGCTTTGATTGTGTTTTCCCCTTATGGCAGAAGGAGATTGGACTGGATGGCCCTTGGAGGTCTCCTATTCTAGGAACCCATTGTAATTATTATTATTATAATATTATTATTATTATCAGAGGCTGAATGGCCATCTGTGAGGAATGCTTTGATTGTGTTTTCCCCTTATGGCAGAAGGAGATTGGACTGATGGCCCTTGGAGGTCTCCTATTCTAGGAACCCATTGTAATTATTATTATTATTATCATCATCATCAGAGGCTGAATGGCCATCTGTGAGGAATGCTTTGATTGTGTTTTCCCCTTATGGCAGAAGGAGATTGGACTGGATGGCCCTGGATGGCCCATGGAGGTCTCCTATTCTAGGAACCCATTGTAATTAATATTATTATAATATTATTATTATTATCATCAGAGGCTGAATGGCCATCTGTGAGGAATGCTTTGATTGTGTTTTCCCCTTATGGCAGAAGGAGATTGGACTGGATGGCCCTGGATGGCCCTTGGAGGTCTCCTATTCTAGGAACCCATTGTAATAATAATAATAATATTATTATTATTATCATCAGAGGCTGAATGGCCATCTGTGAGGAATGCTTTGGTTGTGTTTTCCCCTTATGGCAGAAGGAGATTGGACTGGATGGCCCTTGGAGGTCTCCTATTCTAGGAACCCATTGTAATTATTATTATTATTATTATTATTATTATCATCAGAGGCTGAATGGCCATCTGTGAGGAATGCTTTGGTTGTGTTTTCCCCTTATGGCAGAAGGAGATTGGACTGGATGGCCCTTGGAGGTCTCCTATTCTAGGAACCCATTGTAATTATTATTATTATTATTATTATCATCAGAGGCTGAATGGCCATCTGTGAGGAATGCTTTGATTGTGTTTTCCCCTTATGGCAGAAGGAGATTGCCCTGGATGGCCCATGGAGGTCTCCTACTCCAGGAACCTGTTGTTGTTATTATTATTATTATTATTATTATTATTAGCAGAGGCAGAATGAATATTATGCCTCATCATTCAGGGTTATAGGCCTGTGTGGAAGGGCCCTGGCTTCTTATTTGACTTCCTTTCCACACATCTGAATAAAATCCCATGTTATTTGCTTTAAACCAGATTATATGAGTGTGGACTCCGATAATCCAGTTCAAAGCAGGTATTCTGGGTTATATGGCTGTGTGGAAGGGCCCTGAATCCACACTGCAATATAATCCAGTTCAAAGCAGGTTTTGTGGGGTCTCCTGCCTGGATATTCTGAGTTATATGGCTGTGTGAAGGGCCCTGAGTCCACACTGCAATATAATCCAGTTCAAAGCAGGGACTGGGACTTGAGACTGGGAGTGTGGTGTTCATCTCTATCTCCAAGTCAAAGCCCCGGTGTCCTCCACAGACACCTCAAGGCGGGAGAGGGCGGAGCCGGGGGGGGGCGGGGCAGGGGTGGCGCCAGGGAGGGGCGGGGCAGGGGTGGCGCCAGGGGGGGGCGGAGCCTGGGCGGAGCCAGGGAGGGCGGGGCAGGGGTGGAGCCGGGAGGGGGCAGAGCCAGGGGCGGAGGCAGACCCTTCGGCCCCCAGGTCATCAGTAACTGGAATTCCGGCCACAGGTCCGGTAGAAGTTGGACAGCCCTGATGTAGATCAATAGTGTCTTCTGGTAATATTTGAAGGTGATGTTTTCACATAAATTTCTGTCCTCCAGAATTTATAGGAAATGTGTGAATCATCTATTGAAATAGCAGAGACACAGAAAGGTATGGATGATTTGGTGGAAATAGCAAATACACTTATGTTGTGTACTCCTCTTGAGGAGGAGGTGGAACAGGAGGCTGAAGATTTAAAAGTTTGGGATTTGAGGTCAAGGGTTGTCGAGGAAGAAGAGGGCAAGGAAAACATACTGCCGGTTCTGAACGGCAAAAGAAGAAAAGAGAAGGTCAGTTAGCATTGCTGCAAGGACGCTGAGCAATCAGACCACCCTAGGAACACCTGTGCTGGGAGTTGAGGTAAAGCAAGTGGTCAATGCTGGCAGCAGCTGTTCTAATTAGTGCTTCTGTGCTCCGGTTTCCTTGTTTGCAGCTTCAGTGTCTGCAAAGTGCCTCACAAAGATTTCTTGCCAAATACTCTAGTTTCATGCCTGATGTAAGACTTTTGCTTTGCTTTTTGAGATTTACTTTCTGTTCCTTTGTTGCTGTTTGTTAAATTATTATCATTTTTGCTTTTTTAGTTGCTTTAACCTTTGTTGTAAGGCTGTTTCTGGGGCAAAACAGGACAACTTGCTTCATTTCAAATGTCCTTACATTATCTTCATGCAATGAGAATCTCTGCACTTTGACTGTAGTTCTCCTTGCTGAGTATACACGTCCCTCAAACTATAAAGATAGGCTAACAGATAGGCTCCCTGGTGGCACAGCGGGTTAAACAGCTGAGCTGCTTAACTTGCTGTCTTGCTGTCTGAAAGGTTGGTGGTTTGAATCCGAGGAGTGGGTTGAGCCCCCACTGTTAGACCCAGCTTCTGCCAGTTCAAACACATTCAAATGTGAGTAGATTAATAGATATTGCTTCTGTAGGAAGGTAATGGCGCTCCATGCAGTCATGCTGGCCACTTGACCTTGGAGGTGTCTACTAGGCCCGGGCAATCATGGTTCTAAATGGTTCTAAAGTACCTACAAAACTAAAGTTCTGGTGGTGAAAACTAGGTGGCGCTGGTGCTTTGCTTCTACAGTGTTGCTGAAGTTCTGGTGGGTGAACATTTCAGAACTTTATTTCATTATTGGCTATTTTTAAGACAGAACCAATTAGGAACTGCCATTTATAATGAAATTTTGAAAGTTTTGTTAGAGTTCTGGAATGTTCCCCACCAGAACTTTAGCAACACTGTAGAAGCAAAGCACCAGCGCCACCTAGTTTTCACCACTAGAAGTTTAGTTTTGTAAGTACTTTAGAACCATTTAGGACCATGCTTGCCCAGGCCTAGTGTCTACGGATAACGCAAACTCTTCGGCTTAGAAATGGAGATGAGCACCATTCCCCAGAATCAGACACAACTAGACAATGTCATGGAAAACCTTTACTGCCATTTATAATGAAATTTTGAAAGTTTCATGCTTACACTGAGAGCTAAATCAAACATTATGAGAAGAAAGAAAGACGCATTCCTGTGCCTTTTCCTGTTTCCGTGGTGATGTGGGAAAGACGATTTGTGAATCTCTCCCACGAACCTCTGGGATTCATGAGCTTTCCCCCAAGAGCATCTTCTCAGAGTCTTACTGGCAAAAATAAACCAGGATTTCATTAAGATTAACCAGTGTTCTCATCTATGTATTACATCTACACCTATTTTGGAAAAGGAGAGGAATGGTTAACCGAGACTGTCCTTAAAATTCAGAATATCACTGCTTCATGTAAAACTTCATTGAGATTTCTCCATCCTCCACCATTCCCAAAAAGCATTCTTTTTTTTACTTAAAACTGAGTTTTTCAAAATATACTGCATGTTTCACGGAGTGTGTGATTACTTTTGTGTTGGTGAACAATATTAAGTAGGCTTGCTTATTTAGGTGATCCCCCGTTGTCTGAGTTTGATGGCCTTCCAAGTGCAGTGTCTTGGTGGTGGATATATAGGTGACTGTGGAGTCATATTCTTGACCTGTATGTTCTTCCACAGTGAAGGCACTAGTTTCCAGGTGAAGGCGGTCCCAGTCAGGGATGGCTTGATGCGCCTTCATCTTGGCACATTTCTCTCTTTCACAATCCACATGTGCCTCTTCAAATTCCACAGCACTGCTGGTCACAGCTGACCTCTAGTTAGAGTACCTAAGGGCAAGGGCTTCCCAGTTCTTGGTGTTTATGCCACAATTTTTAAGGTTGGCTTTAAGCCAATCTTGAAATCTCTTTTCCTGTCCACCAACATTACATTTCCTGTTCTTGAGTTGGGAGTATAGTTACTACTTTGGGAGACCGTGAACAGGCATTTGGACAACGTAGCCAGTCCAGCAGAGTTGATGGTATAGTAGCATTGCTTCAGTGCTGGTGGTCTTTGCTTTTTCCAGCCTGCTGACATCTGTCCGCCTGTCTTCCCAAGAGAGTAAGCAGGCAAACAAGGGATGGAATAAAACCAGTGTTAAATTCAGTTATAGAGGGGAAGCTGCCTTCACTTGTGTCCCACATGTGGTGGTCTATTTCTTTCTTTTATTCCATGTTTTTAACATAATGTCGAGCTGTCCTGTCCATTCCCAGTATTGTAAACAATATACAGTGTTCCCTCGCTACTTTGCAAGCATGCTTATTGCAGACTCGCTGTTTTGTGGATTTCAAAAAATATTAATTTTAAAAATATATCATGGTATTTTTGCTGTTTGTGTGGTTTTGCCACTGCCGCTCTCCAAGGCGCTTTCCCTCCTCAGTCCTCCCTCCCTCCATCCTTCCCTTCCTTCCCTTCACTTTATTTTAAGTTTATAAAGACTTAAAATAGTGTATAACTACTAAAATAATGTATAAATATTAAAATAAATAGAGTATCTCTACATCGTGGTTTTTCACTTATTGCAGGAGGTCCTGGAATAAATGAGGAAACACTGTAGTTGGATACAGTTATCAAAAGGTGTGTTTTGAGAGTATGTGTCCATTCATGCCCTTTGGCCTTGATTAAAAGGAAAATCTATATAGTGTTTCCCTAAAACTAAGACACTGTGTTATATTTATCTTTCCTCAAGAAGACACACTATGGCTTATTTTCAGGGAATGCCTTATTTTTATTAAGTACGGCACAACAATCTGCATTTATGGGATGATCTCTCTGGGCTCAGTAGCAGACTGCTTGCTGAAGCTTTCCCCCTATCCCCTGGTGTTTGTGTGGAGTCAGAGAGACCCACAGACTGTTGCTGGTCAGTGCTGGGGAACAGCCGTTTTTCCAGTGTTTGTGGGGAGTGAGAGAGACCCACAGACTGTTGCTGGTTGGTGCTGGGGGAGAGACATCCACAGTGCTGAGCAAAACGGCAGCCACAGCTTTACTTCTTTCCCCTGAGGACACACAATACCTAAAGCAGAGCGTCCTGTTCCTCACTTCAGTGAGACGACTTTCACTTTATGTGTCTCCCTCTATACCTCAGCTTGCAGCACCACAGAACGACCAGGACCTGAAAGTGGGGAACTGACATTGTACGCTGCATAGCCACACCTATCACTATTTCTTATTTTCGAGATATGGCTTATATTGCACAAATACATAGAAATGTTGCTGTCGCTTATTTTATGAGTATTAAAATAAATAAATAAATGTCTTATTTTCGGAGAAACAGAGTAGGAGAAAGGACAACTTTTGAAAAGTTTATATGTTGCATTTTGTTGTAAAAGGATTAATAATAGGTTTTTCGGGCTGTATGACCATAGAACCATTCTCTCCTGACGTTTTGTATGCATCTCTGGCAGGCATCCTCAGAGGTTGTGAGGTCGGTTGGAAACTAGGAAAATTGGGTTTATATATCTGTGGAAAGTCCAGGATGGGAGAAAGAACTCTTCTCTATTGGAGCTAGGTGTGAATGTTTCAATTGGCCACCTTGATTAGCATTTGATGGTTGAGAGGTGATTATCTGTATACTTATCTGTATATTGTTTTTATTTATATATCTGTATTTTTATTGTGTTGTTGCTGATGTTTTGATTTTATTTATTGTATTTGTTGTTTGGTCCTGGCCTCATCCCAACGCAATCTGCTTTACATTCCAGGCCGAAGAGAAGCACATCTTACTAATACGAGGCATAGGGCCTTTTCTTGGTTTGTTTGCTTGTGTTGTATTGAGGGCAGAGACTGCCTTGTGTAAACCGTCCCGAGTCGCCTTCAGGCTGAGAGGGGCGGTATAGAAATGTGACAAATAAATAAATTCTATCTCTGCCCCAGCACTGTGGAACTCATTGCCTCCGTATATGAGAGTGATGCGCGATCTGCGCCCTTTCACCCAGGCTCTCAAGACCTGGCTCTTCAGTAAAGCATTTGATATGTAACTTTAACTTTTATTTTCATTACCCGTGTATGTTTTATCTGGTTTTACTGTTTATGTGTAAATCGCCTGGAGCATCTTGATGGAGGGTGATTAATAAGAAATAAATTGATGATGATGATGATTTGAGCTGCCCCGAGTCCCCATTGGGGAGATGGTGGTGGCGCATAAATAAAGATTATTACTATTAGTATTATTATTAGTAGTAGTATTATTCGTTCCTGATTGTTTCTTCTCTGGAGTTCCCCTGTGTTTGAATTTTGTTCTTTATTTACTGTTACAATTTTAGAGTTTTTTAATACTAGTAAGCAGATTTTGTTCATTTTCATGGTTTCTTCCTTTCTGTTGAAATAGTCCACATGCTTGTGGATTTCAATAGCTTCTCTGTGTAGTCTGACATGGTGGTTGTTGGAGTGGTCCAGCATTTCTGTGTTCTCAAATAATATGCTGTGTCCAGGTTGCTTCATCAGGTGCTCTGCTATGGCTGACTTCTCTGGTTGAAGTAGTCTGCAGTGCATTTCATGTTCCTTGATTTGTGTTTGGTCGCCAAGGATGCCTGCCATGGATGCATGCGAAACGTCAGGAGGGAATGCTTCTAGAACATGACCAGCTACGGTGATCCAGACGACGGTCATCTCGAGGTTAGACTACTGTAACGCCCTCTACATTGGCCTTCCCTTGCCGACAACCCGGAAACTCAAGCTGGTGCAAAATGCTGCCGCTTGATTGCTGGTGGGAGCACCTGCGAGACAGCACATCACACCAATCCTACAGCAATTGCACTGGCTGCCAATAGAGTACCGGATTGTTTTCAAGGTGCTCGTTTTGACCTTTAAGGCCTTGTATGGTCTAGGGCCAGTGTACCTGAGGGACTGCCTCACCCCATATGTTCCCCCGAGATCTCTGCGCTCAGAAGAACAAAACCTTCTGATAATTCCATCAGTTCGTTCCTGTCGCCTCTCAGTGACAAGACAACGAGCCTTCTTCGTGGTGGCACCGATGCTATGGAACGTGTTACCAGACGACCTTTGGGCTATCATGGAGCTAGCCCCCTTCCGGAGGGCCTGCAAGACGACCCTTTTTAAGCAGGCCTTTAATCTAAGTTCCCCCGGACAACGCTGACCATGTCCTTGTGTTTTATCTAACAAAGTGATTTATCTGTATTTTAATCTGTTGTGTTATGTAAACCGCCCCAAGCCTGCAGGGAGGGGCGGTATATAAAAATGAACAATAAAATAAATAAATAAATGAATAAACATGGCTATACAGCCCGAAAAACATACAACAACCCAGTGATTCCGGCCTTCGACAATACAATGATAATACTATACAGATCGTTTTGGTGCATTTGGCATACACGATGCATGGCATCAAAATCAATTCATCTTTATACAATATTATGGTCTGAGTGGCTTGTTAGCTGGCTTCATCCCTGCAATGTGCCACTTCGCAGATCAACCGAAGTTTATTTCCCCTAAATGTTTTATCCAGTATGCACATCCCCCTCACTGTCAGGTGATTTTCTTTTTTTGGAATTAGCTTTAGAAAAGATTACATGGATAAATACAGCATTGTCGTCGTTAATAGAAACCTGTGCATTGAGGTCTATGGGTTGCAAGATCAGTAACAGTGCCGCTGACAGTGAAGTATGGCCTTATCAAAAGGAGAATTCATAAGAGGCGGCCCTGGGACACTCCGCCGCTGTCCTTCTGTGTATCCTGACAATGTTATCTGTCCTCTCAGTACGGAGTATCAAATGTCTGTCATGAGTATAGAAATTAATTTAATGTCACCTGAAGACATGCAATTAATCTTTTGGAGGTTTTCATAATACCTTTACAGAAAGAGTTGCCAGTTTGGCGGATTTGGATTTTGGGGTTTAGTCGAAGATAAGGAAAATTAATTTTTCATCAGGGTTAATGCAAGCTAGCAGGGCCACAAAGGCTGAGAGAGATGGTTGGGGAATTTGTCAAGTGTTGTCACTCTGGAATAATGCTGCTTAACGTCTGATCGGTGTAATCAAGAGTTGAGATTTCTATAGAAGGGGATTAATCAATTTGCTCACTACAGGATGCACGTTGGTGATATCGCTCATTCGAGGCGCTTTAAGAATTAAAATAAGATTTGATCTGTCAAATTGGAAGGAGCTCTGACAGTATCAAAGGGGCAAGGGTTTCTTTTATCAGAACATCCTCAAAGCATCGGTTATAAATAAATTTGTCCTGCTAATATTGGCGGCAAACAAACCTCATCTTCATTGTGAAACTGTCAGGACATCCGCAGTCCTGACACTTCTTAGATCTTACTTATTAAAACATGTAACTTTGTTTATGAATACGGCAGGTTTTCTTAAGATTTTTGGTCGGGATTAGATTATATTTCTACAAATAGACCATTGAACTGGAGACAGCTGGGTTCCATTCTTCGTTGTGTTTTGAATGTCTTACCTTTTTAACCATGAGACTTTTCAGGCTGCAAAGAAATCACATCAATGCACATTTGAGTGCAACATCTCTAGTTTGTGTGCCACTGAAAATGAGTAACGATTTGGGTCTTTAGTACAAAATACTTGTGATAAAATATAATCAGCACAGTAATGAGTTTCCAACTTGATTTTTCAATGTCCACACGATCTATCTATCTATCTATCTATCTATCTATCTATCTATCTATAGGCTTTACTTCGCGAATGAAAATGCAGGAAGGACTCATCCCACGCTTTCTACAAGCGCGTTGATGATTCGGAGGTTGGATGTGTCCTTCGAGTCTGTGCAATGGACCTTTCTGGTGGAGTGCAGCATGCACAGAACTGGCCTCACCCTTTAAACCAAAGGTTCATCAGCTGGGGCCTAGCAAGCTGAGACGGTGGCAGCGAGGTCCTCAGGTCGTAGGTTTGATTCGAGTTTCCTTATCTATATGGTTGACCTTACAGGGTTAAACGAGTACCATCTGCTCAGGTTTGAAATCAGAGTTTTCCTTCTCCTAGGATGGTTGACAAAAGGCTAGAGAGCCCATCCTGCCCTTTGACGCTCTTTGTCAGACCCTTCAATTGTGACCTGTCTGGCATGGGTGGCCCTACAAGTGGCTAATATGCCACCGCCAGCATAGCTCACAACTTCATGAGGGTACGCAAGCCTCTCTCTCACAACAAGGGGGCGCCAACTGAGAGGATATATACCGCCACTCTCGGCAGGCTCAGGGCGGTTCACAACAAAATAGCACAGCTAACAATTTTAATATGGATCAGTGAAGAGGATTGGTATTCGAAGGCCAGCAGTTCGGCATTTGTAGTAACCAGAGTTCTTCCTTTTTAAGTTTTACTGGCTCCAAAACAATCTTCATCTGGTTTGTCACTTAGCATATGACAGATATTAACCTTTTAGAGGGTTTATGAGATGTAATTTATTTATTTATCTTGTCAGAAGCGAATTGAGTTATAATGTAATTTTTAAAAACACAAAGTTAAAAACTTGGCATTATACTAGATTTCCTTTGACCAGAAACTACCACTTTGGAGTGCCTCTGGTGTTGCTGTGAGAAGGTCCTCCATTGTGCATGTGGCAGGACTCAGACTGCATTGTAGTAAGTGGTCTGTGGTTTGCTCTTCTCCACAGTCGCATGTTGTAGACTCCACTTTGTAGCCCCATTTCTTGAGATTGGCTGTGCATCTTGTGGTGCCAGAGCGCAGTCTGTTCAGCACCTTCCAAGTCGCCCAGTTTTCTGTGTGCCCAGGAAGAAGTTTCTCATTTGGTATCAGCCACTGATTGAGATTCCGGGTTTTAGCCTGCCACTGTAGGACTCTTGATTGCTTAGGTGTTCCTCTGTCGATCTTAGGAAGCTATTTCTTGATTTAAGACATTGATTTGCTGCCTGATATCCGAACAGGGGACGCGCTGGAGATGTCAATGCCTTGGTCCTTTCATTACTGGCTGCTACTTCCCAGTAGCAGGTGGTGCAGTACCAAAAGTGACTTGCAATATGAAATGTAATAATCTAAATTCAAATTGAGTGTATGTGTGTGAGCCTTTCAAATGCCTTTTGACTTAATGGTGACCCCATGAATGTCATAGCCGGTTTGAGTCCCTCTATAAAGGTGAGAAGATTGGGATACACAAATCTTAAATAAATAAATAGGCTTTTCTTATTCCGGTAGACTATACTTTATCGTTGAGGTTACAACTCTGGCAAATTTACCAAAAAAATGCTTATGCATTGTTAATAGGTCAATTCATAAAATTGCTGAACTAGCAAGTGAGTGCTGAACTGCTCTGACTGTTCTGCTGTCACATCCTTGAAGCAATTAATGGCCTTGTCATGACAGGGATTGGTTGCGTGAGACAAAGGTCTGAGATAAGGCAACCCCCTTAGTAAAAGTTTGGTTCTAATGATTATCAGTCTGACATTGGTGTTAAATGTGTGCTATCATGTTGCCATGTGTTTTAGAATGTCTATGTCAGAATGGGCAGTGTCCCTGGTGCAAGTTTGGCACATGGTCTTGTGGCAGGTCACATGATAAGGGGTGAAGCTTAGCATACTTTTGGGAATTTGAAAAAAAAATCCTAAAATAGATTAAAACATAGTATGACCTACTAGGGCTGTTCTACAATTTCGGATATGTCTGAATTTTGGAAGTTTTTTTGGATATTTCTGACTTTTAAAGCAATTTCGAGGGCAACTCTCCCAACAGGAATTCCGAAATCCAAAATTCCGAATTTCGGAATTCCGAATTTCGGATGTAATTTCCAAATTTTCTTGCTGATTGCTCATTGGCTGATGGCTAACAGCCGACTCTCCCTTCTGCTGATTTTTTTTGCCCATTTTTGAAAGCGGACGCCATTTCAGAAGACTTCCGAATTTCGGAAATACTTCCGAATCAATTTTGAAATTTATCGGAAATTTATCAGAAGTCCATATAATCCGAAATGACAGCTACGATTACATCCGAAATGAGTTTCGAAACGTTTTTTTCTTGGATCAACCAGCCCTACGACCTACCCATATCTGTGGGGGATAGGTTCTAAGATCCACTGTGGATATCTGAAGCTGTGGATAATAGCCAAACCCTGTATTTTTGACTGTCCTTGCCCCAGAAGCTTACCCTTGAACCGCATTGGGGAACTTAGAGAGGCACACAAACACTTGAGGGAGGGACATTTTGGAAGCATGAATAAGTAAAACTGTGGATATTGAATCCATAGATTAGTAGGTCATAACGTAGACTGTTGCTCTTTAGATTTAAAAGGTCATTATTACCTGAAAAAACCCAATAGTTATTGACAAATTACACCAACATGGAAACAATGAGCATTTGGAAAGATTAATTTAATTACTAACAAATACAGTGTCCCCCAGTCATTCCCAAACAAGAATTTATACAAGATTATTAAATCTATATTTCTATATATTTAATATAGAAATGTATATAAATTGACTTCAGTGTGGTATTTACTATTGATTGTTCTGTTGTCTGTAGTGCTGGGATAGTCAATATCACACTCAATACCCTTTCTTCCCCATTGATTATAGCAAATGTATCAGAATACATATTTGTGCTTTAAAAGAAATATTTGTAGGAAGTAGCAGAACAACATTCCTGTCAATAAGCTCATTAAAAGGGTTCATTAATGTTTTTGACTGATCTGTTGTCTTGATGAGACAAATGCATAGACAGCAGATTGAGAGAATGGTGCAGTGGTGAGAGCAGTAGACAAAGGTTCAAATCCCCAGGAATCTGTTGTATGTCAGCCTGTCCAGCCTGTGATTGTTTCTAATGATCAGGTTTCTTTGGATGATGGGATTGACAACGTTGTTTCTAATGATCAGGTTTCTTTGGATGATGGGAATGACAATGTTGTTCATGTTCAAGTTGATTCCTCTAATGCAGTGTTTCTCAACCGCTGTGACGCGGCACACTAGTGTGCCGTGATGGACCTCCTGCTGTGCCGCGGGAAAAGCTCTCTGCCCCCCTTCCTTCCCCCCTCCTCCTGCCGAACTCCTGCTGCTTGGGGTAGGAGGAGGAAGGGCCGGGAAGAGGCAAAGAAAAAGAAGAACGGGCCGGGGCACTGCCTCCTTTGGCCATTTCCCCAGCCAGCCTCCAATCCGCCATGACTCCCGCCCCTCGCTCGCTGAAGCCGCGCGGAGGAGCCCCGTCCACTGAAGCCCGTCCACTGAAGCCCGTCCACTGAAGCCCGTCCACCGCTCATGCTCCTCTTCTGTGGGATAGCTGAAGCTGGGGGGAGGGGCGGGGCATGGCGTGGCCTGGCTCCGCCCCTTCCCCCGGCTTTGGCACTCCCAGCAGCTGCTCCAGCCTTGAGGGGGCAGTGCCAAGCCAGCATTGTTCTGGCTCTGCCACCGCTATCGCTGGCTTGGCACTGCCCCCTCAAGGCTGGAGAAGCTGCTGGGAGAGCTGAAGCCGGGGAGGGGGCGGGGCATGGTGCTCGCCTGGCTCCGCCTTCTCCCCCAGCTTTGGCACTCCCAGCAGTTGCTCCCAGCAGGCCACCATCCCCCAGCCATTCTTTACTGTGTTCGAGTGTCATTTTGGTTGGTGGTGTGACCCCGGATTTTTTTAATGTTAAAAGTGTGCCGCGGCGCAAAAAAGGTTAGGAAACACTGCTCTAATGGGAATGGGATGCTGTTCATGTAGATGTTCCTGAAGGGAATGAGGATGATGGCCTTTCTCCTGGGCCTAGTTTTAAGGATGTGGGGCCTGAATGCAGAACAGTGGATGGCTTAGACAGGCCTGTGTTGCTGCAAAGGGAATCTCAAGGTCTTGAGCCTGGGAGAAGCTCTGAGCCACAGTCACAGAGTCAGTTGTCTCCAGGTGTAGATTTTAATGAGGCCTTGAACAGACAAAGAGCTTTCAGCCAACAGAGACAAACAAATCAGAAACTAAGGCGCTCAGCCAGATTAAAGCAGAAGCTAATAGACAACTAAGAAAAAAACCCATTTCTAGCTGTTTGTGAAACAAAGTAGATATATAGTACCAAGTACGGAGCTTAGCTTCAGACGAAGCATCGTTGGATAGTTCTCCTTGCCATGTACCTGGACCTCTTTCTTTGTTTGATTCTTGTTTAAGTGCCCTTGCTGTTGTTTTTTTGCATTTGAATTCAAGCCTCTGGTTCATTGGACTTTCTGGGACTTGTTATCTGTGGATTTATTGCTCTTTTTTTACTTCCTAATCAACTGGATTTACCTTTTTACTGTGAATTACATTATTTACTGTGGCATTTACTATTTTCAATAAGCTACTTGCTATTTTAACCCAACTGTGTGGTGTTGAGAGTCAGAGGGGATCCTGCTCTGGAGTGCAACAGAATCCATGAATCTTGCAGGATACCTTTGTTTTTGAGGCTGTTAACTACTCTCAGTTGGACTTCAACCTATGATGACTCTACGAATGAGTTAGGTTAAGTGGGAATAACAGTAGGGTTCTATTTTGAGCTGAATCTTTGTATTAGAGCAGGCAGGGGCAAACTTCGACTCTCCAGCCTGTTAGGAATTGTGAAATTTGAAGTCTAAAACACCTGGAGGGCTGAAGTTTGTCCCTGCCTGCTCTAAATAGCTGTTGCAAGAAACAGCTATTCTGTTATGCAGACCATGAACTGTGTGCTGTGTCTTTCCCCGCAGGGTGGTGAGAACGTTGGCTTTCCTCACTTGGAAGGGCCCCCCCTTCGACTCCAGCAGCCCCCAGAACAGAGGCATCAGCCAGTCCGGAAGGTCACCCTGACGAAGGGGACAGTGCAGCAGCCGCACCAGCCTCATCAGCCTCATCCTCACCCTCTCCCTCACCCTCATCCTCACCTTCATCCTCATCAGCTGGCGCAGATCCATTCTACACTTCCTCCTGGGCTGAAAAACATCCCGGGGATACATCCGGGGAAAAAGGTATGTATGGGTGCAGTCTCTTTGTGGCCAGACATAAATTTCCATAGTTAATCTGGACGTAGCACATACTCATACTTCTACAAGCTTATTGCTTTTCTGCCAAACTTGGCTTAGCAACACTAGACACGTTCCTGTCTTCACGATAAAAGATAATAATACCACATTTCTTCAATTTTCAGAGGTCATTGATTGTAAGATGCACACAAATAATATAATTCCCAATGTTAAGACACACCCACATTTTGGGGGCTTTTATTTATTTATTTATTTCTCATATTTTTATCCTGCCCTTCTCACCCTAAAAGGGGACTCAGGCGGCCTTACAGCAGGCAGCGATTCTTTGCTAATACATACAAATATAAAAATAAACAAATACAATTTTAAACCATACAATTAAACATTAATTATTAAAACATCAATTAAAATCACGTAATCCTGATCGTAGTCCAAGGCCTGTCTTATTGTCAATCCCATTAGTCAGCCATCCTTATGCTGGGTCCCACAGCCATGTCTTAAGCTCCTTCATGAAAGAAGAAGGGAGGGAGCTCACCTGATTTCATTGGGAAGGGAGTTCCATAGATGAGGGGCTACCACTGAGAAAGCCCTATCTCTTGTCCCCACCAATCACCCTTCCGAAGGTGGTGGGATCAAGAGCAGGGCCTCCCCAGATGATCTTGACTTCCGAAGTGGGTCATAGAGGGAGATACATTCAGACAGGTAAACTGGGCCGGAACTGTTTAGATATTTATAGACTAAATCCAGCACTTTGAATTATGCTCGGTAGCAGACTTGCAGCCAGTGGAGCTGGCATAACAAGGGGGTTGTACCCCATTCCAGTAAGCAATCTGTCTGCCGCCCGTTGAACCATTTGAAACTTTCAAACAGTCTTTAAAGGTAACCCCACATAGAGGGCATTGTAGTAATCTATCCAAGTAAAACAGACAAACTACAGGAGTTCTGCTGGGGCTACTGATGCTAACACCATCTTCAGGTCTAATGAATTTAGATTTCAAAAATAACACAATGAAAGTTGTGCCTGCCTGTGGTGGTCTGAGCTGATTCTAAAGTCTGGCTCTGTCCGAAAATATAATTGTTGGTTTTAGTAATGGGTCTATAGACCGTAATAAATTGTTGTTGTTGTCATCTGTTCGGGATGTAACCAGAGCATGGACCACCAAGGCGAAGTCTGACTTCCCAGGGTATAGGCGCAGCTGGTGCACAAGTTGTAATTGTGCAAAAACTCCCCTGGCCACCTCCGAGACCTGGGGTTCCAGACTCATCGATGAGTCCAGGGGAAGTCTAACCAGCACAAGTTGTGACCGTATGCCCTGTTCGGCTCTACGACTGACCAGGAGTAGCTCTGTCTTACCTGGATTCAATATCAATTTGTTCGCCCTCATCCAGACCATCACAACTGCCAAGCATCGGTTCAGGACCTGAACAGCCTCCTTAGTAGCAGGTGGAAAAGAGTAATAGAGTTGAACGTCATCAGTGTACAGATGTTTATATGGGGGTAAAAAGTGTTAGAATGGAAGAAAATACATTATTTGTTGACTGTGCTAGTTGAAAGAGATACTTGGAGGAACATTGACTTATCCATTCTGCAAACGCATAGTAAACACATTGCAATTCTGTACATGACATTAGCACTCTTTTTCAGACTTGGAACATTTGTTTTACTGACCACAAGTCCACAGAGTCCACAGTCCCTTGTGGCCAGAGCCAAATAATCTTTCTATTGGGCTCCAGTAGGTCAGTAGTCATACATGGCCTAGATTCATTGTGGGGAGGACTGACTTGGGTTAGTCCCACAGGTGGAAGTCTAAGAGCCCAGGGCACCAAATGATACTAGCAAGTTTCAGTCTCTAGAGCGGAAAAGGGATAGGGCCAAGCTACATAGACATTTAAGCACAGCCAAAACCTTTCTGATGCTGGTGCTTTTCCCTAGGAATTTTGTTGGTATTATTATTATTATTATTTCCCACATTTGTATCCCGTCACTTCTCAACCCCCATAGGGGGACTCAGGGCAGCTTACATTGACCCTCATTAAGATGCTATTACAAACAATTCTAGCAATAAAATCAATTAAACATATCATCATTAAAAACAATACATAGTTAAAAACCATATATAAGCCATCATAAAACCATAAACCAGACTCGTCAATCATATCATCATTCCAGTTCGAACCTTTAAGGTGCTGCTTACATCTATTGTCCAAACACCTGGTCCCAGAACCATGCCTTTAATTTCTTTTGAAAAGCCAGGAAGAAGGTGGCCGATCTTATCTCAGTTGGGAGTGTGTTCCATAGGCGGGGAGCCACCGCCGAAAAGGCCCTGTCTCTCGTCCCCTCCAGGCACATTTGAGCTGTTGACGAGAGTGAGAGCAGGGCCTCCCCGGATGATTTTAGATTTTGAGGTGGGACATAGGGGTGGATGCATTCGGAAAAGCAAACTGAGCCAGAACCGTTTAGAGCCTTATAGATCAAAACCAGCACTTTGAATTGGGCTCAGAGATGGACCGGCAGCCAGTGGAGCTGACATAACAGGGGGTGGTATGTTCCCTGTATGTTGCCCCAGTTAGTAAACTGGCTGCCGACCGTTGTAGTAGTTGAAGTTTCCGAACCGTCTTCAAAGGCAGCCCCATGTAGAGCGCATTGCAGTAATCTATTCGGGATGTAACCAGAGCATGGACTACCGTGGTATTTTCCCATGTATACCAAGCAGCCTGCCTCGGAGATGTCTGGCTGTCAGTCCAATAAATGAGCTAATGTGCAGGCCTTTAAAATGTTGCCAGCAGTGACGTGACACCGTTTAATCAGCTCTTGCTTTCATTATCTCCTTTTAAGTGAATTGCTAACTTTAGTGTTAATCTGTCAGATTCGGTTAGGGGGAAGCACGTAAATCAAGGTTGCAACTTTACTTTTGTTGTTGGCAGGTCATTCCTCACGGGAGAGGCCGAGGCCTGGCAGGCCAGATGGGCCGAGGACGCTTGATGCCAAATAAACAGAACCTGCGAGTGGTGGAGTGCAAGCCTCAGCCCTGTGTTGTGTCAGTTGAAGGGCTTTCTTCGTCAACCACCGATGTCCAACTGAAAAACCTGCTGATGTCGGTAGGACCCATTCAGGTAGATCACCCTGGGCTCGTGTTTCTTGTGCCAGGAATCTTTCATTCTTTAAAGCCTACTGCCTCTGAGAAGAGACATACCAGAGGGCAGGGGCATTTAGCGGTTAATGATATGTATTTGAAGATGCTCCCTCTTGCCCCCCAGTGTGTCTGAAAGGAAGCGAATTCTAGATCAAAGAAGAGCATTGAGCAGCAACACTGTAAGGCAGGGTGAAATATAGTCCTTCTTGTTGTATTTTGTCCATCTCATTTATTCTGGTAGGCTATAAAGAAAATACCATGCTCACAAAAGCACAGTAATAATGGTTTTTTTAATGAATTGTTTTGTGGAATGTCGAGTTCTGTATATACTCGAGTATAAGCCGACCCGAATATTAGCTAAGGCACATACCAATAAAATTACATTAATTGCGGCATCAGTAGGTTAAATGTTTTTGAATATTTACTGTATTCCAAAGAAAAACAGTAAACTAGCTCTGTAAGTGGAAAAGTAGGGTCAACAAAAACAATATGGTATCACCAATAACATAATAATAATATTAATAATATTAATAAAATCTTCATTTGTATCCCGCCCAATCTCCCCATGGGGACTGAGGCTGGCTTCCAACATAGTAACAGACAAACATTCAATGCCTATATAAACAATGCAGAGCTAGATATATATATATATATCTATAATTATACTAAGTTCACATATGCATTTCCCCCTGAAACGTTTGCAAATCCTCTCTATATATGTGCATTTCCCTCCTACAATATTTGCAAGCCCTATATATCTATATTCATACACGCATATAAATATATATAGACATCTCTCTATATATAAATAATTATATCTGTATAGGATTTGCAAAGACTTGAATACATGTGAGGGGGAAATTCATTTATAAAATTATATATATATATATATATATACACACACACATCAAGTACCTACACACGGAGAGATATATACAGATCTATAGGTACATCTATTTATTAATCGATATCTATATCTATCTAGGATTTGCAGAGACTTGCAAACATGTGAGGGGAAAAAAGTTATATAAAAATAATGTATACATATAGGTACAGATATACAGGTACATGGAAATCTCTAGATATCTATATATAGGATTTGCAAAGACCTGCAAACATATGAGAGGAAAACTTCCAAGGGAACAAAATGAACATATAAAGTTAACATATTTAGATACACAAAAAAGCCAGGAAATTGGGTGGGTTTGAAAGAGAGCCATACAAACAAGGAGGACATGAAATATATCTCATTTTCCTCCTTCCCTCTCTTTTTATTGGAAAAGAAAACACACTGTTAAGGGAGGAAGATAGATATCTCATATATTGCAAGCAATGGCCTCCAGGTTCCACTCCCTGGCTTGACCCCATTATAAGCCAAGGGAGACTTTTTTTTTAAGGGCTGAAAAACTTGGCTTATCTTTGAGTATATATGATAACTGAAAAATATGGAACCTGGTTCTTTCATATCTAGAACTTTATACTCTTCAATCTTCATTTTGGGAATTAGTCTAATTGGAGGCCTGAAGGCCACTACATTAGCCGGATTTGTCAATTTTGTTTTTTTTCCTATATCTATTAAATTTATATCAGTTTTCAGAAAAGTTCTGGAAAACCTGAAAGCACGCACATAGTTTTGTGATATGTGGAGGATGTAAACCTCATTTTTTTTGCTCATACTAATGGGCCAGGGCTGTGTTTTTATGAGCAGAAATTGACATTTTCAAGGTTTTGTTTGGCTTTGGTTCACTCAGGGAGTTCGGAAATCATGGTTGGGTTCAAATTACTTCATCATCACCCAAAGAAGTCAAAATTGAAGCTGTGAGGGAATCTGTTTTCAGTTTATTACATCAGGCCTGAACTACTAAATGAAGCAGTTTCTCCAAGGAGGAAGCCGGGTTAGACATTGTTCTGCAGTCAAATAATGATGGAGGTGGAATCCCGTTGGTTTGTTCCAGAGGAGACCTATAGAGCCAGTCAACACATAGGTTATGGAGTTTACTATGGGATCTTTTAGTTAGAAGTTGCCCAGTTGGCCATGAAATGTCCTATGGGGGTTGTCATATTATTTAAAGGGACAAATGCATTGATACTAGATACCCATCTCACCCCACTTTTATTATGAGCATCTTGGGAGACTTCAGAGAAAAAAAAATCAGAAAACCTGTTCCCCACCTTTTTTGTCTATTTCTAGGTGACAATGTCAATCAAAACTTGTTTCAAGTGCATTTTCAGCTTCTGCAGAGTATTTACCATCTCCCTCCATATGCAAATCATGCAGTGAAAATATCCACTTGCTTTGCTGTCTTGCTCATGTATTCCATTGTGTCTGTCAATCAATCAATCAATCAATCAGTTTATTTGTATGCCGCTCTTCTCACCCCGAAGGGGACTCAGTGCGGCTCACAACACAATACAATACAAAACAGTGTAGACAGTGAAGCGAAGCTTCCAAAACAAATTTTACAGGGCGAAGACAAGCTTCAAATTGTGTATGAATACACTTAACAATATTTCAAAGGCATATTATGCAAAAATATACATCCATACTAAAACATACAGTAAGTGGGCAATTAAACACAGTACAATACAATTATCACAATAATAAACTATATAGGTAACCTAAATACACAGTATAAAACTAATACACTGAAAAACTACTGAAACCCACCTAATTAATAATGCCAAAGCCAGGAATAATCAACCAGCGCCTCTATAAAAATAAAATATAATAATAATAATAATAATAAAAAATAACCTATACCCATGCTCCCCTCCCTAAGTAAAAGTCCTTCTCGCCTCCTCCATTTCCAAAGAGACAATGGAGCTGGAATGACATCGGCTGTTGCTGGGTCCCAGCGCCTGCAGCAGGGAGGGGTGTGGCGATGGCATGGCCCAGAGTCTTCCTCCTTCCTCCTCCCTGAAGTTCTTAAAGGCAGCAGCTGGGATGGCTGTTGCTGGGTCCCAGCCTCTGCAGCAGGGAGGGGTGTGGCGATGGCATGGCCCAGAGTCTGCCTCCTTCCTCCCTCCCTGAAGTCCTTAAAGGCAGCAGCTGGGATGGCTGTTGCTGGGTCCCAGCCTCTGCAGCAGGGAGGGGAGTGGCGATGGCATGGCCCAGAGTCTTCCTCCTTCCACCTCCCAGTAGTTTTTACAGGCAGCAGCTGGGGTGGCTGTTGCTGGGTCCCAGCCTCTGCAGCAGGGAGGGGTGTGGCGATGGCATGGCCCAGAGTCTTCCTCCTCCCTCCTCCCTGAAGTTCTTAAAGGCAGCAGCTGGGATGGCTGTTGCTGGGTCCCAGCCTCTGCAGCAGGGAGTGGTGTGGCGATGGCATGGCCCAGAGTCTTCCTCCTTCCTCCTCCCTGAAGTTCTTACAGGCAGCAGCTGGGAGGGCTGTTGCTGGGTCCCAGAGTCAATACCAAACAGTTGCTCACTTATAGATATTATCTGTGCAGGGACTGAAAAAGGGGGCAGTCGCATGACTCAGTTCTCAGAGCTTAGCATGAATGGAGTAGATCTCTTTATCAGGTTCCATTGAAAAGACGTGGGTGTTAAACAAGACAAGACCACATCCTTGCCCAGGCTCAATTGGTTGGGTTGTTAAATTCCCCTGCCTTTTGGGATCTTCTTTTCTAGAGAAGCTGTGTGGATGGATTATATTTCCTTTCTTCCCTGTTCAGATATGGCCCGCTTATGTTTTACTCAGCATGAATATCCAAATGTGTAGCACCCTTCTTCTTCCCAGTATTCTGGGTTTTCCTTAGTGTCTGTGATAGTATGATGCTGGCTAGAAGGGACCAATAGAACTCTGGATAAATTATCTTGCTCATTGTTTACATTATACCAATAACCGTTTTGCCAGGTTATAAAGGAATTTTGCCCCAAATCAGATTAGGTAGGGAGAATTTTGATAATGTCTCCCAAAGTATCAAGCAACCTGCCTTTTTTGTTGTTGTTTATTCATTCAGTCGCTTCCGACTCTTCATCACATCATGGACCAGCCCACACCAGAGCTTCACGTCAGCCATGCCTCCCCCCTCCCCAAAGCTCCTTCAAGGTTGAGTCAGCCACTTCAAGGATAACATCCATCCATCTTGCCCTTGGTCGGCCCCTCTTCCTTTTTCATTCCATTTTCCCCCAGCATCATTATCTCCTCCAAGCTTTCCTGTCTTCTCATTATGTGGCCAAAGTACTTCATCTTGGCCTCTAATATCCTTCCCTCCAGTGAGCAGTCGGGCATTATTTCCTGGAGTATGGACTGGTTTGATCTTCTTGCGGTCCAAGGCACTCTCAGAATTTTCCTCCAGCACTACAGTCCAAAAGCGTCTATTTTCCTTCGCTCAGCCTTCCTTACGGTCCATCTCTCACATTCATAGGTTGCTACGGGGGATACCATTGCTTTAACTGTGCGGATCTTGGTTGCCAGTGTGATGTCTCTACTCTTCACTATTCTATTGAGATTGGTCATGCTCTCCTCCCCAGGAAGTAAACGTCTTCTGATTTCCTGGCTGCAGTCTGCCTTTGCAATAATTTTCGCACCTAGAAATACAAAGTCTGTCACTGCCTCCACGTTTTCTCCCTCTATTTGCCAGTTGTCAATCAGTCTGGTTGCCACAATCTTGGCTTTTTATGTTTAACTGCAACCCAACTTTTGCACTTTCTTCTTTCACCTTGATTAGAAGGCTCCTCAACTCATCCTCGCTTCCAGCCATCAAAGTGGTATCATCTGCATATCTAAGGTTGTTAATGTTTTGTCCAGCAATTTAAACTCCAGCCTTGGATTCATCAAGCCTTGCATGTCACATGATGTGTTCTGCATACAAGTTGAATAGGTAGGGTAAGAGTATACAACCCTGCCAGAATCCTTTCCTAATCTTGAACCAGTCTGTTGTGTCATGGTGTTTCCTTACTGTTGCTACTTGGTCATTATACAGATTCCTCAGGAGACAGACCACCAAGAACTTGCCACGATTTATTATGATCCACACAGTCAAAGGCTTTAGAATAGTCAATAAAACAGAAATATATGTTTTTCTGAAACTCCCTGCCTTTCCCCATTATCCAGTCGATATTGGCAATTTTGGTCTCTTGTTCCTCTGCCTTTTCTGAACCCAGCTTGTACATCTGGCAATTCTTTCTCCATGTATTGCTAGAGTCTACCTTGCAGGTTCTTGAGCATTACCTCACACACACACGTGTGTGTGTGTGTGTGTGTGTGTGTGTGTGTGTGTGAAACCTGGCTTATCAGAGGCATTGACAATGTTTTTGGTCTACAGCAGGGGTGGGCAATTACCGGCCCTCCACATGTTTTGAACTTCAACTCCCAGAAATCCTAGCCAGTTTACCAGCTGTTAGGATTTCTGGGAGTTGAAGTCCAAAACACCTGGAGGGCCGGTAATTGCCCACCCCTGGTCTACAGGTATGTTTTGGCAGTGCTCATTCTCTCTGGCCCACATCATGTGTAGAATTGTTATGAAGTCCTCTCTTACACACATACATTGTAGCCTTGTGAGCAGGAATCAAATAAGAAGAAAGCATTATTGTTGTTGTTATTATTATTCCGCACTATCTCTCTTGCAGGAAGCCCAAAGTGGCATTCTGCCCATTTTCAGGGTTAGAGGTGAACCTCAATTGGGAAAACGTTAGGCCTTTCTTTAATCATGCTGTCGTGAGACAAAATGTCTCTATCCATTTCCATTGTTTGTGGTGGAGCAAGGTAGTGATGTGTTGAACTAGCGACTCACCCAGTTGGCTTGGTGCCTTTTGAAATGCTCTCCCTTGAGCCTTGCAAGCTTTCTATTCAAATCTCTACCACCAGAACCATCTCCCATTTCCTCTGCGACCCATGGGAGTTAACAGAAAGAAGGAAAAGGATGGCCCTGCCTATTGTTTGGTTTTGACCACTGATCGATTACTCTCAAGGGAAAGAATCCTACCCCACTCTAGCATCTTGCATGCATAATTTAGCAGTAAGGTTATTTGAATAGCTTACTAAGAATCATGGTAACAGGGATGTTGGGATGTTATTTAAAACTGTACTAATGTTGCTAAAATTTAAAAACGTGTTGGTAGAATTTAAGATGCCGGATATCTAAGAAAAAATATTGAGTATGCATCGTGATAGAAGATGGCTTTCAGCTTTCCAAAGCTAACAAACTGGTGTGAATTCACTACCATGGAAATAATTCTGCAATATAAAAGTGAATTGCAAACATGTCTACATTCTCAGTCCTTGGTTCTCTCAACATTTTGGTTTCCAGCTTCCATAAACCCCAGTCTGCATGGAGAGTGTTCAGGGATTCTGCAAGTTGAAGTCCAAAATATCTAGAGAAACATTTGTTCCAAGAATATGGTTTCATTCTAGGGATCTGGAGGGGTCATCTGGTCCTGATCTTAGAAACATATATGAGATAAGGGAAGTGGATTGGATACAGTTATGGAATCAAAGATATTTAAGGAATTTATCGATAAGGGTTAAAGAAAATTATTATAAATTGGTATGGAAATGGTACATAAATAGCAAATATTAATAAAAATGTTATAAAAAACTGTTGGATTGGTTGCCAAGAGGTGGGTACATATATACACATGTGGTGGGAATGTAAATATGTAAATGAATTCTGGGGAAGGTATTTAGAGAAATAGAAGTAATAATGGATATGAAGATGGAAAAAGTGCATTGTTGTCATTATATAATGTTAAGAATTTAGGGAAAACAGAGAAGGATGCAATAAATGATATGTTAACTGCAGCAACGTTGTTGATAGCAAGGAACGGGAAAGACAAGATAAATATACAAATTGAAGAATTGTATAAACAACTATGGAAATTAGCAATAAGTGATAAATTGACATGTAGGTTAAAAGTTAGAAAGGGGGTACGGAAGGTAAATGACTTTGATGAAGTCTGGGGTAAATTTATCAAGAATGGTTTAAAAGAAGTAGATGGGAAGTTACCTCCACAAGAAGAAATTAGGTTTTGGAAGGAGAATGCTAATTGAAGTGGCTTGGAAGGGAGGGGGGACGGGACATAGAGGTGAATATGATAAGATATAAGATATATATGCATATATAGTTGATGTAACGAATTAAGTGTGAAATAAAATATTAAAATTAGAAAAAAGTTTAAAAATAAAGAAGAAAAAAGAAACATATATGATGTAACCTTTGCTCATTACTATCAGCCTTTCAGAGTGGTGTAGCCTCATAGGTTGCAGTTTTGCACCAACCCATCCAGTAAGCTCTGTCCTAAACTCCACCGCCCTTCCACATATTCTCAAATGCATCAGCATGACTTAACTGGCACTATCTAGTCAATTTTTATGGGGCCATGGTGGTACAGTGGGTTAAACCGCTAAACTGTAGAACTTGCTGACCGGAAGGTCAGCAGTTCGAATTCGCAGACAATGTGAGGTCCTGCTGTTAGCCCCAGCTTCTGCCAACCTAGCAGTTTGAAAACATGTAAAGGTGAGTAGATAAATAGGTACCAATTCCGCAGGAAGGTAATTGTGCTCCATTGAGTCATGCCGGCCAAATGACCTTGGAGGTGTCTACAGGCACCACCCTCAGAGCCTGACTTGACTAGACTTAATGTCAAGGGGAAACCTTTATCTTTACTATCTAATCAATTTATAGTCATTGAATTGTAAAAGTACTGTAGTTAAGCCTGGTTAATGTGTTCCTGTGGATGTGTGCAATTAAAAAAACAACCCTTTGATTATGTTCTAAGTCAGTGGTGGGTCCCCAGATGTTTTGGCCTTCAACTCCCGGAAATCCTAACAGTTGGTTAGTCAGAACCTGCCTATCTTTGTGACTGCATCTTCCCTTATGAACTCACACGTTCCCTAAAATCTTCTGGGGAGGCTCTTCTCTCACTTCCGCCTCCGTCTCAGGCTCCATTGGTGGGGACAAGGGAAAGGACCTTCTTGGTTGTCGCCCCCTCGCTCTGGAATTTCCTCTCCAAGGAGATTAGGCTAGCACCCTTTCTATCTACAATTCGTTAAGATCCAAAGACATTGGTGTTCCATTGTGCATTCGATTAGACAATTCCCTGGAGAGTTGGCCCAGCTAGGCCCTAAATCTGCCCTTTCACTTTACTACCATAGTATCTAAAGTTAAAACGATCCTTTCTAAATTGCTCTTATCCCTATTGCTACTATAAAATATATGCACTTCATTCACTAGCCCTACATCCTAAATCATCGTACATCATCTTGCCCACAACAAGACTTGGATTATACTATTGGTTGTTGTTTCTGATGCTTGTTTTATATACTGTTACAATGTTGTTTTATGTTGTTTTTATACGGATGTTATATATTTTAAATATGCTATGTTCTAACTTTGTCCCCAAGTAAGCCGCCCTGAGTTCCTTCGGGGAGATGAAGGCGGGGTATAAAATAGTGTTGTTGTTGTTATAATAAACTGGCTGGAATTTCTGGGAGATGTAGGCCAAAACAACTGGGCATCCACAGGTTGAGAACCACTGCTCTAAGTGTACATTTCAAACTGATTCCTCTTTGTGGCTTTTGAAGAGAGAGGAAAGTGATCATTGGCCCTTTTAAATGCATCCATTTTAGTGTTTTCAGAGTAAACGGCACAACCTAGTGCTCACTGAAAGAAATGTCAAAGACCTGCTATCATTTATCATACTGCAATCGGTGAAGTTAGGGATAGAGAAATTATCTTACTACAAGATTTATTGCAGGTCGTAAGTTTATTGCTTACAAGTAAAAATAAACAAATGATTTGAAACAAAGAATTTGTTGCAAAGAGTTTGCTAGCCTATCAGCTACGTCTTACAACTTCCCTTCTCCTAAGAACAGGTCCCGGGCTATCACCCATAAAATAAATATTACTTTCCAATGAATCATTGCCCCTTTTTTCACTTGGCAATGCATATATCAACCTGGATACATATTTATATTACCATTTATTATAGTATATTCTAAGATGTGAAAGTAAGCTATGTAACCCTTCTTGTGAAATGCTAGGACATAATTTTGCGTAGAGTTGTGCTACCTTTCACTGGTATCAGAAGCCAGACTCATTGTAACAATGTGGTTTAGATATGCAGACTTAACGCTATTTTATATGTTTTCCTAGCACCTGCTTTTGGAACCCCCAAATCAGAAGTTGGTAACGTAAGTTATTGGATAATTGCAGGATCACCTTACTAGGAAAGGTATATCTCAGTTACCAAAGGAATTCCTGGAACCAGAGATAGAAATAATATGGAAAGAATGGGTTCCTGTACTACTAAAAGGCGGAGCAAATACATATGTTTCAGAAAATGTTTTCTTCAAAACTAACTATATATGCATGTGAAAGGAAACAACCAACCAAGAGATTTTAATGTTCTTGAGCCTGCTTGCAGTCAGTGCACCCAGGGATTTTCACCAACCTCCTCTTTTCATTTTGGTGGCCAAATTTAATCATCTATGCTTTAAAGAACACATACTGGGGAAAACTGGGGAGGCAGACTTATCTTCTGTCCCCTTTTCCTCTAGGTTTGGGTTCTCCCACATGTTCAGTAAGAGATGTTGGGAAAATCCGCTATTTAACTAGTTTGATTACAATAAAAATGTCTGGAATAGAATTCCGTTCTTTCCCAGCTCAAGCGTTATTTATTGCATTGTTAATAGCAGACCTGCTACTGCAGCCCAGCAACAAATGTCCACATTTCTCAAGCCCTCTTTTGCTATCTTTACTCTGTTGATGCTAAACAGAAGGGCAGGGGGCATGGAAAAGCCTTTGTGAAAAGGAGCTTCACTGTCAGTGGCTTTGGTAACTGAGGTATACCGGTATAATTTATTTTTCTCTTTCTTGTTTCATCATGTAAAGACTCTAGTGTTGTTGATTTCCACCCTTTGGATTGGCATTCTAACAGACATCATGTCGCAATCCAGAGTCCCCTGGCAGGGCAACCTTTCTTAAAAGTCACATTGGCTTTAAATCCAAGTGTGAGTTCCAATTAGAACAGACTAGCTGATTATATGGGAATTTGAGAAGTCAGCCATTAAATAACTTACATTAATTCAGTAAATACAGGTAGTCCCCTAGGTGCAAACATCCAACTTACAAATGATTCATAATGGGGGTGGGACGACAAGCAGTGAGAAAAATCTATCCCTCGGAAGGGAAATTCACTCCTGGAGGAGTTATTATCACGGGGAAAAGGGGTCTCTAATGGAAGCTTTCTAGCTAATCCTTGTTTGCACAACAAGCCAAAATTTTCAAAATCCAATTATCACAGGGACAGAAAGTGGAGTGAAATCGTCTGAACAGAGAGACACAGACAGCAAAACAAACTCCACAGGGGTGTTAACCCTTCCCTATGCTATTCAAAGATAGATAGAGTTGGAATATTAGACCTTGTGGGCCATCCAGTCCAACCCCCTGCCAAGAAGCAGGAAAATCACATTCAAAGCATCCCTGACAGATGGCCATTTGGCCTCTTTTTAAAAGCCTCCAAAGAAGGAGCATCCACCACACTTTGGGGTAGAGAGCTGCCGAACAGCTCTCCCAGGAAGTTCTTCCTTCAGGTGGAATCTCCTTTACTGTAGTTTGAAGACATTGTTCCGCATCCTAGTCCCCAGGGCAGCAGAAAACAAGCTTAGCTAGATAGGTATCTGGAGTTACACTTAAAAATGTACCTGTTGTTACAAACAAATTCAACTTAATAACAAACCTACAGAACCTATCTTGAGGACTGCCTGTAATTAGTACCACGGATAGCATACTACAAGCTGGAGTTGGAAGAATAGTATACCAAAAGTGATTTTGATAGCCTCTCTTAATTTAAATGTTTAGTACCGTGGTTCTCAACCTGCGGGTCCCCAGATATTTTGACCTTCAACTCCCAGAAATCCTGGCTGGGATTTCTGGGAGTTGAAGGCCAAAACACCTGGGGACCCAAGACATTGAAAACCACTGGTTTAGTAGAAACTGGGTTTACAGATTTGGCCCATTTCGCGTGAGAGAAATAGCTTTTATTCTCTGCCACCCTCCAGTGGCCCCAGTAAATGGAACTTGAACCTCCCAGTTCTTAGAGTTGAGACAGAGTCTCCCAACATGTATAATTGTATATGGTCTCTTGGGATTCTGTGATCACCAATGTTTTTGGTGGTGGGGTGCACAAAAATGGGTGAGAGCACTCTGATCCTGCTCTTCTTGCAGTTCCTTTCATTTCACATCAGGGCCCAAGGTTTGTCTGTGCTGAGCCCTGTTTGAGAAATGAAAGGCAGCATGTAATGAAATAAATGATTATGTTGGTCCTGTGAACCCAAAGAGTCTGATGGAACATTGTCTCAAGAAATGGTGCCGTACCTAAATATAGCTTCTTCTTTTCCCCCTCTCAATCGGCTGCCACAGGAGGCTGGAGGCTAAGGAATTGGGAGACTTCCCTGCAGTATTTGAGAGAGAGACAACTGACTTGATTGTGAGAATCACCTATTAGCAGCTCAGGAGAGGGACAGACAGCACCCGTTGACAGAGGAGGAATTGCTACGTATTGCTGGTGTGGAGTGCCTTCCTGCAGTCACTTGTCCCGTATATAGACTTAAATGGACCCATTCTTTCAGAAAGTAGAGGAAATTCTTCACGATCGATGACTGTCCTGTGGGATGTGACATCTCAGTGTAGATGATTCCGTTCTATGGGCATAGATGATGCATTTAATTGTATTATAATTTGGTGTACTAGCACCAATCACTAGTTTGAGTTTGTAATGTAAGGCCTAGTTAAGTTAAGTATGCTCTTGTTGAGGGAAAAGATGCAGACTCCCAGAAGACAGGGGGGATCTGATCAAATACTTAGAAACATTGTTTGGGGGGGGGCAACTGGGCTATGGTTGTTTGGGACAATTCCCACCATTTTCAGAGGTTTTTTTAAAAAACATTTCCAAGCTCTCAAATGCCTTGCACACTGAGAGTAGGATTTCAGACCATTTTCAGTTTAACTACCAGTGTCACAACTTGGTTTGGTGTCATTTTCTTGGATATTAAGAACCACTTGCTGTAAAAGTACTAGGTCTGGAATATATGTTTACTTCTTAAGTTCTCTTTAAAAGTTATTTGTTAAAGCGTTTCCATTTACAAAGGTTATTTTGTAACAGAAATAAATCTGTATTACTGTTTTTGTTAAGACACTATTATTAAAAGATTTTTTAAAAGCTCTTTTAAGTTGTGATTGCTAAACTAAAAGGAAATCCAATCTGTTCAGTACTGAATAAATACTTTTCATGTTGAGCTCTAGGTACTTCATAATATTTGTAATATAAAGGGGAACTCACTATCAATTATCTTTGCAGTAGCCCATTTTGGGTACAGCTATTGAATCATAGAGTTGGAAGAGAACTCGTGGGCCATCCAGTCCAACCCCATTCTGCCAATAAGCAGGATAATTGTATCCAAGCCTCTGTTTAAAAGCCTCCAAAGAAGGGGTCTCCACCACAATCTGGGGCAGAGAGTTCCACTGCTGAACAGCTCTCACCGTTAGGAAGTTCTTCCTCATGTTTAGGTGGAATCTCCTTTCCTGTAGTTTGAAGCCATTACTCCGTGTCCTAGTCTCCAGGGCTGCAGAAAACAAGCATACTCCCTCCTCCCTATGACTTCCTCTCACATATTTATACATGGCCCTCATCATGACTCCTCTCAGCCTTCTCATTGTTCTGTTTGTTGATAGTATCTGGGTCTACCTCACAGTTTGCATGTTATCCACTTTATCATGTAAAGATATTACTATTAACAAAAAAAAGTTAAAACTAACTGTGGTTCTGTCATCTACTATTCTTTTTCTTGACATTTTCTGTAATGAACATAATAATAATAATAATGCTTTATTTATAGCCAATCCTATGTCCCCAAAGGGACTCAGGGTGGCTTAAAACAAAATAAATCACAGTGGCAAAAATTCAAAACTGAGGATAACATATAACAAATTATAAACAAGCTCAATAAAAATTATAAAAGCAACTTAAATAAACAAGACATAATACAATCCAAGGTATAATTAATCTGAATTAAAATTCATCGAATAGACTTAAAGGCTTGTGCTTAAATTAACTGTGCTTGTCATATATTCCCATGTATAAGGTGGGGGAAAATGTCAAAATATGACCCAAACTTTTGGGTAATGTATATACATGGGTCATTGCAATTTCCCTATCCACTGCAATGCTACCTTTGTAATGCTTGCTCAAAAAAAATAAAGTAAACATTATTGGGGCTTCCCAACTGCAGGAGAGAGAACCAAGGGTGTGCTGCTACTTTCAGGCTCTCGCAGCCCTTTGGAGTCCCAGCTCCAAGGGGCTCCTCTTCTCTCTCTCTCTCTCTCTCTCTCTCTCTCTCTCTCTCTCTCTCTCTCTCTCTCTCTCTCTCTCTCTTTCTCTCCCCTCTCCCCCCTCTCTGCTCTTTTGCGTTTTCCCCCACCTTAAAACTTCCCTTCAGAGAAATCTTGAAAAAGAGAGAGCAGAAGGTGTGATGCACCTTTCAGGCTCTTTCTACATGAAATAAGCTCCAAGAAGAGATTTAGTCCATGGCAGGAGACTCTGAAGGAAGCAACAGTACCCTCTGCTCTTCCTTTGGCAGCCCTTGGAGCAAGGCAGTGGAGGACAGCATGGAAGCCCTAAAGTTCTGCCATCACCACCATATTTACACCCAGGATTGGGCAACCAGAGAGTGTTGAGAAAGTCAATGCTTTTTATAGAGTGGAGAAAGACCTTTTTGAATGTCTGGGTGGGAAATTAGCAGCAACAGCCAAGGGTGACTGACTCCTTAAAGCAGCAACAGCCCCTTCACTTCTCCACGGAAACGTTTTGAGGAGTGCTAAGATTTCTGCAGACATGCACTTCAGCCAGGAAATCAGAAGACGGTTACTTCTTGGGAGGAGAGCAATGACCAATCTTGATTAAATAGTGAAGAGTAGAGGCATCACACTGGCAACGAAGATCTGCATAGTTAAAGCAATGGTATTCCCCGTAGTAACCTATGGATGTGAGAGCTGGACCATAAGGAAGGCTGAGTGAAAGAAGATAGATGCTTTTGGACTGTGGTGTTGCAGGAATGTTCTGAGAGTGCCTTGGACCGCAAGAAGATCCAACCAGTCCATACTCCAGGAAATAATGCCTCACTGCTCACTGGAGGGAAAGATATTAAAGGCAAAGATGAAGTACTTTGGTCACATAATGAGAAGACAGGAAAGCTTGGAGAAGATAATGCTTGGAAAATGGAAGGAAAAAGGAAGAGGGGCTGACCAAGGGCAAGATGGATGGAAGTAACTGACTCGACCTTGAAGTGACTGACTCGAGCTGGGGTGGCAAAGGCTGACAGAAAGCTCTGGTGTGGGCTAGTCCACGAGGTCACGAAGAGTTGGAAACGACTGAACGAATAAACAACAATGCTAAGCCTCAAAGTCTTACTTTTAACTTACTCATGCATCATATCAAATCCATAATTTCAACCCGGAACTGTGGTGCAGCTGGCTGGGAATCAGCTGCATTAAGATCACTACTGACCGAAAGGTCATGAGTTTGAAGTCAGCCCGGGTCAGAGTGAGCTTCCAACCAAAATTGTGTAGCTTGTTGTCGACCTGTGCAGCCCAAAAGACAGTTGCATCTGTCAAGTAGGAAATTTAGATACCACTTTATGGGGAGGATAATTTAACTGATTTACGAGGCCATAAAAATCTCTAGGAAGTATGCAAAGAATGAGGAAGCAACAGCTTCCCTGGTGGCCAGAAGCTGGAAAGTTCAATAGCCTCTGAGTGTCTGTCTATATATGTTGTGTGTCTATGGCATTGAATGTTTGCCATGTATATGTACATTGTAATCCGCCCTGAGTCCCCTGCTGCGTGAGAAGGGCAGAATATAAATACTGTAAATAAATAAATAAATAAACCCCAAAATCTGCATTCAGCTTCAATGAGGTCATTTTATACCCAAGTATATAGAGTTTCTATATTTTTTAAAAAATGAATTGTCACTTCTGTGTTACTGTCCCATCATCTGTCATTAAATCGGCATGCAGGTGGATTTCTAATGATACCATAAGTGGTGGTAGCTCAGAGATGTCCGGGTCTCCAATGGATCATTTAAACACAAAGTTGCAATATATATACACCTATCCTTACATCGAAATTAGTGATTGGGAATACACAAATCTGCTTTGGAGAACAGGACTTTTCTTATCTTAGTATATACCTCCGTACAATATACTGAAATTACACAAAATGATTAATGTTACTAGTGAAGGAAAAATTGTACTTCTATACTAAAAGAAATGAAGATATATAAACCCTAAGACAAATAGAACTTGGGGCAATCCTTGTATACCAATATTTGTGTTGTTTCTTCCCAGTATCTTATGAGGCATAGTGTGCTTCTTGCGTGAGTGTATCACAAACTTATTTTGCCTTGGCTCATGGTCTTGCATTACCAATTTTTTGTATTAAAATTGATTTTAGATAAATGGATTTTTAAGGGGGAAAAGTTAATTAAATATAAATAGTTACTCAATTGAAGGATTGAGTTGGATTAAGATACTTTCATGCTTTGAATAGGGCCATAGAACCCTATCGAGATTGGTTTAGATGTGACTGCCTTAAGTCCTATTGATTTCAGTGGGTCTAATTGAGATATTGGTCTCAAGTTTTATTTTACTGTGTGTTTTATGTTTAATTGAGATGGATTGGTCTCAAGTAGTTAAGCCTGCGCTACAAGATGGCATCTAGTTAAACTGAGCATCTGAACTTAATGACCGAAAGGTTGGCAGTTCGAATCCGGAGAGCGGGATGAGCTCCCACTATTAGCCCCAGCTTCTGCCAACCTAGCAGTTTGAAAACATGCAAATGTGAGTAGATCATAGGTACTGGTTCTGAGGGAAGTTAACGGCACTCCATGCGGTCATGCTGGCCACATGACCTTGGAGGTGTCTATGGACAACGTCGGCTCTTCGGCTTAGAAATTGAGATGAGCACCACCCCAGAGTCAGACACAAGTAGACTTAATGTCAGAGGAAACCTTTCCCTTTTTATCACAATGTATTACAATATTTGAAGGACATTTCGTAACAGTAGCATTATGCATCTTCCAAAGAAACAGAAAATTGCCATAGTATTTCACCTGCAGCTTTGACTCAAGATATGTATGATACAAGAGTAATTTCATGACTTGTCTTACACAGGATAGAGCTCAGAATGCAAAATTTGCAGAATTGCACTAGCTATCAGTATCCCATATGTCAAAGAGGATGGCAAACACATCTCTAGAAAAACTTAAATATATGAAGAGTTAGTAAGCATTCTGAAGCTCATGCAAAACGGTACCTCGACTGTGGATTACATTATGTAACAAAAATTGAAAAACTATTCTGTTCCTTAGGGCAAAATGTGCTTCAGGATGTCCCTCCTGCAAAAACAAAGTTTTTTCAGTTTAACAAACGTTTTCCATGTTTTTATGATAAGAAGCAATTAGGAAATGACATTTATATCCCAGGAACAAATATTGTGTTACATAGTGTTGTTAGTGTGTTTCTGTTGGCTGGAGAATGTGAGGAGGGCTTTGTTTTAACACTGCCTCCGGGCAAGTACTCAACACACTTCATGGTTTTTAGCTTCATCATTGAATTCACAGAGACCAACAGATACCTGCAACCCATTTAGCCCATGTAATAAAAACTTTCAGATCACAGGGTCTTGAAAAAAATTTTGTTTCTGCTGCACAACGTGATAGGGTTCTAATATTCTCAAGAAGGCCCCCTGGTGACACAGCGGGTTAAACAGCTGAGCTGCTGAACTTGCTGAAAAAAAAGGTCAGCGGTTCAAATCCGGGGAGTGGGGTGAGCTCCTACTGTTAGCCCCAGCTTCTGCAAACCTAGCAGTTTGAAAACATGCAAATGTGAGTAGACCAATAAGTATCATATCTGCTGGAAGGTAAGGGCACTCCATGCTGTCATGCTGGCCACATGACCTTGGAGGTGTCTATGGGCAACGCCGGCTTTCCGGTTTAGACATGAAGATGAGCACACACAACACTCCCCAGAGTCAGACACGACTATACTTACCGAATATTGTCAAGAAACCAGCAAGGTGCTAGAATTTAATAAGCTTTCAAACTTCGCATTCATATTGTTTGGTTTGCAAGTTGCCTTGGACAGCCAGCATTGTAAACCATCTCTTCATGTGAGAGAGGTAGATCAAATTCTGAGCCTGAACTAGTTCTCCATATCAACTTATTTATTTATTTATTTCCTATACTTTTACCCTGCCCTTCTCACCCCCGAGGGGGGGCTCAGGGCAGCCTCACAAAAGCATGATCGGATATCGGCATGTTAAAAATATTCAGCAATACACTGAAGATATTAAAAACAGTAATTGAACAGTTAATTAGAACACACCTGTTAAAATCAGATGCCTCCTTGCAAAGAGGAGAAACGATTCCAAAGTCTGATACTCTCAAATGTGAACAAAATGTCAACCTTGCTGGTCTCCTCTACTTTTCTTCTGCTGATTGGCAAATTCATTTTCCTATGTGTTTCAAATGTTTTTATACTGTTTTATATTGGTGCTGTTTTAAATAAGAAAGTTGATCTAATTTTTAAAGAATTTTAATTATTATCAGTGTGTTCTTTAACCTGTGATTTCTTTTAGTTTGTACTGTGAGCTGCCTTGGGACTCGTAGTGAGAGAAAGACCAGGATATAAATGAAAACAATAAACAGATCTGAGTAAACATGTATTTCTTTATATCTCCACAGAGTTTACAGATGCTTCCTCAGCAACGAAAGGCTATCGCGAAGTTTAAAGAACCATCTGATGCTTTAAAATTTCAACAGAGATTTCACAGGTAAATTTTAATTTAACTAATCTCAAAAAGAATTCTAGACTTGTTTATCAGCCATAAGAAGATGTACAAGTTACATCTAGTTGAGGCACAACAGTCTTCTGATAAACTATGATTTACCTATTTGAAGCCAAGCTATGACCCATGCATAAGCGCCTCACTTTCTCCTCTTGTTTTCTTGGCCGTGACACTGATATCTTATTTATTTATTTACTTCATTTATTTACTTCATTTATATTCCACTCTTCTCACCCCGAAGGGGACTCAGAGCAGATTACAGTACATATACTTGCAGACAATCCCTGCAGTTCAACATATACATATATTGACGAACAAAGACGAACAAAGAGGCAATTTTCTAACAAACTTCTGACAAACTTCTGGCCACCAGGGGGAGCTGACGCACTCCTCATCTCTCTCAGCATTTTCCAGCTTCCCTTGTTGTTCTTCCGCATTCCTTTCAGCGATTCCCAGAGTTCTTTATGGCCTCATAAATCAGTCAAAATTCGCCTCCCCACTTAATGTGGTACCTTTATCTCCTACTTGACAAATGAACTGTCTTTCAGGCTGCAAAGGTCGACAGCAGGCTACACTTAAGGTTGGGCACCCACCCCGACCCGGGCAGGCCTCGAACTCATGACCTACAGGGCAGAGAGATCTTATGCAGCTGACACTTAGCCAGCTGCGCCACTTCCTTGGCTTCTTAAACTGTGATTCCACATTACCTATACATTGGGACACTGGAGTTTTGAATAGCAAACACATTCAGATCCTGGTTCCTAAGCCGCATTTAAACCAGTCATGGGCAAACTTCGATCCTTCAGGTGTTTTGGACTTCCAACTCCCACAATTCCTAACAGCCTCAGGCCCCTTCCTTTACCCCCTCAACCGCTTAAGTCGGGGGGGGGGGGAGATCACGGAGAAGGCCTTCACCCTCGTTCCCACCAGCCGTAGTTGAGATGGGGGTGGGACCGAGAGCAGGTCCTCCTCTGATGACTGCAGTGCCCAAGTTGGTTTGTAGAAAGCCTTGCTAAGTGCAGTTCTTCTTCAGACAAACCATTGTTTCATGCTCAAAAGCGTTGTCAAAGGAGCCTTCTTGGCACATTTATGGTATATGTTTTGGTTTAATTTTTAGTTAACACATTCTTTCACCATTGCATCTTAACTTTATTCTAGGCATATGATAGATTTGTCCCACATCAACGTGGCCCTGATAGTGGAGTGACGAGCTGAATGTGACTGATCCACACGCTTCCAGAAGCATGATACGGAAGAAGTCATAAGAGTGGGGTCTCTCCCTGTGGTCCCCAGTGCCAGCTTTGCAGCGTCCCTTTGACACTTCAGACTGCCCTGAACAGCCATGCTGAAATGGAGGCTGAGTGTTCAAGGATCGAGAATGGAGAGATTTTCTCTTGGCTTTCTTTTGTGTTGAACACACAGAACTTGCTGGTCTTGAGCACGAACCTTTCACGCAGGTGTCTTTCTTTCAGAAGGTGTGCTGCGTGATCACACTGACTCAGACGAAAAGAACACTAACTTTGAATTTTTTAAAAAATCTTTCTTCATAGCAAAGAATATTTGATAATGGTTGCTCTTATCTTCCATGTGAGGTGTTGAAATGAGAACGCACCCTTACCTCCCTTTTGTAGCCAAGCAGATAGGTGCACATGATGTAGAATAAAACATGGGCGACATAATTTATTGGTAGTTCGCCAAGAGGCTTTTCGGAGCGACTTCTCAAAAGCACTTCCTCCCTGTGGGTTGAGTGCTGCTCTTTGCAACACAAAAGTCCTGTAAGCTCTCTTGACATTGTTTTACAGGAGTAATTGTGTCATTTGGACACAACAAACATTGATACCCACCCAGAGACTCTGAAAGGCATAGCTTTAAGCATTCTGCTAAATCTTATATTGTTTTCTTTGTTAAGATTAGAAACAGTCATGCCTTCAATTAAGGCCAGAATCCACAAACTCAGTATCCTATATGGGAAAAGAGTTATGGGAATGGAGGAAGAGAGCATGACTAAGCAATGTATATTGTTTTCTGGAGCAATTGTAAAGTGGGATAGGATTAAGAACCTGTAAACGTTCAGGTTTGTTATAACACTAGTGAGTACTACAGAAAGGGTAGTTCCTGACGTTCTGCTATAATTAATTAACTTTCTTTCGGATTTACCGTTGTCCATACTTGGCAGTGAAAACTGCGTAATGGCAGGAGCTGTTTAGTATTCTAGCGCTATCCCTCCAAGTTAAAATTATGGTTTTTGTACCATGATTCAAGGCGCTGGTTTTTTATATTATTATTATTATTACTATTATTATTAATTATGTGCAGACTTGAAGGAAACTTTTGTTTTATTCTAAGTTAAATCTGGTCCCATGTTCTGCTGTCTTCCAGAGTAAGGCCTTTGTTTGTTTACTGGAAACTCATTGATATCCAACTTGATCTGGATTATGGGGAGGATCTTCTCAATTTTTTTCTAGAAGCACATTTCAATGCTAAGACTACAGATAAGGACCAGTGATTTTATAACCGAATTGCAATTGTCTTCTTTTTAACCAATGTAAATAGTGTCTAAAATCTTGACGCCGAAGAAAGTGGAAGAATATTGTTCTTTAAGGCCCGCATTTTTATGCGGGATTAAGAGGTGGCAATGTTTGCATTTCGGCTATTTTAAAACAAACTCGGTAAAGAGTTTTTAAAACCGCATTGCTAATGAAGCTGCGGGCATAACGACGTTTTAACTATTGTGTCATGTCTGATAAAGACAGAATGACTTTCTTGTCCTGCTAGAAATATTGTACGAGTCGCTTAAGGCATGTGTAGGTGTAAAGATATGGTCGTTTTAAATATGTTTTTAACGAATGACTAGATAACACACCTTCATCTTAAAGGAATACTTGGTGTGAATTGTCTACTCAAGTAGATAGCAAACTGGTCATTGTTTACATTGCTTATCTTGATCCCTGGATTTTTATTTGGTTTTAGTTTAGGCTTTCCTATACTTGGGATTGTTTCAAAGGCTTACAGGTATCAGGTACAGAAAGTTGGAGAATAACCATATTGGGCTCCAATACAGTTCTGATCCTTAAGGACACGCTTAGCCCTTTCTTATGTGGTTTCATTTGAAAACCATTTGTAGAAGCTGGACCTTCATCCCACAGTTCAAATGCCGCTTCCCCATAATGAATAAGTTTGATAGGAAAACACCCTTTGGAACATCGCTAGCTCGAAGCCAGGCTTAGAAGTGAGCAAGGTGTTTTTTTTTAATTTGGTAGGTTTCAAAACCCAAGTCGCTTTCTGAAAGAGAGTGTTTTTAGTGGTCTCTAAAATATTGAGACTACAATATTGGGGCATTGACAGAACTTAGGATAGATCATGTCTGAGCATTTAATGGAAATGTGACATTTCTATCCTTTCAAATGGAAACTAGTCTGTGACATATTTAAACTGGTGAGATGTGCATATGTATGGTTGAAATCTTGGAACTTTCTATCTGGCTCCCATCTGTTAAAAGTGATAGGGTATGCCTACTTCTTACACAACCGTGCACGTGTGCACATATGTATCGTGTGTGTTTACCATTGGGATACTGGAACCAGTTTGCATTGATGATCGGGAACGAACGGGCCCAGTTACCCCCAATTATTTTCCTCTGGAATAGAGAAAAGGGCGCTCCCAAACTGGGTGTCCGGCACCAACCCCCCCCCCCCCCCCCCCCCCCTTTTAATATCCGAAATGATAGATGCTGACTTAGAGCAGAGTTAGTTGAGAGGGCATTTCTTCTTCCACAAAAGACAGTCAAGAAAGGAGGCCCTGCACATTTCACTGCCAGTCACCACTCAATTTTGTCGAAGATCTGTTGCAACCATTATCTTGTTCTTTCTTTATCATGCATTTAAAATACGATGCAAATTGCCGGGATGGCATTTTACTGTATTATGTAAATACGGGACTTTAAAAACAAACTTTAAACGAAGCTATTCACTTGCTTACAATTTAGCTGCATCAAAGCTTACTACTAGGTGGGGTGGGGATGATCTTGAATGGTAATAGTTCCATAAATGTTCAATTTTTTTTTGTGTAACTCTCCAGTTTTTTTATAAAGATGCTAGTAAGTCAATACATGTATCCTGATCTGTGTATTATTTGTTCATAAAGCTTCAGAAGCTGAATACTGAATACTGGAAGTGGAACATTTTTTAAATTCTTTTAAAAATATTTTTTTGCCTCTTAGACAAACTTTTATTTCATTTTGCATCATTTCCTAGTTTACTTTAACTTTGATGTCCTTTCTAAAGGAAAACAGCAGCTACGTTATGTGCAATACCAGAGTATTAATCATGGCAGGACAAAAGGGCAGTAGAGTACCTGTTGCTTTAGAGGTTTGCTTTAATATTTAAGTTTAATAAGGGACCTTTGGGGGGGCTTGGACATGGCTTGGTCATCTTATGAGATATACAGATCAGCACGATAAGGCTTGTGATAATGACAGTAGTTTTCTTTCTACTTATGGTTTAGGCCATGGTTTAGGCTTTCTATTCATGGTTTGGACTATGGTTGGTTCTTTCTACTCATGATTTAGGCCATGGTTTAGGATTGCTACTCAGGGTTTAGGATTGCTACTCAGGGTTTAGGCTTTCTACTCATGGTTTAGGCCATCACAAGGATTTGTGGCCCTTCTATATCAGTATTAATTGGGATGTCCTTCAGACTATCAAAAACTTGTTAAAATATTGATAATAACGAAGAGGTATTTGACTGAAGTGAGTTTATAAATATCAGAAATGCCATTTAACATATGTTTGTAATAACAGTAAATGCAATTAAACTGGGTGGCAATGACAATATAGGTATTCCTGCACCTACAATCACACCCAAGAGTTTGGATGGGGACCAAAATAGAGAGAGAGAAACATTTATTTAGCTTATAAATTTCAGCTTGTGGGTGCTAGAATGGATGTCACCGAATCCGTGGCAAGAACTAAGTCACTAGGGAAGAGGATTCGGCTGAGTTCATACAATCGTTTGTATGGAGAGCAGTCAGCGTAAGGTGACATTTCCCCTTCACTCTCCTTTGGCTGCTACTACCTTCACAACAAAGTGTCCTCTGTGGCGGAATCAAGTGATGGCCATTTTTCTTCTCATGGATGGATTTCATGTGATGGCATCATTGGTTCATTAACCAGGGACGCAAACACAACACCACCAAAGCAATGAAGGGGCACTCTCACCTTGTGACGGTTACTTTCCATATGGCAATTGATACAACAAACTTTGTTGTATTTTGACCCCTAGCTTTTATTTCCCAGAGTGGACCGTGATAACTAGTTTTACAAAGGTCCAACCTTTGGGAGGAGAGATTAAAAGTTGCCCCTAGATCTAGACTCAGATATTAGTTCAGTAGCACTTTATTGGGTATAGTATGCTGCCAATCCAATTTGCACACTTATATCCATATCTGGATAATAGCTTTTACTGCCAGCACTTTCCACTCTATGTTAGAAAAATGCAATAAGGTGTGTTTCCTTATCTCTTGATTTTCTCAGATAGGGTCCAATAGAAGTTCTCCTTTCTGTTTTGCTACCTGCCACATTTTGTTACGTGTGTTTTTAACTCGGATGTTAAGCGGTTATTGATCGCAGATGCTTCCTTTCCCTGCTTGATCGAGGTTTCTCACTGTTAGCTTTATTTTTCAGCAGCCATTTTGGATAAATGACGTGTTGAAGAACTCATAAGTGGCACTGGGAAGTACAATTAGATTTTAAAGGTGTGTAAGCCAAAAGGATCCCTCTGGACTCTCGCCTTGTTAAGATTTGCCTGGAGAATATTGCAATAGGATCGCAGTTACTTACTAAGATTCATTTTATAGCATCAGGACTATAAAAGAGTATGGCAAAAACAGTAAATCCTAAGGATTTTTTGTGTAAGGTTTTTTTTGGTAACCTATTTTTAGCTTATATGCAGATCATCGATTCATATTGAATCTCATGTATACCAGGCTCTGGTAAACTAGTTTCTGTGCTGATCTATAAGATACGATGTGTACCTTGCAAAGAGAAAACAGTGGGTTAACAGACACTCTTTTCTTAGAAGGTCTCTGGTAAACAAGGAAGATAAATCTTGGAGAACCGAACATTTTAATGACACGTCAGGTGCCTTGTTAATAAACATGAAAATGTATAGAGATTTTGTGTTGTCAAAGGCTTTCTTAGCCAAAATCACTGGGTTGCTGTGAGTTTTCCGAGCTGTATGGCCACGTTCCAGAAGCATTCTCTCCTGACATTTTGCCCACAACTATGGCCGCCATTCTCAGAGGTTGTGAGGTCAGTTGGAAACTAGGCAAGTGAGGTTTATAGATCTGTGGAATAATGTCCAGGGTGGGAGAAACCACTCTTGTCTGCTTGAGGCAAGTGCGAGTGTTGCAATTGGCCACCTTGATTAGCATTGAACTGACGTGCAGCTTCAAAGGCTGGCTGGTTGCTGCCTGGGGGATCCTTTGTTGGATTATTATATTATTTGAGACAGAGGAATGCTGGACCACTCTAACAACCACCATGTCAGACTACACCGAGAAGCCATTGACATCCACAAGCGTGTGGACAATTTCAACAGAAAGGAGGAAACCATGAAAATGAATAAAATCTGGCTATCAGTATTAAAAACTCTAAAATCAGGACAGTAAATAAAGAGCAACACTCCAAAAAATATGGGAATTCCAGATAGGAAACCATCAGGGCCAGATTCCCTGAGGCAGCAACCAGCCAGGTTTGGAAGCTGCAAGGCCATTAAATCCTAATCAAGGTGGCAATTTGGAACATACACACTTGCCTCAAGCAGATGAGTTCTTTCTCCCACCCTGGACCTTCCACAGATATATAAACCACACTTGCCTAGTTTCTAACAGATCTCACAACTTCTGAGGATGCTTGCCATAGATCCGGGTGAAATGTCAGGAAAGAATGCTTCTGGAACATGGCCATACAGCCCGGAAAACTCACAGCAACCCTATAGAGATTTTATATATTCATTTGGAGAAATCACTGTTAGCTGTAAAACTGCCTAGGCATGTTTACATGATCATGTGCTCATTTTATCTTACCTTTTTCCCCCTTGTAGCAGTCTATCTCTCTCTTTTACTTTTGTTTAACAAGAAATGACCATAGTACTTGGCTATCCATAACAGACCATTTTCCTTGCAGGTGTGTGAGAATGGGCAGCTGATCTTTAGCCCCTTTTTGTAAACTTGACCAGGAACTAATATATTTATTTTTACAGGTTGAATAGATTTGTAAACATATTTGTTTCCAGTGGTGGTCCTTCATGCTGTCATATTAATTTAAACTTCTACTTTCTTCAACACCCATTTTACTTAACTTTTTTCCAACATGTGTAAAGAGATTGCCCCAGGCTTAGTAGTTCTTCTGAAGTTGCGATAGAAAAGCTTATCCGAAACCACTCCCTAGCTAAGTGCCACAAGGCTGTGTTTTCAGCGTTCCGATCCTAGAGAAGTTAGTTACTCTTTTTGTATTTCTCCTAGAAACCCAAGTGACCTTTATCATGTCAGGAGTGACTTGAGAAACTGCAGCTCGCTTCTGATGTGAGAAAATTGGCGGTCTGCAAGGACATTGCCCAGGGGATGCCCAGATGTTTTACCATTCTGTGGGAGGCTTCTCCCATGTCCCAGCATGGAAAACTGGAGCTGAAAGACAAGAGCTCATCCCACGCCCCGGATTCGAACTGCCGATCTCTTTGCCGGCACAAGGGTTTAACCCAGGGGTGCTCATTAGGTAGATTGCGATCTACTGGTAGATCACGTAGGCTGTCCTGGTAAATCGCAGGCAGGGCGGGAGGAAAGCTCAGTCCCGCCGCCCAGCTGCAGAAGGAGGTTGGACTGGATGGCCCTTGGAGGTCTCGTCCTATTCTAGGAGCCCACTGTTGTTATTATTATTATTATTATTATCAGAGGCTGAATGGCCATCTGTGAGGAATGCTTTGATTGTGTTTTTCCCTTATGGCAGAAGGAGGTTGGACTGGATGGCCCTTGGAGGTCTCCTTCTACTCTAGGAACCTATTGTTGTTGTTGTTACTATTATTATTATTATTAGTAGTAGTAGTCAAAGAGGCTGAATGAATATTATCATTATTATTATGAATAAATTCAGGGGCTTATTATACTCACATTTAGTTGAATTCAGTCTTAAAATATATTATATGGCTCTCACTGAAATACATTTCCAAATATTTTGCTTTTATGACTGTGAGTAGTGGGTAGGTAGATAATTTTGACTTGGTTGTTTTATAAGTAGCTCGCATGCTGAAAAAGTGTGAGCACCCCTGCTGTATAGTGTTTTATAGGTCATGACCAGGAATTGTCCCAGGAAAGAAACTAATAGCTAGTGCAGCTGTTTTAACAAGCCCTATAAATGTCCCTGGGCCACGTTCTGGCTGCAGCGTTCTGGATGCGGTGGCTTATTTCACTAATAAGGTGCTATTGCAATTTTAGAACCAAACAAGGTGTTTTCCTGCACCCCTTTGGACAACAATTTGAGCATATACAAACATTTAATCTGCAGCTAAAGTGCCCAACTAATTCATTTTCTTTACAGGTTTCTTTCCCCCTCTTTTTAGGAACGGTGTGCCTTGTAAAGAACAGGAATACTTGATCCTTAACCATACTGTTTGTGTTGATATGTTATCCATACAGGAAACGACTTCCGTCGCCGTCCCAGGAGAACGTAGCAGAACTAATCCTTTTTTTCCCTCCTCCTTTTAGCAGGGTCTCCTAGGTCTCACTGAATTCAGGGACAGTAATAGTTCTGTAAATGCAACTCATGTAACAGAAGTGCCAATCGTTTGTCTTTTATTACTGTTACTCAGTTGTGGTCCTTCGTAATCTGTAACTCCATGACGTAGCTGTATATAATGCGAGTACGATCAGAAATGCAGCTCAAATCTGTAGCGTCTTAATCTGGACTGTGAAACATTGGGTTTGTTTTGTTTTTTTGGTGGGATAGGAGAAAGAGACAGCTGCGCCCTTTTACTGACTCCATTGAGGGATTGCTTCTCATCTCATGTTTTTGATAGCATCCGCTACCGACATTACTTTACTGTGCATTTTCTTAAACGTATGCAAACGTTTTTCCATCCGATTCCTTCTTCCTTGCCTTAGAATTTTTTTCTTATGGAGTTTGTTGATGCGGTACGAATGTGCAAATGTTTTCACAGAGGTCATAAAGATGTAATAAACATGTGATATCTGATTTCATCTGTATGCCTTTAAACGTATTTCACTGTGATGCACTTAAACGTCTTTGCTGTAATTCAAAATAAAAATAACGTTAATTACCGCACCTTCTTCTGTGTTTTTATTTGATACTTTTCCAACCAGTTTTTAAAACTTCACTGTCTTCACAAGAATGTCTTATCCATACACCAAAGGCTCTGGAATCAGCTTCCTCGTTCCCTCCTATTCCTTGGAATAATAGTAATAATAACAACAACAACAACACACTTTATTTATATTCTGCTCTATCTCCCCCAGGGGACTCAGAGTGGATTATAACAGTGTTTCCCAACTGCTGTGACACTGCACAGTAGTGTGCCGTGACGGACTTCCTGCTGTGCCGCGAGAAAATCTCTCTGCCCCCTTCCCCCCCCCCTCCTCCTGCCGAACTCCTGCTGCTTGGGGGAGGAGGAGGAAGGGCCGGGCGGCGGTGAAGAAAAAGAAGAAGGGGCCGGGGAGCCATCTCATTCGACTGTTTCCCTAGCCAGCCTCCAATCTGCCATGACTCCCGCCCCTCGCTCGCTGAAGCCATGTGGAGGAGGAAGCCAGGGAGGAAGCCGGGGAGGGGGTGGGGCATGGCGTGGCCTGGCTCTGCCCCCTCCCCCGGATCCGCTCTCACACAGCTTCTCCAGCCTTAAGGGGACAGTGCCAAGCCAGCATTGTGCTGGCTCTGCTACCACTGGCTTGGCACTGCCCCTCAAGGCTGATGAAGCTGTGGGAGAGCTGAAACCGGGGGAGGGGCGGGGCATGGCGCGGCATGGCTCCTCCCCCTCCCCTGGCTTTGGCACTCCCAGCAGCTGCTCCCAGCAGGCCACCATCCCCCAGCCGTTCTTTACTGTGTTAGAGTGTCATTTTGTGTCATTTTGGTTGGTGGTGTGCCCCCGGATTTTTTAATGTTAAAAGTGTGCCGCGGCTCAAAAAAGGTTGGGAAACACTGGATTATAACATACACAGATAGGCAAACATTCAATGCCTTTAATAGAGTGAAATAACAATGACGCACAGAGACACAGAACAAAGGTAAATACGTGATAGTTGCCACCCAAGCAACTGTGGCATTGAGTTGGAAAGACCACAGAAAGTGGGAAGTTAAAAAAATGGTCCGGATACCCAGCAGACTTCATGCTCAAGGCCTACAGCCTTGAAAGGAGAACCAAATATACATCATGCCGAATCAAGAAGAATTGGGTTCTGAAATGGGGAAGATTGATAGATAAAATTGAAGGAGAAGAAAAATATAAAGAACTGAACCGTTCTCAGTCTACGATTGTTCAATTAAAATATATTTGAATAAAGGCAAGTACTGTTCCCAGAGGGTGGGGAGAGGGAGGGAGGGGTGTTGTATGGTCTTGGGCCAGTGTACTTGAGGGACCACTTCTCCCCATATCTACCCCAGAAATCCCTGCGCTCCGGTGAATAAAATCTTAATGTCCCCTCCATTCGGCAATATCGTTTGTCCTCAACAAGACAAAGGGCCTTTGCAGTGGTCGCACCAACTCTGTGGAACGCGCTGCCAGAGGAAGTCAGAGGAATTCGAGAACTGTCTTCAATCCGTAGAGCTTGTAAGACGGTCCTCTTCCGCCTAGCGTTCCCATCTGAGCAAAGTGGTTGTATCTGCTGTGTAGTTTTTAGAATCACTGTTGTATTAGTAATAATTTTAGATTAATTCTGTAGTTTTATTCTCTGTAGTTTTATTTTCTGCTTGTATTTTACACTGCTGTAAACCATTCCAAGCTTCTAGAAGGAGCGGTCTAGAAGCCGAATAAATAAATAAATAAATAAATATATATATAATAAAAATTGATAGACACAAGTGGGAGATAAAGGTGGAATAGGCATGGATAAGAACACTAAGAAAATATTTAATGGCCATACCTCAATGTTATGAAATCCTGGGATTTGTAGTTTGGTGAAGCATCACCATTCTTGGGCAGAGAAGGCTCAAGACCTTGTGAAACTACAGCCCCCATGACATAGCATTGAGCCAAAGCAGTTACAGTGGATTCATTCCACAGCATAGATCAGGCCTGGGCAAACTTTGGCCCTCCAGGTGTTTTGGACTCCAACTCCCACAATTCCTAACTGCCTACCGGCTGTTAGGAGTTGTGGAAGTTGGAGTCCAAAACACCTGGAGGGCCGAAGTTTGCCCAGGCCTGGCATAGATGCACCCCAGGGTTTTCTTTTCCATTGTTGGAAGCTTTGGTGTTTTAATATTTTTGCTTTCAAATGAGTTCTAAGCAAGGAGCAAGTGTAATGAACAAAGGAAACATTTTTCTGCTGTGCATTACATTCGACAGCAAATCCTTTTTTTGGTTGCAGTGTTTTGAAAATTGAGGTGTACATTAGGATCAATATGTTCTTGGTTGGACCATGGTGCATACCTGAAACCAGATATAACTGAACACCATTAAATTGCCTGACTTACAGTCCCATCATACTATAGAGTTGCATTGGAGCAGTCTTTCTCAACCAGTGTGCCTTGGCACACTAGTGTGCCGTGATGGACCTCCTGCTGTGCCGCGAGAAAAGCTCTCTGCCCCCCTTCCTCCCCCCTCCTGCCGAACTCCTGCTGCTTGGGGGAGGAGGAAGGGCCGGGCAGTGGTGAAGAAAAAGAAGGGGCCGGGGCGCCGCCTCCTTCGGCCGTTTCCCCAGCCAGCCTCCAATCCGCCATGACTCCCACCATGACTCTCGCCCCTCGCACACTGAAGCCACGTGGAGGAGGAGCCCTGTCCATTGAACCCCGTCCACCGCTCATGCTCCTCCTCTGTAGGAGAGCTGAAGCTGGGGAGAGGGGGTGGGGCATGGCGCAGCCTGTAGGAGAGCTGAAGCTGGGGGGAGGGGGCGGGACATGGCTCTGCCCCCTCCCCCGGCTTCGGCACTCCCAGCAGCTGCTCCAGCCTTGAGGGGACAGTGCCAAGCCAGCTGGCTCTGGCACCGTTGGCTTGGCACTGCCCCTCAAGGCTGGAGCAGCTGCTGGGAGAGGTGAAGCCGGGGGTAGGGGGCGGGGCATGGTACAGCCTAGCTCCGCCCCCTCCCCGGCTTTGCCACTCCCAGCAGCTGCTCCCAGCAGGCCACCAACCCCCAGCTGTTCTGTACTGTGTTAGAGTGTCATTTTGTGTCATTTTGGTTGGTAGTGTGCCCCCGGATTTTTTTAATGTTAAAAGTGTGCCGCGGCTCAAAAAAGGTTGGGAAACACTGCATTGGAGGACCCAGGGATCCTAAGAATTGACTAGTTCTTCCAATGCAACTCTGGGGAAGCATAACAGAATTGCAACTAGAGGACCTTGCAGATTCCTGGAGAAACCATTTTCCTCATCAGGTAGTGCAGTTGTTGACATGGTCTTACTGTAGCCTTATATAATTAGCTGTTCCTTTTCTGCTCTTTGTGGATTTATCTACATTCTGACAATATGATTGGCTGCCACTAAGGGCGGATTTGCATAACTCCTGTACTGGCCAGCCAACATGAACATTCCAACCCATAATAAACTGTCAGAGGAGGATAAGGCAAAGGGCTGAGGCACAAACACAAACACCCAATTCACTACCCACAGAAAATCACAGACCATGCCCAAAATTGACAGTCAGGCTTCATTAACTTAATTTCCCTGACTAGGCCTCACTTAATGGAATGCTGTTTACGCTCTGAATTGACAGTAAGGCTTCATTAACTTGATTCTCCCGACTACGCCTCAGCTCATTGGACATTGTGTATGGCCTGAATTGACAGTAAGGCTTCATTAACTTGCTGTTCCTGAATAGGCCTCAGCTCATGGGACATTGTGTATGGCCTGAATTTACAGTAACCTACCTTGGCACACAGAGACCCTATGACCCACGCTACATTCTACTACAGTTTGGAGGAGGGTGGACCATGAATTATGGGACTTGAAGTACCTCCATGGATAATGGGATTTGTACTACTTCAAAACCCATCATTCCCCACAGACCACTGTGTCCAAGAACCAAGACCGATAAAGACCAAACTTGGCACACAATGCCCCCCATGACCCACACTCCATCCGACTGCAGTTCAGAGGAGGACACGCCATGGATAATGGGATTTCAAGTACCTCCACTCACTTCCAAAGTTAACTTCCAAGCATCAACCTCTACATCAACACAGCAGACGGAAAGACAAAAAACATTGTATATCCACAAGCTATGCAGAACGCCAGCAACACCACACACCAACAACTCCCCAGGACTTCAACATCCCACTCACCAGAACAACCCACAACGACACAGCCAGGGCCCCAACAACACCATAACTAACAACAATTCCAACTCTTACATACTCAGACTTTCTCGCATCTCCAAAATAGGGCACAGCAACGCAAGCTGGGTACAGCTAGTATATATATGTGTGTATTCCTTCTTTCTGCTGCTTAATGCTCCATTGCTGTACCACAGTTTGTCCACTAGATGGTGATATTGTTACATCAAAATGAGGTTTTCTGAAATAAACCTTATAATGTTAGGTCAAAAAGTACAATATTGCTCTTGAATCCAGCTGTTGACGTCGGGCAATCCCATGACTTGCATAGTGTTCCCTTTTTAGATAAAGAAAACAGAGGTGTCTTGCCATTGGATTGCCTTCTTCTCAAAAATAGCCTCCTGCACCCCATGTTCCTTGGCAGTCCCCAACTGCAACAAGGTGTGAACCTGCTTACCTTCCAAGGTCCGATGGGATCTGCTGCCTTTGACGTATGGTCCCTTAAGGCCTTCACAAAATGTATTCTGAAGAAACTGGCACCTCTGAACCTTTTCATAGACAAGTGGAGGCTTTCTCTTCCAATCTTGCAGTAGATAAAGAGCAGTTAAAGCCCAAACCCTTCACAAGAGGACCAATCATATGAAGGAAAGGAGTCCCATGTGCGTGCGCTTTCCTTCAAAGCTCTTTCATCAGCAAGGAATACATAAGAGGTCATTTAGCTCATTCCTTCCTTGGAAATATACCTATGGCTAGCACCTGGTATAAGTTGGTGGTCTCCTATGCAAGTACTAACCAGAGCTGGCCCTGTTTAGCTTTGAAGACCAGACAGGACCTGGTCAGAAATTACTTGAAAGTATACAACATGAAACTGATTTCCTCAATATTGTCAGGAAGATGGGAAATGAATACAACACAAGTAACAGTGAGCAAAGCAAGGTGTAGTGTTTTGAGTATTGTTCTATGACCAGGGTTCGAATTCCCAATTGGTCATAGCAACCACCTGGGTGACTATAGGTAGGTAACACTCTCTGAGCCTCAGTAGAAGGCAAAGACAATGGCAAACCCTCTCTGATGCCAAGAAAACATTCTAATTGGGTTGGCATAATTCTAAGATTGTGTGTGTGTGTGTGTGTGTGTGTGTGTCAGGAGTAACTTGAGAAACTGCAAGTTGCTTCTGGTATGAGAGAATTGGCTGTCTGCAAGGACATTGTCCTGGGGGTGCCTGGATGTTTTACTATCCTATGGGAGGCTGATCTCATGCCCGCACATGGGAAGCTGGAACTGACAGACATGAGCTCACCCCTCTCCCAGGATTTGAACCGCTGCCAGCACAAGTGTTTAACCCAGTGTTTCTCAACCTGGGGATCAGGATCCTTGAGGAGGGTTATGAGGGGGTGTCAGAGGGTCACCAAAGACCATCAGAAAACACAGTATTTTCTGTTGGTCATGGGGATTTTGTGGGGGAAGTTTGGCCCAATTCTATTGTTGGTAGGGTTCAGAATGCTCTTTGATTGTAGGTGAACTATAAATCCCAGCAACGACAACTCCATGATGAACCTCATTGGGTCTTTGGGCTTTCTCTCCATCCTGGCACACCCATAGGGTCATCCAGTGAGTTTACAGGAGAGGGCTTTCCCAGGGGCTGCCACTAGCTTATGGGATTCCCTCAAAAAAGAGGTCCCCACTTGCATCAATAGGGTTGGTGTCACCACAGTGTGACAACTCATGCTCTCACCCTATCATGAGTGAATAGATCAGTGTTTCTCAACCTGGAGGTTGGGACCACTGGGGAGGTCATGAAGGGCTTTAAGAGGGGTCACCAAAGACCATTGGAAAATGTAGTATTTTCTGTTGGTCATGGGGGTTCTGTGTGGGAAGTTTGACCCAATTCTATCATTGGTAGGGTTCAGAATGTTCTTTGATTGTAGGTGAACTATAAATAGAACAGCAGCAAATTCTATCATTGGTACAGAATCCCAAATGTCAAGGTCAATTTTACCCAAACTCCACCAGTGTTCATATGTGGGCATATTGATTATCCGTACCAAGTTTGGTCCAGATCCATCATTCTTTGAATCCACAGTGCTCTCTGGTTGTAGGTGAACCACAACTCCCAAACTCAAGGTCAATGCCCACCAAACCTTTCTGTATTTTCTGTTGGTCATGTGAGTTCTGTGTGCCAAGTTTGATTAAATTCCATCGTTGATAGAGTTCAGAATGTCCTTTGATTGTAGATGAACTATAAATCCCAGCAACTACAACTTCCAAATGATGAAATCCATCCCCCCCCCCCCCCCAACCCCACCACTATTCCAATTTGGGAGTATTGGGTATTTGTGCCAAATTTGGTCCAGTGAATGAAAATACATCTTTCATATCAGATATTTACATTACGATTCGTAACAGTAGCAAAATGTCAGTAAGAGATGACTTGAAGGCACACAACAAGCAATAAAGTTTCAAAACTTTATTTTACCGCAAAGGGACAATGTTGCAAAGTTATTTCCCCTATAGGAAAATACAGGGAATAGCATCTTCCTGCCGCAGATGGTCAGGTTGCCATCTTCCACACCAACAAACAAAACATGTTCCCACCCTCACCACCACAGCTACCTTGGGTCAAATCCCCTTGATCTGAGTTATTTTTGGATACACCCTGAAGTCACATCGACAACAGATACCCAGGCCTAGTAAATACTGTGAAAACATGACATCAGCCTCCCTCCTTCCACTCTTTTCTTTTCCTTTGGTTTTGCCCATATGTCCCCTTTAATCAATGCCATCTTGAAGGAGAAATCATTTTCCTTCCTGGGAGGGAAGTGGGGGCTGTGACATCACCTTTCATCAGCCAAACTCTCAATCACTGTGCTTCGAACAGCGGGTGGTTGGAAACCCTCGTTTTCTGCCCAAGATGCATTTTTCAGGGCCCTCCACCGCTTCTCTGACACCACCACCCCCCCAACTCTGCCTCCTGCCGCCTCATCCTCAGCCATTTAAGATATTTATTTTGATTCCCCCAGATTTATGGCAGAAATGGTCAGGAGCATCAGAAAAATTAGAACAGCTAAAAGGCCATCATGGTTGTAAATGAGGCGGAGTGATTATAGACCGACAGCTGCTTAAGGTGCCCTGATTGAACCTAATTGCCAAGAAATAATTACCTCCTCTCGAAAAGGCACAATGGCCTCTCCTGCTGAATGAGGCTGATGATGAAGGAGCCTCGGAGGGGGCCTCTATCTAAGACACTTGGGTTGCTTTGGACTATTAGGCCCTGTCTCTCCAGTGGAGTTGAACAAAAGGCTTGCCGGGACTCCTGGGCACATAGACAATCCATGGTGATGGTGAAGGACTGTTGCAGATCCCCATCCAGGAAAAACAAAGACATCTCACTTCTACGTTTCCTGGGATGTCTGTCAAACAAAATATCGAAGGCTTTCATGGCCAGAATCACTGGGTTGTTGTGGGTTTTTTGGGCTGTATGGCCATGTTCCAGAAGCATTCTCTCCTGACGTTTCTCCTGTGGATGACACCTTCACCATTTGGAGCCATGGAGAAGAAGACCTCAACAAGTTACTGGACCACCATAACAGTATCCACCCAAACATCCAAATCATCATGAAAAAAGAAAATGAAGGAAAACGGCCTTTTCTAGATATCCTAGTCATCTGCAAACCAGATCAACAATTGGGTCACACAGTTTGCAGAATACCTACACACATGGAAAGATGCCTACATAAAAGCTTCAACCATCACCCAAGTCCAAAAAGAAACCCAATTAAAGCCCTGGCAGACTGTGCAAAAAGAATCTGTGAAGCCTACCTCCACCAAGATGAGTGGAACCACCTAAACTGGGCTTTACAGGCCAATGGAGACTCCACCACAGACATCAGAAGAGCTGCAAAACCAAGAACAAGCCAGGAGGATAAAGACAAAGATCCATCCAGAGCAGAGGTGCTCATTAGGTAGCTCGTGAGCTACTAGTAGATCTTCGGTCCTCTTCCAGGTGATCTTCGGGCCTCACCAGCTGGATGGGGTGCTCCTGCCAGGCGCGCACACACCCTGCACGCATGTGTGCTCCTGCTGCTGCCTTTTGCTCTCGCGGTGCTTCTTTAGCCTGCGGGGCATTGCAGGAAGAAGGAAGCACAAGGTAGGGCCTCTGGAGGGAGCGCCCTGCCTCTCTCTCGTCCAGAAGCAGCTGTGCAGCCTCCGCTGCCGGCGAGACAGGCAGGGCGGAGCGCTCCCTCTGGATGCCCCCCCCCCTCGTGCTTTCTCCTTCCTGCAATGCCCCGCAAGCGGAAGAAGCGCTGTGCGGGCAGAAAACAGGAGCAGGAGCACGCGCAGTGGCAGGAGCGCGTGGCAGCGGGGGCAGGTAGATCTTTTGGACTTGGTTGCTTTAAGAGTAGCTCGCATGCTGAAAAAGTGTGAGCACCCCTGATCCAGAGGAAAAGTGTTCTTGCCATACATCAAGGGAACCACTGACCGCATAGGGAAGCTGATGAGGAAACACCACCTACAAACTATCTACAGGCCCACTAAGAAAATCCAACAAATGCTATGTTCAGCAAAAGACAAGAGGGATCTTCTCACTTCTGCAGGAGTCTACCAGCGCCTCCTCCTGGGCGCTGCAAGGTCTGACCGCGCGACTCCACTCCTGCGCGAGCTGCACTGGCTCCCGATTGAATTCCGGTCCTCTTCAAGGTGTTAGTTCTCACCTTCAAGGCCATCTATGGTTTGGGACCAGTGTATCTGAGGGAGCGACTTACCCCTTATGTGCCCGCAAGATCGCTGCGCTCTGAGGAGCTTAACCTCCTTGAGGTACCTTCCCTCGGAACCTGCAGACTGGCCTCTACACGGCGGAGGGCATTCTCTGTAGCTGCCCCGAGTCTTTGGAACGGCCTCCCGGAGGAGATCCGTGCCATCCGCGCGCTTCTGCCCTTCCGCAAGGCCTTGAAGACTTGGCTCTTTAGGATGGCGTTTGGGCCCTTAACTCAACTACATTGTGCTCCATGCCGCCTATGACTCCCCTAGATTCTCACCTTGTCCCCCCAGCCATCGCTGAGGGCTAGTGTTTTTAACTTGTTTTAACTTGATGTCTAATGTGTTTTAACCGTTTAATTTGTTTTACTACTCTCGATGTTTATGCTTCTTCTGTAAACCGCTCTGAGCTCCGGAGTGAGCGGTATACTAAATCGAAGTTAATAAATAAATAATAAATAAATAAATAAATATACCATGCAGCTGTGGGACCACCAAATGCAGCATTTCTCAGACACGAATCAAGGAACACGAAAAGCACTGCAGACTAACTCAACCAGAGAAGTCAGCCATAGGAGAGTACCTTATGAACTAACCTGGACACAACATATTACTTGAGAACACAGAAATGCTGGACCACTCTAACAATGACCATGTCAGGCTACACAGAGAAGCCATCGAAATCCACAAGCATGTGGACAATTTCAACAGAAAGGAAGAAACCATGAAAAAGGATAAAATCTGGCTACCAATATTAAAAACCTCTAAAACCGGGACAGCAAATAAAGAGCAACATTATTTGGAAGTAATCAGGGCCAGCTAACACCTCCTAAAAATTATTTCCCCAGGCAGGAAGAAACCAGGCTTTGAGGCTGCAAGGCTGTTCAATGCTAATCAAGGTTGCCAAGTGCAAAATTTAAACCTGCTCCAAATGGACAAGAGTTCTTTCTCCCACCCTGGACCTTCAACAGATATATAAACCCTAGTTTCCAACAGCCCTCACAAGCTCTGAGGGTACCTGACATAGATGTGGGCATACTCCCGGCTGTATGGCCATGTTCCAGAAGCATTCCCTCCTGATGTTTCATACACATCCTCACAACTTCTGAGGATGCCTGCCATAGATGTGTGAATTACAGCGAGTGGCCAACCCCCCTGTTTAAGGAGTTCAATTGGCTGCCGTTTATTTTCCCATCCCAATTCAAGGTGCAGGTCATCACCTATAAAGCCCTAAATGGTTTGGGACCCGCCTACCTTCATGACCACATCTCCTTCCACGTACAATCCTCGGGTGCAGCCCTTCTTTCACCTCTACCAACATCACAGGCTGGCCTTCTGAGAACAAGGGAGAGAGCCTTCTCCTCTGTGGCCCCCCGACTCTGGAACTCATTACTCACTGAAATTAGGAAAGCCCCCACTTTAGCAACTTTCAAAAAGGATCTTAAAACCTGGCTTTTGTGTTGCGCATTTGGAGATTAATCACACATGCCCCGTTTTTATGCCCCTTTCATGCTTACCCTATAGAATAATTCTCCCCCATTATTAGAAGGCCTGACTCTATGATTTCGTTCTATGAGTCTCTCCCTTACAGATGCTCCACTCCTATCTCACCCTGGGATTTAACATTTTATCTTTTACACGTGGCCTACTCATTGTTATGGTAAAGTCTGAATGATTTTATTTTGTTGTATAATTGTATATTGTTTAGTGTATTTTTATGATTTATTTACCTCATCGTGTTGCTGTTTTGTGTTTTGTTTTGTATTATTTTATTGTAATGCACTGTTGGGCTTGGTCTCATGTAAGCCACCCCGAGTCCCCGTTGGGGAGATGGTGGCGGGGTATAAATAAAGATTATTATTATCTGAAAAGATGCCACATTGAGGAAGGGGCAAGCTTGTTTGCTACTGCTTAGGAGACTAGGACACAGAGCAATAGATTTGAATTGCAGGAAAAGAGATAGCACAGTCTGGGGGGGGGGGGCTATAGCGCAGCTAGTGAATCACCAGCAGCAATAAGATCTACCAACCGAAAGGTTGCCAGTTCGAAGCCCAGGGCAGGATGAGCACCCAATTGTCAGCCCAGCTCATTGTTTACCTATTTATTTATCGTGTCAGGAGCAAACCAAGTATTTGTATTGCATTAAAACAAACAAACAAAACACAACGTTTACAAACATGGTATTTGATTAAATGTCCTTTGACCAGTAGTTGGCCACTTGGAGTGCCTCTGGTGATGCTATAAGAAGGTCATCCATTGTGCAGCAGTTCAAATACAGCCTGCAGCTCTAAGTAGAGAAATTAGGTGTTTTACAATACCATTAAAAAAGGAAAACACAACTGCGCTGCGCAGGGCACATCTCTAGGATGGAGGACCACTGCCTCCCTAGGATACTACTCTGCGGTGAACTCGCCACGGGTCAACGTAGGAGAGGCGTCCCCAAAGAAAGATATAAGGACTCCCTGAAACAACATCTCAGGCTTGGTTAGATTGATCACCAAAAATGGTCCACCCTGGCCTCACATCAGGAGGCATGGAGACGCACTATCCACAATGCTGCGGCCTCTTTCGAGAAGACACGCCGAATGGGTCTCAAAGAGAAACGACAACACAGAAAGAACCACAACTTGGAAACAACATCACCCAAGGAGACTTTCTGCTGTGCTTTCTGCAACCAGACTTGCCTATCTCAGATTGGCCTTTTTAGTCATCAACGCACTTGTAAAAAGCGTGGGATGAGTCCTTCCTAAAGAATGCCGAGAGAGAGAAAAAAGAAAAAGACCAGAAAATGCTGGCAACCAAAAGGAAGGAGGAAGTCCTGATGGCTCTTCGTCATAGAGGATGGAGCAACAGCACCCCCTGTGGCTGAATTTGAGCAAAACCTCCAAAGGCACCGAAAGCTGGACATCAACACAACATACCTTCTTTCTGTCTTTTCTGTCCTGTCTGTCCAAACAGCATTGAATGTTTGCCACATATGTGTACTGCGATCCGCCCTGAGTCCCCTTGGGGAGATATGGTGAAATATAAAGTGTTGTTGTTATTGTTATTGTTATTATTATTTTACCTCAGCATTAGAAAGAACTTCCCAATGGTAAGAACTGTCTGGCAATGAAATACGCTGTCTTGAATTCTGGTGGAGTCTCTTTGGAGATTTTAAAGCAGAGGCTGGATGGCCATCTGTCAGGAATGCTTGGCTTGTGTGTTCTTGTACGGCAGGACATGGACTAGTTGGCCCAAGTGATTTTTTCTGCACTAAGATTCTATGAAATGCTCCTGTAAAATCCTTAGCATACGGTTTCCATAAGTCTGTTTTTGCTAGAAGATAGTAGCAACAATAAATCACATTTAACCATGTTTTGATCATGTTGTACCATGTTTTGACCATGCTGCAGTACATAAGTTTCTCAGTATTGGAAGTAATGTGGAATATAAAACACACTAACCAAACAAGGGAGCAAAAAAGCTTAAAGATAGCCCAGTTTTCATTACATCACAAAATTGACTTCAGTTCAGGTTCATTTCTATTCCTGCAAAGACGCTGTTGTACCACCAGAGGGCGCATGAATTCCACTTAAAGAAGGATGGTATATATGTATTGCTTTGGTAACTAGTAACTAACTTAACTACTATGTGATTGGACCTGATCTTGGAAACTAAACTGGTCTGGTTAGTACTTGGGAAGGGGACCATTAAGTCATACCAGATGCTGTAGGATATATTTTCCAAGAAGGCAGTGTCAAAGCACATCTATATTTAAGAAGACCCAATATTTATTTATTTATTGCATTTTTATACCGCCCTTCCTAGCTCTCAGGTGACTCAGGTTGGTTTATAGCAGCAATGATTCGATGCCCAAAAACACAGTTAAACATTTAAATACATTTATACATACTAAATACCAGAACAAGAATATTAAAAACATAAATCATTTATGTCTCCTAATAAAAACATTATCCAATCTCGTTGTCCAGTCGTTCCAATTTCTATGACTTTACCTTGCATTTTCAAATGCTTGCTCAAATAACCAAGTCTTGACTCTTTTCCGAAATGTTAAGAGGGAGGGGGCCGATCTAATGTCCCCGGGAAGGGCATTCCATAGCTGAGGGGCCACCATTGAGAAGGCCCTGTCTCTCGTCCCCACCAAACGTGTTTGTGACGCAGGCGGGATCAAGAGCAGGGCCTCCCCGGATTATCTTAAAGCCCTAACAGGTTCATAAGGAAAGATGCATTCAGACAGGTAAGTTGGGCCAGAACCATTTACCGCTTTATAGGCTAAAGCCAGCACTTTGAATTGTGCCTGGTAGCAAACTGGCAGACAGCCAGGAAGGAGTAGGGATAGGGTTTAGGGTCACCTTAGGGTTGCCACATGTTGGAAATGACTTAAAGGAACACAACAATAACAACTGACAGTATTAGTGTGCTACAAGACATACAAAGTGGAACCCACAACATGTAAGTGTGGAGGAGAGCAAAACAAAACCACTTATTACGATGTAGCCTGAGCCCTGCCACATGCACAGTGGAGGACCTTCTCACAGTGACACCAGAGGCATTTCAAGTGGCCAGCTTCTGGTCAAAGGACATTTAGCATAATGCTAAGTTTTTAATTTTGTGTTTTTCAATACATTATAACTGTACCCTCAAATCTCTTCTGACATGATAAATAATTTTAAAAATAAATAAATAAATACAGTATTAGTAGAAGACATAGCAGTAACCATCAGCAAACCCTGCTCAGCTTTGTGCCCTGTGGAAGACAGAAGCCTCTTTCCACCATCCGGATTCATGCAAATCATGTCATCTTGTATTAAACATAAGGGTGAAGGATAAATGGGTCAGCAGGAGATCTGGAATTAGATGCTGACCTGAATGTGTATTTTCTGAACAGGTATGTAGAGAGAGACAGAGGAAAGAGAAAAAGGATGAAATTGTGGCTTCGAGCCAAGTGATGATTTTGAAGTGGTGCCTAAAGACAAGTGTGTAGTAAGTGAGCACCAGTGGATGTGGATGGGTAGAGTTGGAAGAGATTCCTCATGAATGGTTGCCTGTACTAACCAAAGGAGAGAAGTACAAGTAAGGTTATTAAAGTGAGCCTTATTAACATTTGCTCTGAGAGCTAGTTCCCATTATTTTCTCCATTTTCGCCATGTATATGGGCAGCTCAGTCAAGTGCCAGATATCCAAACTCAGCATACAATAACAACAAGAACAGTAGTTGTGTATCTAAATTCAGAGTTGTGTTTCTGTGATCCTTAATTTGTCTGGGTTCCTATCTAGTCCTGAATCAGACAATCAGCTATTTTCTTTGATCATATAGTTCAGGCATGGGCAAACTTTCTCACTTGAGCCTATGATTGAGTAACAAGCAGTGACTATGTAACCTGTTTATTTTAATTGTGTACGTCGCCCAGAGCACCTTTCGTGGAGGGCAACTCATAAGAAATAAAGTTAGTTAGTTAGTTAGTTAGGTAGTTGAGGACTTCATGCTAGCACTCCCTGCTAGGAGGAAGGAAGGGAAGGAGGAAGGGAAGAGAGAAAGAAGGAAGGACGAGAGGGAGAATGAGAAGGATAGAAAGAGAAAGAGGGAAAGTGGGAAGGAGGGAGGAAAGAGGGAAGGAAGGTCTATGGACCATCATAAATATTGTTGTTTCAAGACAAAAGGTAAGGAAGGAATGATGAAAGAGTGGAAGGGAAGGATGGAAGGAAGGGAAGGAGAAAGAGGGAGGGAAGGAGAAAGGAAAGAGAAAAGGAAGGAAGGAAGGGTGGAAGGGAAGGAGAAAGTGGGAGGGAAGGAGAAAGGAAAGAGAGAAGGAAGGACAAAAGAGTGGAAGGGAAGGAGGAGTGGGAAGGAGAAAGGAAAGAGAAAAGGAAGGAAGGACAAAAGAGTGGAAGGGAAGGAGAAAGAGGGAGGGAAGGGAAGAAAGAAAAGGAAGGAAGGAAGTGGGTGGAAGGGGGTGGAAGGAGAAAGGAAAGAGAGAAGGAAGGGTGGAAGGGAAGGAGAAAGTGGGAAGGAGAAAGGAAAGAGAGAAGGAAGGAAGGACAAAAGAGTGGAAGGGAAGGAGAAAGAGGGAGGGAAGGAGAAAGGAAAGAGAAAAGGAAGGAAGGAAGGGTGGAAGGGAAGGAGAAAGTGGGAGGGAAGGAGAAAGGAAAGAGAGAAGGAAGGGTGGAAGGGAAGGAGAAAGTGGGAAGGAGAAAGGAAAGAGAGAAGGAAGGAAGGACAAAAGAGTGGAAGGGAAGGAGAAAGAGGGAGGGAGGGAAGGAGGAAGGAAAGAGAGAGGAAGGAGGGATAGGATGGTGAGAGAGGAGGGCCTGAGAAAAGAGCCCAAGGGGCCACATTCAGCCTGGGTTTGCCCATACCTGATATAGTTGAGCTCTTGTCTTCAGTTCTTCCTTTGTTTACAAGGGCGCCCCAAGATACTTTATGTGGCCTGTTTGTCAAGGCACCCAAAAGAAACTACGTTTACTTAGAATATTTTAATACTAAAGCAAAGAAATAACTAGCAAAGTATTTCCAAACATAAAATTTGCTACCCCCTCACCATAAGCATCAGACATGTACCTGGCTGTGACTAATATGCATGCTTCATCTAATCAAGGATGGTTGGGGGTCTCCTCCTCTGCGGACACACTGTCCATGGTGCTGAAACTGTTTCGAGATGTTGAGATGTTGATTCCAGTTTCTTGGAAGTTTGGAAATAAAATCCAGAGGGGATGTATTGCACCTCTACCATGGATGCCACTGGCTGTGACCACTTTTGATTGATTCATGGAGAAAATGAGGTTTTTCCCTACTGGCTTTTTAGATATGTGCCTCCAAGACTTATGGCAACCCAATTGACTTCATTGGATTTCCTTAGGCAAGGAATACTCAGAGATGTTTTTGTCAGTTCCTACCTCTAAAATCTAATCTATAACACAGACATTTATTTATTCATTTAAAACATTTATATATATTTTATATATTTATATTTATACTAGCCGTCCCCTGCCACACATTGCTGTGGCCCAGTCTGTATGTAGGTGTTTTGTGTGTGCATGTATGTGTATATGTGTATATATGTGGGTTTGTTCATGCGTTGTATTTTTTTAATTTTCTTGGCTTTTTAAGTCTCTTCCGTTGTGTTTTTCAATGTTTTTATGAGTGATGGTCACTTGTTGGCCTGATAAGTGTATTGTGTCCAAATTGGCTGTCAATTTGTCTAGTGGTTTTTGAGTTCTGTTAATCCCACAAACGAACATTACATTTTTATTTATATAGATAGACATGGCAAATTGCAGCCCTCCAGGTGTTTTGGATTTCAACTCCCACAATTCCTAACTGCTGGTAGATGGTTAGGAATTGTGGGGAGTTGAAGTCCAAAACACCTGGAGAGGCAAAGTTTGCCCATTCCTGCTGTAGCACCTGTATTTGTATTTAGACCCATTGCGCTGCTGTAAATCCCATCCCGATATTGGCGTCTTCATTTCCAGCCACCCACTTGTCTCTGTCTCTCTCATTCAGCATTCCTCACTTGAGTTCACTACTTAAAGGACTGATTTGGTTAATTGTTGTATATGAACTGATCCATATTCATCTGTATATAAGTAGTCATTAGCTGTGGGTGGAGGACTGCTTGCATAAACTGATTTTTTTTGTCACCCAAACAGACATTTTAAAAGGCTGTTTCCTTCTGACTTTTGCTGGTAATAAACATGGTGTATAATAAATCTGTGCAATGTTGTAGGGTTTCATGTTTCACTTTAAACATTAGCCTTCCTTAGAGAGGATGAATTCTATTAGTTGACGAAGGGTGACACCATTTCATTTATGCCCATATAGGTCCATGTGAAGGGGCTAGAAGAGGAAGAAATACCTAGGCTGCCTAATTGTTTCAGAAGTTTGTTCTCAATGTACATGCATTTTTGGGTTGTGTGTACAAGTGTGGCATCGTGGTTGGTCTAAGTTTCAGCTTTTTACTTGCCGTCATGTCAGACAATTTACACTCCTTTGATCCAAATGTGCTCCAGAACATTGTAGTGAGATTTAAAGTAAGATTATCCCTATATCATATGTGCCAAACTCAAGGTCGGTGGTCCAAATGCGGCCCGTCGTGTCATTTTATGTGGCCCTCCCGATGCTGGACTCCAACTCCTATATTCCTCATGACTAGAGCAGATGAGAGTTGCCATACAGTAACATCTAAAAGGCTGGCATTTGTTCTGTTCAGACAGAATACTGGGGTTTGAATCTAGATACAAGGCTTGTGGATCTGATGCCTGACTTTAAATGTCCTTTAAATGTTCCCCAACTTCAGAGCCACAAGTGCAGTTGGGTTGCAATTCCCATGCAATCCACATGGCAGATAATCAAAAGTGATGGTAGATGTTATTCCATAACATCTGTGATGAAGTCATATTTATTTGTTACAGGTTTAAAATGTGTTTGATGTTTATCTATATGTATGTATATTGTAAGGGTAGAACTTAGCTAACCTTAGAGGGTTAACAGGAATATTAGTGGACAGAATCTCCAGGGAGTTTCCATTACCGTGGAAACAGGAGGCGGAGCCTGTGGGTGCCTCTGGAATCTTGAGATTCAAAATTATGTCAGTTCGTGGTTAACTGCAAAGCAGAAGGGTGTGTGAAGAAGTTAGAGAGTCTGTTTTTAACCAGCTATCAGCGAGTGTTAAAAGGACTCTGGTTCTACTCTGGGAGAGAGTAGCATTGCAGCTGTGTTTAACTGCTGGGGAAGCAGGTTGATTTAAAGAACCAGCAGAGTGTAGAAAACTGCTGAGTTATTGTTTTTAGGAGAGCAGTGATATATTAGCAGACTGCTCCATAGTTAGTATATTGTAACCTTAAGAAAGTGCCTCTGTGTAGGTATTGTAACCACCCAAGCTCTTGAACTCTGGAAACCTTTACACTTAAGCCTCTGTTTGAATAAACTTTATAGTTCTTTGATTAAAGCATCTCTTCTAGTGATTCTTTCTCCCACAAGCCTTGAAAACAACCTCCTCCTGGTGGGTAGCCAAGCACAGTAAATTATATGGTGGCAGCAAGAGAAAAATTTTAAAAAGTCCTTACATATTGTGGTGGCATTGGTAGGACATTCTGCCCTGCCACAGCCCTGAGTTCGAATCTTCACATTCTCTCCACACTTAAAACACAAATTTGAATTCGGATCCTCACAAAGTTTGAGCCTTCACATAATTGGTGAAAGTGGATATAAAGGGAAAGTTTATAGATCAAAAGATAAGATCTTTACATTATTGGCTGTAGTTATAGCCTTCACAAATTGATGCCAGCTGTAAGCAGCGTCTTCACAAATTGGCGGGCAGTGGTGGGTTTCTAAGGGAAGGTCCACCCTGTCCAGTTAGTCAAATGGTCAATGCGTCTTCACAAAATCTATGGACCAAAACTTGGGAGAAACAAAAGAGCACTGACCAGTATTATAGTAGGCTTTCAGTGTCCATGGAATATCCATATATGGATTAAATGGCCTTCTTGGCAACTATAAAGTTGATCTGGCCCTCAATGAAAATGAGTTTGACATCCCAGCCCTATATTCTCCTCTCTTGAGCTCTTTGGATGAAAAGCAGCAGACATGTGATCTTCTTTATGGCTTCCAGATTTGGTAGGCCTGGTCTCTCTTCTCTGATCATCAAGATGTGGAGAAGGAATCTCAGAGTGAGAGCACTGCCTTGAAAAAGTGGTAGATATTTTCACTTCATTTGTTAGCCTTGATTTTCCTATTTGACTGGCATACCCTCCAGTTAATCCTCTATGCACCAGGGTACTTGTTTAGAACATCACCCTTGATATATCTCCATGGCATGTCCCCTAGGACCACAAAGGGTTCTCTACATCTCCAGTTTTGGCTCTGAAATCTCAGGACCTGGAATAGACCTAAGCAGACAACTCTCAAAAACCATACTTTGTATTATTTAGTAGTGATTTAGTGTTAGGTCCCCATCCCTTGCTTGTCCAGCATCTCCACTGTATCTCCAAGGGGTAATTTGATCAAGGATGGTGGGTCACGTCTTGACATAACCTCAAGGTTTGGCTCCTGGGAGGGTTATTCAGCTGCCATTGCTGATAACACACAAGTTTTAAGTCTCCTGTTTGCAGAGACTTTCAGAAGGGAAGGATCAATCACTCCGAGTTTTTATAGATCGTGGCACACACCCCTAAATGTACATAATCTACAGATGTATTAACTACATTCCAGTAACAGAGACTTTACAACCTTAATGATATTGACACAACGTTGGGCGGATGGATAAAGAAGGACTTTAACAAGCCCAAAGAAGGCCATGGCTTTATGCAGAGGATTGTTCTTACTTAGCTCCCCACCTAAAGGTGGGTTTATAAGGCTGGGATTATTGACACACTCTGAGAAAAAGCAGAATGGGACACGTAGACTTAGACAGGAATTCAGAGGCTGCCTGTCTCTCAGTGCGCTCAAAGGCCAAAGTTCCTTTTTGGTGCAAAGTGGGAATGAACCAAAGAGACTCTTCCATTATGTGTTTTCAGACCCAAATTATGCCATTGCCTTACAAGTTTATCTTCTACTAAAACTTTCACCCTCTCCCACCTAACACAATATATTGGATTTTTTTTCATGTCAGGAGCAACTTGAGAAACTTCAAATTGCTTTTGGTGTGGAGAACTGGCTGTCTGCAAGGACATTATCGAGGGGATGCTTGGATGTTTTGGTGTTTTACCATCCATGTGGGAGGCTTCTCTCATGTCCCCGTATGGGGAGCTAGAGCTGACAGATTGAGCTCATCCTCACTCTCCCCGGATTTGAACCTCCAGTCTGTCAGTCTTCAGTCCTGCCGGCACAATGGTTTAACCCATTGTATCACCGGGGGCTCCCAATATATGTTGGATGCAAGCAAAGTAACTACCAATTCCTTGAGATTCGATTTTAGGAACATACCTTCCAAAGGTACAAGGGTATGTTCACATTGTAGAAAAGAAATATCATAGTAAGGACTCTCACAGACAGACATTTTGGGAATAAGGTGTCCTCAAAGTTTTAGAAGCCTGTAGATCTACCCAACTGTCAGGCTTGAAAACTATTAAAAATAAGAGTTGATTTGATCATAGGAAACATTTTCCATACCAACAAATATATGCAGTGTAAATACTAGTAGAAGGACAGACAGACAGACAGACAGACAGTCCAGCCCAGGTATGGGCCAACTTCAGCCCTCTACTAAAAACAATGGTGCTTGGGCTTGTGGTAGTGGTCTTATGTCCAGTTATTTTAGTGGGGCAATTCTAAGTATGTGGTGAAATCTTGGCATTGGTAAAATTCAAGGCAAAACTGGCAATGTCAATATAGTAAGGTGGCCTTTCAATGGACCCATTCACACTACAGAATCAAGGAGGCCATCTACATTTTATTAATGCAGTTTGATACAACATTAGCTGCCATCGCTCAATGGTATGCAATGCTGGGAGGTGTAGTTTTACAAGGCTCTTTGGCAAGGAAAGTGGAGCGACAGCACCCTCCTGTGGCTGGAACAGAGCACAGCCTCCAAGATGCCGAAAATGGGGAAAACCTGTATCTACCTCCATCTATGTACAGATGTCTGTCTTGTCAGTGTGTAATGGCTCTGAATGTTTGCCATATATGTGTTATGTGATCTGCTTTGAGTCCCTTTGGGGTGAGAAGGGCAGAATATAAATACTGTAAATAAATAAATAAATGAAAATAAAATTACCTTTTCTGCCAAACACCGCTGGTTCCTCACCAAGCTACAACTCAAGATTTTATAGTATTGAGCCATGACAACTAAAGTGGTGTCAAACTGCAGTAATTCTACAGTGCAGAAGCACCCAGAGTGTTGCTATTCTACATAATTGCCATGACTGCATCCTATTGAATCTGTAAGTCTGGTAAGGCATTGATATTTGGTACTTTGATTGATGACAGCAAAGGTCCCGGTGGTTCAATGGGTTAAACCCTTATGCTGCTGAACTGCTGACCTGATGGTTGGCAGTTCAAATCAGTAGGATGGGGGTAAGCTTCCACTTCTCTAGCCCTAGCTTCTGCCAACTTAGCAGTTCAAAACAATTCAAATGTGAGTAGATCAATAGGTACTGCTTTGGCGGGAAAAGGCAAAAAGATGCTCCAAGCAGTCATGCCGGCCACACAACCAGGAGGTTCCTTAGTTTGGAAATTGAGAAAGAGCACCTCTCCCAAGGCTGGAGATGAGCACCGCCTCCAGAGCTGGAAATGAAAGGAGAAGTCTTTGCCTTTGTCTGTGAGTTGGTCTGTCTCATTGTATGTCATTGTAATAAGCCCTTTTGATCGTAGTATTTCCTGCTTGTTTTTTGATCACCGGCATTTTTATGGTGTCGTAAAAACCTTCCTGCTTTAAGTGGTGCCTAATTTCTCTACTCACAACTCAGCTGTTTTCAAACTGCTTAGGTGGACATGAAGCTAGGCTTAACAGTCGGGTGATCAATCCAACTCGGGCTTCGAACTTGCCACCTTCTGTTCGGCAGTATCTATTGCTGCTGGCGATTAACCAGCTGTGCTACAGCCCAGTCCAATACGTTAATATATATTAATTTGCCATTCCAGGATTCCATGGGACGAGACCATGGTAGTTGAAGTGGAATAATAACACTATAATTCTACATTGTGAATGGGCCCCAGGACACCGCTTTGCCTCCAGAGTGAAATGCCATTTTTTTCACTGATATTTTTGCAGTTTTCTTTTTTGTCAAAATGTGATGGTAAAGCAAGTCGTAAACGGATAGAGTGTATCTCTGTTTCCCTTATAGTCCCCCCTTTATTGATCCACCTTCCCAAATAAGTCACATTGCAACAGCTTTGGCCAGTCAATAAAACGTAACATGACATGACGATCCATGTTTCCTACCTAAAAAGCTATTACAAAAGAAAAACAATGTGATGCACCAGAAATTCTTTGTTATTATATACTAACCAGAGTGTGCATGGCACATTTTATTTCTATAAAACTATTAAAACTATTACAAAATATTCAAAAAATACATTTTAGTAAATTGACAGCGGTTATTTATCAGTTTATTAATCCAAAACATCCTTTCCCCCCGCTCCTTCGCTGCTCTGTACAAACTAGTCTCCATTGTCACATAATAGCCAACATGTGCGCTTTTTAAAAAATATTTTCTCATAAATTTCTTCTTCTTGGTTCGGAAGGTAAAAATAAGAGAGCTTCTTCTTCTCCCTACAGTTTTGCAAACGGATGAGATGGAGGTGGTGTAACAGTCTGGAGTTTCCAAGGAATTGACAAAAGGGTTGGGAGTGATTCTCTCACACAAAGCAAAAGTGTTTCGGAGACAACAGAAACAATACAGGAGATGACACTACAATTGATACTATTTAAATTAAAATAATATATTCTTGTAATTTACACTATGTAAAAAATGAAATGTGACTTGTTAAGTATTGATCTCTCTCTTTCTCTCTCGCAAAAAAATGAATTTACAATTCTGTGTATAAAAATATAATTTATGGATTCCCCCCTCCCTCCCTCTTCCACATGGAATAGGTCTTCTGTTTATTCCAAGACTCGCTGCTGGGAGAAAGAAGGCAAAGCAATGTGATCAATGGGAAGAACGACAGGAGGGTTACTTTTGGAAAGTCAGGACACACAACATGACACATAGAAAAATAGAACTCTGTGCAGTTTTGCTTGGCCTCGCAAAATAATTTTTTTCTTCTCCCTGTGAGTGTACAGTTCACATGATAATAAATTATCAAAGAAACAATTTAAGGCTCTTGAAGGTTGGGTTCATATTCTTTAAAACATTTCAAAACATCGAAGAAAATAAATATCCAGGAGATGAGGACAACAAAAAAGACACAATGAAACAAACAGACTGAAAAAATAAAAAATAGAAATCAAATAAAAATATATTTATATTTATATTTATAAACTAAAACGGCGACTTGCAACATAAAACTTCCTCAGGTCTTCCTGTACCTTAAAAAGTCTACTTTGGACTGTCCTACTATTATTATCGCTTCAAAGTCTTGTCCTTTTCTTTCTTCATCTTTCGTCCCCTCCCCTCCCCAGTTGGATTTATTTTATTCTTACGATGGGTCAAAGCGGAGTTTATCGTGCCACTTCCCTCAGCTGGCCATGCCCAAGGGATGCATCATCTCAGAATCCAACAGCCAAAGACCAAGATGGTAGAGAAGATGGGAATACCAATGGACGCCACCCGGAGCATCCTCCGGCGCTGCAGCCGGAAAGAGGGCAGGGGACGAGAGGCCAGCGGGGTACAGCATGGCCAGGAGGGCATGCGCCACCCGGAAAGGGGCAAACGCCCAGTGGGCCCAGCTATGCTCTTCAATGACAGCATAACAAGAAGCCAGCACCTGGTTGATGAGGATGGTGCCCTGAGCAGTGAGCGGAGCATATGCCCCCGAGGCCTCTTCCTTCAGGGACACTCGGTGCACGGCAGCTGGCAAAAGTGTCCTCCCCCCATGGCCCAGCACATAGATGTGTTGTCCCGGCTGCACCCGGCTGGCAAAAACAGGCTGGGGTTGAGAATGGTTGTTCTGTGTCGAGGCCACAAAGAGCAGGTGCGCGGCCGTCAGCAGCAGGCGCGTCCGAGGGCTCCGGGTCTCAATCACGTAGAAGAGCTTGCGAATGGGAGGCTCCTCCTGGTCCAAGAAGGCAAGAAAGTCACTGTAGAGCAGCCGGCCCTGCAGGTCCGCTGCCAGCACCCGGTCACCAGGATGGAGGTCTCTGACCAGTTTGGTGCCTCCTTGCTCCAAGTTCACCCAAGCGGTGCCCGGGAAGCAGCCGCCCGACTTGGCAGCCACTGAGTTCTCTGAATGGGAGAAAGGGAGAGGAAAAGAGGTGGCATCAGAATACAGCAAGCAATAGGGAACACAGTATCTGGATAATCGTTAAGCATTTATGGATGATGAACAAAGATGGAACCCACAAGGACAAGACATATTTCACTTGGCTCCACGCTGGATCTCTCATGATTTCTGCCACAACACATTGTGGCATTATGGCATCCTGTTGTACGTTTCCCTACCTGCAACGCAACTCAACCAGTCATATAAGAAGCAGTTTAAAATATGGTGCCATCACCAAATCATATTGGGTCGTAGCAGACTTTACAAGAAAGGAGAATCTCTAGTGAACACTTTATTATAAAGAAAGGTAAAGGTAAAGGCCCTTGACATTAAGTCCAGTCGTGTCCAACTCTGGGGTGTGGTGTTCATCTCCATTTCTAATCCAGCTTTCATTGTCCGTAGACACCTTCAAGGGCATGATTGCATGGAGCACTGCTACCTTCCCACAGAAATGGTAACTATTAATCTACTCACATTTGCATGTTTTTGAACTGCTAGGTTGTCAGAAGCTGGAGCTAACAGCAGGAGCTCACCTTGCTCTCCAGATTCAAACTGCCAACCTTTCATTCAGTAAGTTCTGCAGCTCAGTGGTTTAACTCCCTGTACCACCAGGGGGCCCATTATAAAAGTTTGTGTTGTTTAATATCAACCCATGCAATCTGTGGCACTCCAGGTTTTGGGCCCTAAATCCCATCAGTCGCAGTGTAATGAGGATTAATGGGAGTTGTGGCCCCACAATACTTGAAGGGCTACATGCTGCCCACTCCTCATTTAGAGGAAGTGTGGATAGAACTTTTTTGTTGTGCTCTGCTGTCAATTCGCTGAAATTTACATTAAATGTACAAGACTCCTAATTTTCCACTGCTCGGCACTAACAATACATCCCTTCCTTTTTACATTGTCTCTGACCCATAGCACCACTTGTAGATCATGTCAGTATAGTTTATCAAGTCATTTCTGATACGACAAAAAAAGTCAGTCTATGAGATGCATGAAGATGACTGGCTCATCATACAATTACTTCACACCATTTAATTATTGCACCATGATTTCAACTTGCCTGCCATGGCTACATCCTATAGGAACTTAGGGCTTAGGGTTTGGTGAGGAGCTAGAGTTTTCTGGCTGACAATTCTAAAAATTGCTTCCTAAACTCCAGATTCCAGGATCCCACAGCCCAGAATCATGGCAGTTAACACTGAATCATATTACTGTGATTATGCACAGTGTTCCCTCACTTATTGCTGGGGTTAGGTTCCAGGACCTCTCGCAATAAGTGAAAACCCACGATGTAGAGATGCTCTATTTATTTTAATATTTATACATTATTTTAGTAGTTACACACTATTTTAAGTATTTATAAACTTACAATAAAGTGAAGGAAATTAAGGAAAGGCCCTTCAAGGCTGGAGGGAGGATTGTGGAGGGAGAGCGACTTGGAGAGCATCAACAGCAAAGCCCCACAAAACAGCAAAAATACCATGATATATATTTTAAATTAATATTTTTTGAAATCCGTGAAACAGCGAGTCCGCAATAAGCGAACCGCGAAGTAGAGAGGGAACACTGTAATGTGACAAAGGGGTACTTGTGGATCCCAAGTCTCTGAGCAGATGGTGCTTAGCAATTGGTCCCTTACAGATGTTGAGATGCACCAGACAAATGAACAAAGTAGATCCCAGAAAATCTTATATTGGCACAACTCTCTTCTAGAGCGCAGCTACTCAAAGTAGGACTCGAGGACCATTGCGACTCTATCTCAAGACTTGGCAAATTTTCAGAAAAGTTGGATAACAACTATGGTGCTGGTCCCTGAAACATTAGAAAGGGAAATTCTTCCTGGTCCCACGCAAAAAACATTGTTTTAGAATACTGCTGGAAAGAAGATGCCTGCTTTTAGATGATTCCTCCCAGTATTTCCCCAACAACATAGTAATTCATTCCAGGAAGGGAAAAGGAAGCTCTGCTCTAGAAAAGTAATTTTCAGACTTGCTCAGATCCAGGAGGAACAGCACTTAATCCCAAAGTGCACCTTGCCAGAGAAATGTCACTTGAAGATCTAATTAATCTTGCTTCTAGCACAAGCCCATATTGCAGTAATCTTGCTTAATAGAGATTCTAAATTTTCCCCGCACATCTGAGGAACCTTTGGCTTTCCGTTTATTTGGGACTTCAAATCCCAGAAGCCACAGTCAGCATGACTAGATGAAAGAGATTGAGGAAATCACCAGTTGCGATAGATCACTGCCGACCAGAAGGTGACACGTTCGAAGCCTGAGTCAGATTGAGCACCTGACTGTTAAGCCCAGTTTACTGCCCACCTAAATAGCTGAGCTGTGAGTATAGAAATTAGAGACAACTTAAAAGTGGGGAGGTATTTTATAACACCATAAAAATACCAGTGGTCAAAGAGCAAGGAGGAAATACAATCAAAATGCTTCTAGAACATGGCCATACAGCCCAAAAAACCTACAACAACCCACAATCAAAATGACTCGGGGGTATTTTATAACACCATAGAAATGCCAGTGGTCAAAGAGAAAGGAGTAAATACAATCAAAATGCTTCTAGAACATGGCCATAAGCCCAAAAATCCTACAACAACCCACAATCAAAATGACTCGGAGTCATAGTGGATGAAGCGACAGCTCCCCCTGTGGCCGGAATCGAGCATAACCTCCAAGTGGAAATGCCAAAAAATACGTCTGTCCGTATGTCTAGAAAATGGCATTGAACGTTTGCCGTATATGTGTGCATTGTGATCTGTGCCGAGTCCCTTCAAGAGTGAGAAGGCTGGAAAATAAATACTGTAAAGGAATAAATAAATAAAACCTATAGCAGAAAACACATGGAGGGTCAAGGATTTCCCCCTCAACTTCTTTAGATGGTAGCACAAGCAGGGGCGTTCAGCTCAGTAGTGACTGTGCCATGTTACCTCTCCAAAAACGATCCTCCCATGCTAAAGTGAAAAAAATACACCGTAATCCTGGCTCGGGTCCATGACTGTCCCTAGACCTCAACTTGTTAATTATCCTTCTAATATGCTTCTATGTATTTGGGGAAATCCAAGGCTTAACTTGAGCAAGGATCAGTCCGGGAACAGGTTTTTAGTGCCAGAGGACTATTTAAAGCAAGAAAGGTGGGGAACGCTCCAAAGCCGAAAGTGGCCTCTCTTCCCAAGTAGGCACAGACTAAACACGTGCGTGTTGATGGTTCCTTTCATCTCCATTTGCATTTAAATGTTCAGAGGCTGCAAGAAATCAAGGGAAGTCCCAGCTGGGGTCTTGTTTACTCGTTCTTGGTTCCTCCTGTTTCTGTTTCCCAACCATTGATCTCTAGTCCACTTTTTCTTCTTGTTGCTATTAGCCTTGGGAGGTGAAACAAGAGAATGGCTGAACCTATGGCATACATACATAGGCATTCAAATGGGATTCAGCAACCACCATCTCCCATTCTGGCTCTGTGGTTAAGAGGCCGACTTCCAGATCCAAGGGTGGAGCTTTGAGCCCTGAAACTACTCTTTTTTTCTTGAAAAAAATTAAATGCTGGGAAAATCCCTACCGTTGGCAACGGTGCCTAGCTGTGTGTATGTGCATTATAATAATGCCAGACAGAGGAGTTCTAGCAAGACATGCCTTTCCCAGGACAGGCTAGGAGGCTTTGAAATCTAATCTCCCTGCCCTCCCCTCTCCACCCATACATGTTTGTACACCTGCTGCCTTACCTATGAAGTTAGCACGCATCCCATTAGAATTAAAGGGATAGCAGAGGAAATGTTACCAAGCTGTCTCTCAGCTTCCTCTCCACTGGCCCAGATGCTAGTCATACACAATTACAATGGAGAAATCAATACAGCATCCTTTTTCTCCCCATTCTCCCACCTCTAACATTTTTTTGAAAAACAGTTTGCACATCTGAGACACCTGCTTTGAGATTGCCACTTTAAGGTGGGATGGAAAAGATGGGTTTAATTACAGGGTCTGTCTGGCTTGAACAGAACCCTGCAATGATTTTTCTTCAATGGAGTAATATTTTCCCATCTCCGCATTAATAACTACACATTGACAAAGGTGATGAACAAGGGGTCAACATATATAAATCAGCAAAAGGAAAGGAGAAAATGGCAATGCCTATGAAAATGGCTTTTTCTTCCAAAGGGCGAGAAAGAGATAGTGTTGCCACACTGAAAAATTAGTAAATGTGGCTTCTTTAACATTTGGGTAACAACACCACCTGACCAGTAAAAGGACAGGAACCCTCTCTAGCATTCACTCTAACAAATGTAACTTATTTATCATGTCAGAATTGAACCGAGGTTACAGTTGTAATGTGTTTAAAAGCACAAAGTTTAAAAACTTGGCATTATACTAAATGCCGTTTGACCAGTAGCTGGCCACTTGGAGTGCCTTTGGTGTTGCTATAAGAAAGTTCTCCATTGTGCATGTGGCAGGGCTCAGACTGCATTGTAGTAAGTGGTCTGTGCTTTGCTCTTTTCCACACTTGCATGTCATAGACATAGGGCCGGAGAGATAGCACAGTGGTAACAGCAGCTGTGCTTGCAATCAGAGGGTTGCATGTTTGATTCCCGGGCTGGTCTGGACACCCAGCTGTGAGCCCTGTCCACTGTTCACCCAACAGTTCGAAAACAGCCCAGCTGTGAATAGATAAAATTGGGAACCGCCAAGCGGGGAAGGATTTTTAGAAAGAAAGAACTTACAACGACTTAATAAAGAAAGATCAGCTGTCGAAAGGTGAAATGCGGAAAAACAGAGGCTCTCCATCATGAGGATGAGGCAACAGCACCCCCTTTTGACGTAATGATGCAATCGCACCTGTGATGCAGCCAGAAGAAAAATCCTTCTAAATTGTACATGTTGTATGTTGTATGTAATTGTATGTAAAACCGGCAGGGATTGTCTGCCGTATGGGTGATGTAATCTGAGTCCCCTTCAGGGTGAGAAGAGTGGAATATAAATAAAGTGCATTATTATTATTATTATATTTTTATAGACTCCACTTTGTGGCCCCATTTCTTAAGGTTGGATCTGCATCCCATGGTGCCAGGGCACAGTCTGTTCAGTGCCTTCCAAGTCGCTCAGTCTTCTGTGTGCCCAGGGGAGAATCTCTCATTCGGTATCAGCCATGGATTGAGGTTCCAGGTTTTAGCCTGCCACTTTTGGACTCTTGCTTGCTGAGGTGTTCCTGCAAGTATCTCTGTAGATCTTAGAAAACTATTTCTTTATTTAAGATGTCAGTGTGCTTGCTGATATCCAAACAGGGGATAGGCCAGAAATGTCACTGCCGTGGTCCTTTCATTGTTGGCTGCAACTTCCTGGCAGATGTCATGTCGTGCAATACCGGCTAAACAATGTAATTTCTCCAGTGGTGTGAGGTGTTGACATCCTGTGATAATGTGGCATGCCTCATTAAGAGCCACATCCACTGTTTTAATGTGGTGATATGTGTTCTACACTGGCCATGAGTATGCAGCAGCAGAGTACCAAAGCACAAGGGTAGGTGTCTGGTTGTGATCTCCAGGTTGTGCCAGCCAGCTTTTCTAGCAGCCAGTTCTTCCTTGATAGTCAAGCAGTGCTAACAGTTAACACAGCAGAGAGAACACTGCCAGACTGGTATTTTTAAAGTAGATTTTAATTGTACTGACCAAATGTTTTAACTATATTTAATTATTTTAATTGTTATGTATTTTATTATATGTATATGGAGGTATCAAATTGTTGCCAGATGGAAGCCGCCCCTATTCCCCCAGGGGGTTGAGAAGGGTAGGGTACAAATACCTGTATTTGAAATAAATAAATAAATAAATAAATAAATAAATAAATAAATAAATAAGAGAAGGAGCCTGATCTTGTTCTTTCCAGTTGATACCAGGAAAAGCAGCCTCTCCTTGCTTTGTGTTTTTCCTTATCAATAATGTTTGCCTTCTTGATCACACTCTGATCTTATGTGGCCAAAAAGAGTCCCAGTTTTCATCTGTGTGAAATATTGGTGGTATGGATATCCAGGCTGGAATATCTCAAAGGCATAAAAACTCATCTGGTGTTGGAAGCTAGGAAACATACTTGGATGGGTGACTATCAATGTCAAGGCAGGTGTTACAGGCTATATTTCAGAGGAAGGAGCTGGAAAAACTACCTCTGAGTATTCCTTGCCTAAGAAATCCCTGTGAAATTCATGGGGTCACTATACATTGAGAGATGATTTGAAGGTACACACACACATGGCATACCCTTGCCAATTCCAGAACAGAGACCAAAACTGTGTATTAGGTCATCACATTTTTCATTATTATAGCCTTTTTCTGAGAAACCGACCTTACTTTTATTACATCCCCTATGTGACAGTGTTCCCCAACCTTTTTTGAGCTGCGGCACACTTTTAACATTAAAAATATCCGGGGGCACACCACCAACCAAAATGACACTCTAACACAGTAAAGAACAGCTGGGGTATGGTGGCCTGCTGCGAGTGCCAAAGCCGGGGGAGGGGGCTGAGCCAGGCTGCACCATGCCCTGCCCCCTCCCCCGGCTTCATCTCTCCCACAGCTTGTCCAGCCTTGAGGGGGCAGTGCCAGGCCAGCGGTGGCAGAGACAGCACAATGCTAGCTTGGCACTGTCCCCTCAGGGCTGGAGCAGCTGCTGGGAGTGCTGAAGCCGGGGGAGGGGGCGGAGCCAGGCCGCACCATGCCCTGCCCCCTCCGCACAGCTTCAGTGAGCGAGAGGCGGGAGTCATGGCAGATTAGAGGCTGGCTGTGGAAACGGCCAAAGGAGGTGGCGCCCCGGCCCCTTCTTCTTTTTCTTCACCGCTGCCCAGCCCTTCCTCCTCCTCCTCCAAGCAGCAGGAGTTCGGCAGGAGGAAGGGGGAAGGAAGGGGGGCAGATAGCTTTTCTCGCGGCACAGCAGGATGTCCGTCACAGCGGTTGGGAAACACTGCCCTAGGATACCATTAATTTGCTTTATCCTCACCCTGAAATGCCTTACAGCAAGGTTAAAACAAAATAGAGTAGAAGTCCTGATGATAAAGAAGTCAAAACAAGCTGTCATTTTGAATTTAAAATAATAATAATACATATAGACACACAAATTCCAGAAAGACCTTTCAGCACAACCAAGGAATTACCAAACTTTCTGTTTCAATAAAAAGGCCTTTACCTAAGCTAGGAGGTACTGCAGCAGTTTGCTTTTGCCTGAACCTATTAGGAAAGGCACAATTCCAGCTCTTCTCTCCTCCCCACGATAAATTAGCTGAATGAATATTTTTGCACTTTCAACTCAGTTTGAACCCATAGGGTTGAACTGAATACAAAGCAGGGAACTGGGAAAAGCAAGATATTTGAAAGGAGAGTTGAAGGTTATGATATGTTTAGTGGTGTTTCCATTCATGAGGTTTAGGAGACCCACAACCAGCATCCTGGTTAACTATGTACCAAGAAATGTACCACAATTCTCTCCAAGCTCCAGAGATTATTTGGCAGGCATGTAAGTTTAGAAAGTAATGACATATACTCCTCTGTCAAGTTAATATGAAGAGACACATCTTCCTAATGTCAGGGCAGGTGACTTACATGTGCCAGCTCTTAGGCCTGATCCTTCTCCAGTCACAAGGTCCAGATGGAAGATTATGGAAAAGAGACTTCGGCAGTGACAGTAAACACAGCTGGGTATAATGAGCCCATGGAAAGGTAGTGCTGCTAGAGAAGATTATTTTATCATTTTAGATATGTTATCTATATGATATCCTGTCTTTATTTGGTTCCAGAGTAATCTACCATTGCACAAAAGTTAGGTAGATAGAATATACAAACAGATGGCAGCATTGGTTGGTGTCTCCCAACTCAACTGGATAGTGCATTGGCTCCCTTTTATTGTAAGGAACTATCCAAAGTGCTGAACCTATTTAGGGCATATGGTTCAACATTTTGGATTATTTCTTTAAGCACTGTTTCCACACCCCACTGACGTGGAAGGCATACTGACAGACAGGAGACATGTCCGTTTGCATCCCTGTCTTGAGATTATTTTATCATGAAAGTTGGGGAGGATTATGACTCAAGGACAACCGCTCGGTGCAACTTTTGTCACACAAGAAAGGATGGAGCTGCATGATATCTTGGTGGCCACCGAAACTCTGTTGCCGTGGCAACACGGTTGCTAGGGAGAAAAGGGAACCTGTGCCCTGAGATGTGCTTCAAACAGCAGATCACATCTATACTCTTACTAATGGCATTGCACATCCCAGGTCAGCACACTTTTAATTTGGTTCATTATTGGCCTACTTTTTTAGACAGCCATGTGTCAACAGAGAGAAGGTTAATAAAGCTGCTGAAAATGTCTGTAGGAACTCTCTCTTACACACACACACCTGAAATGAAGGCTAAGTACACCTAACCTCTCATTTTTCTCCTTTTCTCTCTCTCTCTCTCCCTGCAGGGTTGCCCCAGGGGGAAAATTACATTATTAGCTCCTTGCTGTAACAATAGTCTCTCTGGGGGGAAACCCCTATGTTTGTACACTGCACTTCATGTACTATTTGCTCCCCCAAAAGAATCGAGCAAGATTTCTATCAAAGTTCTTTATTTAAATAAGCTTGTTTTCAGCTCTTGACTCTTTGTGCTATTCCCTTTGGGCCACTGCAGGTGCACTTATTCTTCACGGTTATCCCAATTTGACTCCATCCTAAGAGTTCTTGAGATGTTTCAATCTGGTGAAATGCAATATGATCCCATATTAATGTGGATGCATTCCAAGATCTCTCGCAGACACTTGAAATCATGGATAATGGTGAACCCTATGTTTTTTACTCTACTTGGGCCAAAACCATATCATAGAATGGCAATGGAGGATCTAGAGAGGCCCACAAACACATCCATGGGAGACTTTTTTTTGGAGTGTGAATAAGTGAATCCATGAATAAAGGAGTCATCACCTTTTTCTGCTAGGACAGTCATAGAATTATAGAATAATTGAATTAGAAGAGACCTCATGGGCCATCCAGTCCAACCTCCTGCCAAGAAGCAGGAAAAACGCAAAGCATTCAGTGTTTCTCAACCTGTGGATCGGGACCCTTGGAAGGTCGTGAGGGGATATCAGTGGGATTGCCAAAGACCATCTGAAAACACAGTATTTTCTGTTGGTCATGGGGGTTCTGTGTGGGAAGTTTGGCCCAATTTTATCATTGGTGGGGTTCAGAATGCTCTTTGATTGAAGGTGAACTATAAATCCCAGCAACTACAACTCCAAATGCCAAGGTCTATTTTCCCCAAATGCCACCAGTATTCACTTTTGGGCATATTGAATATTCACTCCAAGTTTGGTCCAGATCCATCATTGTTTGAGTCCACAGTGCTCTCTGGATGTAGATGAACTACAACTCCAAAACTCAAGGTCAATGCCCACCAAACCCTTCTGGTATTTTCTGTTGATCATGGGAGTTCTGTGTGCCAAGTTTGATTCAATTCCATCGCTGGTGGAGTTCAGAATGCTCTTGTGGGTGAACTATAAATCCCAGCAACTACAACTCCCAAATGACAGAATCAATCCTCCCCAACCCCACCAGTATTCAAATTTGGGCGTATTGGGTGTTTGTGCCAAATTTGGTGAATGAAAATACATCCTGCATATCAGATATTTACATTATGATTCATAACAGTAGCAAAATTATAGTTATTGAAGTAGCAACGAAAATAACTTTATGGTTAGGGGTCAGCACAACGTGAACTGTATTATGGGGCTGCAGCATTAGGAAGGTTGAGAACAACTTTGCTAGGGAGCTTTAGTCTAATGCTTCACAAACATTGATCCTTCACTTGTTTTAGACATCTTTTCCCAAGGAACCCCAGCACACTTAACTCTTGGTCAAGGGTTGTGAGACCTGAAGTCCAAAATATCTGAGGGATCAAAGACAGAGAACTACTGTTCTAGTCCACTTCCCTGGACTATGGTTCCCAAAGTATCATCAGAGGAGATGGACTGAGGATCAAATCAATTTACTGCACTCTGGAGACCCGGATTGTCATTCAGGGGGATGCAAAAGAATTGTCCAAACTATAGATCCTAGGATTCCTTCAGATGGAGTCATGATAAAGTAATGTCAAATTGCTTGTACAGTTGTACATTTCAGTCTGCTGGTCAAATCCTTATACCTTATTCCCCAGATGCTACTGAGAAGGTCAAGGTTTTGTCTTTCCCCATTCATCTGAAACAAGCTAAAACGTGAAACACACTGGCCTTTTGCTCTTTCTATGACCCAAGGCCTCAGTTAGTTTCTTATAGACTTTCTTCGTTGTCTCTATTGTAATAAATAGACCAACTTCCTTGGATATATTTATTGCCTGAAACAATTTAACACCTCCCTCCAAGAGTCCAAACATACTGGGTGGGTCTCTGGCTCTACCCAGGAAGTTAAACATCATTGCTCAAACAAGGGCTGCTTGTCAAGCTCAAACAAGAAGCAGCTTTCAAATTCACATTCAGATTTGGGGGTTTTGTTTCTTGCTGAATGCTCAAGTACTCATATTCAGATCAAAAAACCCTTGAGAGTTTCTAGTGCTTATGGACACCCCGAAGTCACCAGCCAGAGCTTCAGATCTGGCCCAAGATCTTTGGCTGATTCAGGAAGTGGGACAAATGCTCTCCTGGGAATCAAGGATACACTATCCAGGCCTAGAAAATATATTTTTTTCAGAATTGCTCTTGTTGGACACCTTCAACAATTATTCAACCTAGGGTGATCCTATTGCAGGGGTTTCTTGGCAAGACTCTGAGGAAGAGAGAGTGTAGCTTTCCCAGGGCTACACTATAGGTTTCCATGGAAGAACAAGGATTAATCCTAGTCTCCAGAGCAGGGATGGGCAAATTTCAGCCCTCCAAGTGTTTTGGACTTTAACTCCCACAATCGGCTGTTAGGAATTGTGGGAGTTGAAGTCCAAAATACACAGAGGGCCCAAGTTTTTCCATGCCTGCTCCAGAGTCATCCAACACAAACTGCTACATGGTGCTAACCTTCTAAATATAGGACAACAACAGGAAAATAATAGGGTGTGGGGAGAATATCAAAGGAAATTGAGATTTTCACATCCTGAGAGCATGAGCTGCATTGGTTGGAAAATGGAGGTAGGATTGGTCTCAATCTGGATACTTGGTAAGTTTGAGATGACCACATTGAAAGTTAATGAAGTTAAGTAGCATGGCATGAGAGGTGGGATCTCTGCCTGCAGTGACCCAATAACCATGAATCATATTTCAGGCCAAGTACACTTGGGGCCCTTCCACACAGCCCTATATCCCAGAATTTCAAGGCAGAAAATCCCACAATATCTGCTTTGAACTGAGTTATCTGAGTCCACACTGCCTTATATTCCAGTTCAAAGAAGATATTGTGGAGATTTCTGCCTTGATATTCTGGGATATAGGGCTGTGTGGAAGGGCCCGTTGCCACTTCTTTGCATGCATTTACAAGTTACTCTTTCTAAACCTGTTCCATAATCCTATGGAATTTACTGGTTTTTAACCTCCTTGTTAGCATCTGAATGGTATTTAATAGTTTTTATGACTCAGTGAGTTTTGTGGCTACTTCCTTATGCAGTGTTATTGCTGCTGTTGTGTGCACTAAAATTATTTTTGAGTTATGGCAACCCCAAGGAGAACTTACCATGGAGTTTTAAAAGAAAGTTTTAATCAAATGGGGTCTGCCATTGCCGTCTTCTGAGGCTGAGAGAGTGGGACTTGCCAAAGGTCATCTACGGCGGGCTCAAACCCTGGTTTCCCAGAAGTCTTGTCCAATACTCAAACCACTACACCACAATGGTTCTCTCTAAGTAATATACAGGGCAGCTAGTCTAAAAGTCACGTTTTTCTCCTTCTTAATACAGCATTGGAAGGAATGATTTAGCCTTATACTAGTCATTAGTTCAAGTAGTATCATTCTCATTTTATAGGTATAGGAATTGAGTCAGAAAAAATGCAAAAGCTAAAGGCAATGAAAAAATGAATACTCTTCAACTGTTTCACAAATGAAAGGTGTTTTGGGGAACCAAGAAAGCATCTAAACATGTAACTAATTAATTAAGAAACAGAGGCATTCCGTTGATATTGTTGTTATTATTGTTTCTATGTTTATGTCAATGCTGACTTATAGCAACCTTACACCAGGATCTCCTTTGCAAAAGTTGTTCAGATGCAGTTTGCCATTGCCTTTTTCTAAAGCCAAGAAAAGTGTGACTTTAAGGTTGCACAGGACCTTTAAGCTCCAATTCAAACCATAGAGTCCCAGGGTCCTAGTCCAACACCCAAACCTCTATGCCAACATGATTCTATATTAATGTCAAAGTAGAAGATTTGATCAGTTGACCCTTGTGGTCCCTTCCAACTTATGCATCTGTCTGTGATCTGACATCCCATTGTGATCAGGAGTATTAACATAATGCTCCCAGGATTTACTCTTCTAAGTAAAATGTTTGGGGCAGAACTTTGTGATTCTGCCATTTTTTCCCAAACAATAAATATAAAAAGGTCATTATAAAAGATCAGCTTTGAATGTGATTTTCCTGCTTCTTGGCAGGGAATGCACTGGATGGTCCATGATGTCTCTTCCAACTCTATGATTATATGATCAATATACATATCCTGGCCCCAACAACAAGATCATTTCAAAAATGTTGAAACTCAGAAAAGTTAACTTTTGCAACTCTGTTTTCTGCAGTTCTTCAGACAGCAGAACTAATGATTGCTCACATTTTGTGCCTAATTTTAACTGTGCCAGAAACCATCCAATGTCCCTGTACTGCTCTTTTCTTTCCATCGATGGATATCATCTGATAACCACATATTTTCTCCTTTCCTTTTCCTCTGCCCATCAAAGTTCCTCATTCCTCCACAGCCAGACCCCATTTCCTCCTAAAAGCTGCTGGGCAGGGACACTTGGAGGTTTGGAGCCTGCCCCATGGCTACCTTGTACTCTCTGCGGCTTGCAGACCAAGCTATTAGAGCCTGAAAGCAAGCTTTGGAACATGTCCTAATGCCTTTCACAGGAAGGGCAGTGAGAAGAAAGCCCCAAACAAAACAAGATGGTTATTGATTTGCTGAACAATTTTATCTCTTCTGCTGGGGAGTGGGAGACAGGAATGAACCGGCCAGAAAAATGTTTTTTTAAGGGGTTGGAGGCAGTGCAGACACAACTGCCCTTTAGAAGAAAGCGAAGGACCCCTTTCCTTGATGCCCACCCCTCCCCTCCACCCTCAGCCCGGGCTTTGTTTGCCCACTCAGAGGGGCTTGATGAATAGGTCCAGTTGTGCAGCAACTCGGCAAACATGCCAGCAAACTGGCGGAGGTGTGAAAATCTGCTCCTTTGAGCCCCTGGCCCTTCTTTGGGGGCTCTCTAATTAAAATCCAATAAAGAGCCGGCACTGTCATTCTGATCTGTGTAATAAAGGGAGGCACTTTGGGAAGAGAGGGGACACTTCCAGCTCTCCACCCCATCTCCTCCCCGCTCGGCTATTTGTTCAGGTGTTGGGGGGCACCCTTGAGGCCAATTCACACACATGCACTCCAAAAAGAGGGACCCCCACAATGCCCTCTCGGCCTAAGACTTTCCATGGCCTATTTGCACAGACCCAGAGCCTTTTCCAAAACACTCAAGATGTGGATTTGAATTTGAAATGGAGGGAGTTTGTTCCCAGCCCCCTCACTTGGCCCTCATTATCCCCGTCTCTCTGCCACTCCTGCCCCTCCTGACAGCCATTCAGGCCTTGCAGGAGGGAAGTCGCCTCCTCCACATTCCAATCTCTGGGATCATACTTTTTGCAAATAGAGATGGCCGCCTCAAAAGAAACAACCTGGCCTGGAGCTGTTCGGTTTTTAATCTTCTCATTGGATTCTCAGGCATGGAACCAGAGCCCAGCCATTGGAAACTAGCTGGAAGGGAGGGGATTCGAGGCAGCTCTCAGGAAATCCACTTCGTCCAGTCACACGACCTCGCCTGACATGTCCTCCCACCATGGTCCCCCTCCCTTCCCAAACACCAGCTGTGCATTGCATAGTAATGCCTAGGTTTGCCATCATGGAACCATTGGCTTCCTAGGAAATACACAAGACTGTTCCTCGGTGTTTTGAGTGGGGTACGTCTGTGCACCCTAGTTAGAAGTACCGATGGGGAAACGGGCATTTAAGGGTTGTGAAGTTGAATAAAGGCCTAAGTTTGGGGGAAGTGGCTTTCTGTGCACATAGCCTATATGTGTAGTTGTGGGTCACAACAAAAACTTTGGTTGCCTGAAATAAAGGACAAGGCAGTAAATAGGGATGAGAGAGCCAACATGGTTTACTAGTTTGAATATTGACCCAAACCTCTGCAAGAACAAGGTTCAAATTCATGTTTGCCTATGGAAACATACGTATACAGACCAACTACATCATCTCCACCAAGTCACAGCAAACACCTGCCAAATATATCTCAGCAAGAAAACCCTGCGATTGGTTCCCCTTAAGGTCACCATAAGTTGGAAATGACTTGAAGGCACAGAGTAACAACAACAATAAAGCAATGTGCATACTTAGAAGCACACACATTCCAAACTACTGACATTAACATGAAGTAACAGTTGCCTGTCAAAGTAAATTGCATCAAAGGACTATTAAAAACAATTCAAAGGAACAAATTATTGACTGATGTTATAACTCTATAAACTTTTTATAGCAGTATCATTTGCTTCACGCTGACTTTGTTGGTAGTAGATCACAGGCCCATTGCATTAGATGAGAGCCAATCAGAATTCTCTGGGAGAAGCAGCCTTGTATCCAATTTGGACTGCAGTTCCCACAATCCTTGACCATTCTAGTTGGGGATGCCAAGCAGTCTAGAGGTTATCAAGGTTGACTACCCCCCAGTTTAAGTGGCAACATCCTTTACTCTACAATACCCATTTCCACACTTCAATTGCTTTCTGTGCACACAACCTGTATATGCAGCTCTAAGGCCCCTTCCACACAGCTGAATAAAATCCCACATTATCTGCTTTGAATTAGGATATATGGCAGTGTGGACTCATATAACTCAATTCAAAGCAGATATTATGGGATTTTCTGCCTTGATATTCTAAGTTATATGGAAGGGTCCTAAGTCAGTCCAAGAACTTTTGGTGCCCGAACCGAAGTACATGAGAGGATGCCCTGCATCCTAATTAATTTATCAGATATTACCTGAGCTGATATGGATTTCCATCCTGATGTTTTGTAATTCAATTTTTTTATTTAAAAATGCAGAATTATATATAGAGGGAAAGGAAGGTTGGGGAAAATAAAAGTAATTAGTTTGGCATTGTGATAGATGATGGTATTACTTGCCTTAATTTAATCAGCATAGACTTCAGATCTCTCTCTCTCTCTCTCTCTCTCTCTTTATATATATATATATATATATATACACACACACACACACACACACACACACGTGCGCGCACGCGTGTGAAAACACACACACAGACTTGTGGAATTTGAATCACAACAGATCTGGAGAATTCCAGGTCAGGAAAAGCTTTTCCCATCTGAGCTGAAACTAACTCTGGGCATGAACCTGTGTGAATGCAGCAGCTTTCAAGACCGTATGTTAACTATTTTGCTGTGGCTACAACAGTGGACCCCAGATTTCTTTAGATATGTATAATATGTGCATATGCATTCACTGATCCAGGATATAGGGAAGGAAGTGTTTCTATTTCTGTTTGGATAGCTAAGCTTTTGTTTTGTTTTGTTTGTTTGCTTGTTTGTTTGGAAGGGAAGGAAATGGAGAATACTTGGAAGGAATATAGATTCATGAAGGGGAAAGCTTTCAAAGTAGGAAATAATTAATCCCAAGATTTTGTAGGATGGATGGGTCAATCTAGTGGGACAAATGTTTCCTATAGGCCAGATATTAGACTGTACTGTGAACCGTATTCAAATATCGGAGGTGGGGAAATAAGCTTACACCCTTGGCCTAACCTCAGAAAATGGTCCTGTTGATGAAATCTGGAGAGAATGAACCTGATCTGCTCTCACAGTGGAATTATTTCTACATTTTCACTCAATGTCATGAATGGGGCTCATTCACACCTTTTCTTAACCCTTCCTTCTTGTGTCAATTGGTATATTTAGTGTTAAGGTCATTATTTTCCTTTTGCGCTTGCATGCTTCTTGGCTCCCTCAGAAGAGTTTTCTTTAAATGCCAATGACAAATGAGGGAGGAGGTGGCAAAACACGAGGCTCTAAGGCCACTGACAGAGAAGCACCTTCTTGGCCTTGGTATTTTCCAAAAAGGGAAAACATTGCTCAACCTCGGCAAAATGGAGCATATGATAAAGTAGGGGAAAGGCAGCACATAATAAGTAAAGTAGTAATACAGGAACACCTGGCTACTCTAAATGAATTAAAGCTTCCAGGGTTAGATATACTACATTCAAGAGTATTAAAAAGAACTGTCAGAAGTGATTTCAGAACCATTGGCAATAAGCTTTTATAATTCTTGAGGAAGAGCAGAACTCCCAAAAGCCTAGAGGAGGGAATATGTTGTCCACATCTTCAATAAAGGGGGGGGGGGGGAGAGCATCCAAACAATTACTGCCAATCAGCCTGATATCAACAGCAGGAAAGTTTCTAGAGAAGATCCTTAGACAACCTGTAAACACTTTGAAAGGAATGTTATGAGCACTAAAAGTCAACATAGATTTCTCAAAACAAGTCATGCCAGACTAATCTTACCTTATTTTTGTAAGTAGTTACAAGCTTAGGAGATAAAGGGAATGCCCTGGAAGTAACATATCTTGATGTCAGAAAGGCCTTTGAGAAAGTGCTCCATTATATTCTTGCAAACTAGTAAAATCTGCATGGTCTGCTCCATGAGGTTATGGCAAACTAGTAAAATCTGGGTTATACAATACTACCATCAGGTGGATTTGAAATTGGTTGACCAACCAAACCTAAAGAGCAGGGTCATAGCCAGGGGGGGGGGGCTCGAGGGGCTCGAGGGGCTCAGCCCCCCCCCCCTGAAATTCTCAGGGTGGTCCACGAGAAGGCCATACTGGTACATTATTTAAACTGCTATGTGTATTCATATCATGATCTGATCACCATGCTCAATATATCCCATATCCATGGAGGTATTGGGATAACAATACAAAAGGTTTGCTAGGGTAGATCTTCTCTCACTCAAACTCACCCCCCCCCCCAAAATCAAACTCAGCCTCCCTGAATCAAAATCCTGGCTACGGTACTGCCAAATGGTGTTCATGAATGACTTCCCTTCTTCCTCCTTGAGAGAAGTGACCAGTGGGGTGCCACAAAGGTCTGTTCTGGGACCAATGCTATTCAACATCTTTATCAGTTACTTGGATGATGAAACAGAGGACATGTTGCTCACTTGTCCAAATCAGAATGGAACCCCAGAAAACAAGATCAGAAGTCAAGGCAAGTAATTGTACCATTATATTCTGCTTTGGCGAGATCTTGTCTACAATACTATATCCAGTTCTGAGCAATTTAAGAATAATACAGACAAGCTTGAAGGAGTTCAGAGGAGAGTGACCAAAATTATCAAAGGTCTGGAAATCATAGAATCATAAAAGTTGGAAGAGACCTGGTGGGCCATCCAGTCTAACCCCCTGCCAAGAAGCAGGAAAACTGCATTCAAAGCACCCCGGACAAAACACCCATCCAGGCTCTGTTTAAAAGCCTCCATAGAAGGAGCCTCAACCACACTCCAGGGCAGAGAGTTCCACTGCTGAACAGCTCTCACAGTCAGGAAGTTCTTCCTAATGTTCAGATGGAATCTCCTTTCCTGTTGTTTCATCCCATTACTCCGAGTCCTAGTCTCCAAGGAAGAAGAAAACAAGCTTGCTCCTTCCTCCCTATGACTTCTTCTCATATATTTATACATGGCTATCATGTCTCCTCTCAGCCTTTTCTTCTTCAGGCTAAACATGCCCAGCTCTTTAAACCGTTCCTCATAGGGCTTGTTCTCCAGACCCTTGATCATTTTAGTCGCCCTCCTCTGGACACATTCCAGCTTGTCAACATCTCCCTTCAATCATGCTTTATGAGGAACAGCTTAGGGAACTAGGTATGGCCAACCCTTGGGAGTGCTTTGACGGTGCATTCCTTTTAGACCGAATGGACTCTGTCTTCTCTTCCAACTCTAGTATGATGATTCTATACTATTTGGCAGGAAAACCCACACGTTTTACACCTTTCACAAACATCCCAGCAGGTGGCGCTATAAGAACAGAGGATTCCCAGAAATCCAGGTAGAACTAAAGGTCCTTTTTTGGTCCTTTAAATTGTCACTGTTTGTAATCCAGATAGATAGGAACTGCATTTTTTTGGTAAGAGCTGGGGTGTGCTTAAAATTACCATTATAGCAGAGCAACAAGGAAGTTGAAGAAAGTAGTTAAGGACGAAAAACTAGTTTTATACTTATTTTAGGATGATAACAGGGAAAGGAATGGTGAAAGGGTGCCACTAAATGCACTAGAATTTGTGCAGGACCAGTTCCACCTTCTTGCTCAAGACTCTTGCTTTTGGTCCACCAATAACAAAAATGCAACTGGGGGCTGCAACCTTTCTGTCAGAGGAACCACATTCTGTAAGAAACCACCTTGCCTCAAATCAATCTCTGAAAAAGCATTCACACATACTCAAAAGTTAAGTACTTTATGGATCACATGGCCTACCAGGCAGAGAGATAATGCAACTCATCCAACTCAGTGTAAGTCTAGGAAAGCCTTGGAAGCTTAGAAAAGTTTTGGGATGACAAGTCCCAGGGCCCTTCCAGACAGAATATGAAGGCAGATAATACACAATATCTGCTTTGAACTGCATTATCTGAGTCCACGCTGCCATATAATCCAGTTCAATGTTGATTTTATACCGCTGTGTGGAAGGGCCCCCAGAATCTGCTGAGGACAATGGGACTTGCCATACAAAATAAAAGGTAGTTATCCACCGGGAATGTGGCGTAGCTGGCTGGGTGTCAGTTGCATAGGATCTCTACTGACCAGAAGGTCATGAGTTTGAGGCCTGCCCGGGTCGGGGTGAGCTCTTGACCAATTGTGTAGCTCGTTGTCGACCTTTGCAACAAAACTGAAAGACAGTTGCATCTGTCAAGTAGGAAATTTAGGTACCACTTTGTGGGGAGGCTAATTTAACTGATTTACAAGGCCATAAATCTCCAGGAAGTGTGTAAAAGGAGTGAAGGAGTGCAACAGCTCCCCCTGGTGGCCAGAAGCTGAAATGTTAAATTGCCTCTGAGTGTCTTGTCTTACATGTTTGTATGTCAAAGGGCATTGAATGTTTGCCTGTATATGTGCATTGTGATCCGCCCTGAGTCCCCTGCGGGGTGAGAAGGGCGGAATATAAATGATGTCAATAAATAAATAATAAATAATAATAAATAAAAGAAGAAATGAGCATTGATTCTATCATGTTGAAGTTCCAATCAGGTGCCCTGTTGACTGCAAGCCCAATGGTTCATGAATTAATGTTTGAGTTTGTTATTTCTCCATTTTGGAGAACTTAATAGAGTCAACGTCACTGATTACTCAAGGCTGACTGTTTAGGATTTTCACGGCAGGCTTCGCACCATCACGAGAGGGTTCTAAATACCACTACACTGAGAATATGAGAACGGAGTCCTATCAAGGGATCCTGGGGTGCTCATCTTGCCAACTTCCTCCCTTGCTCAGCTTACACTCAAGCGCAAGAGGCAGTTTCTCACAAGCCCCCCAGTGAACACCCACTGAACCTTTGCCAATCCGCTCTGAGAGGGAGATTGGAGAAGTTACTTTTTTTAAGTGCTGGAGAGGTGTGGCCCAACTCCATGCCTTTGCACCATGCATGGGCAAACTTGGTCCCTCCAGGTGTTTTGAACTTCAACTCCCACAATTCCTAACAGCCTCAGGCCCTTTCCTTTTCACTTAAGCAACTGAGGGGGGGAGGAAGGGGCCTGAGGCTGTTAGGAATTGTGGGAGTTGAAGTCCAAAACACCTGGAGGGACCAAGTTTGCCCATGCCTGCTTTACACAGTCAAGAAAAGCTTGATGACCGTAGAGCCTTAGACACAGATGTGTCTGAAGTGAGTCTGACCAGTTCAGTACTTGGGTCTCACCAACAGAGTTCTTTGATTGACTGCTGTTCATGGAGCCCTTCCTCTTGCCAATCACTGAATTACTCCAAGAGGCAAGTCCCATGTTTTTTACAATGAGGAGACACAAATGAACTTTTTTTTGCAACTTGGTTTCTCAATACCAATTGGAGCTTTCCTATCAACAGGTCAACATGTCCACTTTGGCTTTTAGTCCAAACTTTAAAGGAGCTATCCAGAGTGCTGAACTCCATTTCCCTAATATATACTGAACAAGAATAACACACATCTGGGTAGCATTTGGATAGGATAGGATAGTAATACGGTAATAAACAAGTAGTTGTGGTAAAAATACTCCTAATAGTAATAATTGCTGACTCTGAATCAATGGCCACTCAGGTTTCCATCTGGCCCCAAATGGATAGGTTTTACTACAGGTTGAGCATCTCTTATCTAGAATTCCAAAATACGTCAAATTCCAAATTGTCCACATAGATGCTTTCTGACAGGTAAATATACCCAATCTTTGTTTCATGCACAAAGTAATTAAAAAGACTGTGTATGGAACTACCTGTAGATTGTATGTATGAAGAGTATATGAAACATAAATACTGTACATGTTGTGTTTAGACTCGATATTATGTGCAATATAATGCATTATGTATATAGAAGTATTGCAAAATCTGAAATCCAAAACACTTCTGGTAACATGCATTTTGGATAAGGCATAATCAGGCCGTACTACAAGAGCTGTAGTGGTGGCTACTACAGTGGACAAACATTAGGTTATTAAGGTCACCAAGGGTTTCTTCATTTCTACTATGTAGGACTTTCCTGCCATAGTGTCAAATTTAATAATTGAAGAGTGAAATACACATTTTCCATGAGAAACATTTACTATCAACCGACTACTAGTATTAAGTCCTTACCATTGACCACCAACTCTTACAGACAATGTGCACTGTTGTTTTGGACAACTGATGAGGCCAAGGTGTTAGAAGAGCTCAATGAGGCCTACTTCTGTTCTACTATGCAGTGTTATTTTTAGTAAATGAGCATGAAATACTCCTCACCTTGCACTAGAACTTTTGCCACAAGCTTACTAATAGTAAAATCTTTGCTTTTTTACTTACAAAGTACTGTCACCAGAGTTTTAGATAATGGAGGAGTCAAGGTGGCAGGAGAGCTCAATGAGAACTAGATCTATTCTACTCTGTATTGTTTGTTTTCATAAATGAATGAACTACAGCAGGAGCAATTTCAAATTGAGTCCATCTTTTTGAAGCATCCTGTACTCCTCATTTTGCACAGAAGTGTTTATCAGCTTACTACGGACAACACACTCAGAACCAAATCTTACAACCTGTTGTCACTGGAGTTTGAGGAAACCGAAGAGTGTTTAAATAAAGGTGAAATACTCCTTGCTTTGCACATAGGCATTTACTACCACTTTACTACTAGTAGTATGTGCATAACACCAATATTTTTCTTTATGTTGATGAAATAACACAAATGAATGTGAAATACCCCTCGCTTCACACAGATGCATTTACTATCACTTTACTACTTGTAGTAAGAAACTTGGTGCCAACATTTTTCTTATTGTTGATGAAATAACATAAATTAATGTGAAACACTCCTTGCTTCGCACAGAAGTGTTTACTATCATTTTACTACTATTATGTACTCAACCAACGTTTTCCTTGATACTGATGAAATAACACAAATGAATGTGAAACACTCCTCACTTCACACAGAAGCATTTACTGTCATTTTGCTACTAGTAGTAAGTACTTAACGTCAAAATTTCCCTTGATGTTGATGAAATTGTGCTCCTTCCCCACCAACACCTCCATGCGGCTCCCACTCACCAGCCTTCACGGAGCAGTGGATGTGGGCCTTGGACTCGTAGTAGACCCAGTCGAAGCCAGCCTCCACAGCCAGGCGGGCCAGCATGCCGTACTTGCTGCGGTCCCGGTCCGAGGTGGTGATGTCCACGGCGCGGCCCTCATAGTGAAGGGACTCCTCGGAGTGGTGCCCATCCTCATCCCAGCCCTCGGTCACACGCAACTTCACCCCGGGCCACTGGTTCATCACCGAGATGGCCAAGGCGTTCAGCTTGTCCTTGCAGCGCTGCCGGGAGCAAGCACAAGGCAAGGTACAGGGTTACTCACTCACTACCTCAAGTAGGGAAAGGAGGGAAGCCTAGTAGGGAGAGAGGGAATGGAGCCCCCCCCCCCCAGGCTAAGCCAGGCATGGGCAAACTGGGTTCCTGGAGAGGTGTGGCCCAACTCCATGCCTTTGCACCATGCATGAACAAACTTGGGCCCTCCAATGTTTTGGACTTCAACTCCCATCAGGCCCATCTCCCAACAAAGAATTCCCATAGCTAGGAAGGAAGCAGCCAAGCCTTGAAGCTGCAAGTCTTTTCAATGCTCATCAAGTTTGCTCCTGCCTGGCCTAAACTGTGAATAATAACAATAACAACAACAACAAAAACAACAACAATCCCTGCGTCTGGAGTCGGATTACAACATCATTACAACATGAGATAAAACACTATTAAAAGGCATGTAGAAGACCTACACAGAGTTAAAATACAAGTTAAAATCCACGGATAACTTGCAGATTAATATTCACCGTGTCAACCTGCATTAATTCCATGGTTTAGCACCCTGGCTTCAGAAGGAAACCCTCGAGAATCTGAGGAAAGGCTACAGCAATCCAGGTGGTGCATGGAGTAGCCTACACTGTAGGAAGAATGCAGTTTGGTACACTTCCTTCATCACACTAGAGCAGTGTTTCCCAACCAGTGTGCCGTGGCACACTAGTGTGCCGTGAGACATCATCAGGTGTGCTGTGGGAAATTGGAACCTCCAATACCCTTTCTTCCCCCTCCTGCCAAACACTTTTTCTTCTCCACTCGGGCTCCCTTCTTCCCAGCCTCGCTCTGCTTGCTTTGCCTCACTTTGCTCATGCTGCCACTTCTGCGGGAGGGGGGAGGGGGGAAGACGTGAGCAATGCGGGTGCTACTGCGCAGACTCGCCCCATGTCTTCCTCCCTCCCCTCCACAGTGCTCTCTGGATATAGGTGAACTACAACTCCAAAACTCAAGGTGAATGCCCACCAAACTCTTATAGTATTTTTTCTTGGTTATGGTAGTTCTGTGTGGGAAGTTTGATTCCATTCCATCATTGGTGAAGTTCAGAATGCTCTTTGATTGCGGGTGAACTATAATTCCCAGCTGTTGAGCAAGACCTTTGTGTGTGTCTTTCTGCCATTCCTGCCAGGATATCTATGTTGTGTTCATCAAAACAGGCCCAGGTTTCACACTGAGTGTATAAATACATTTAAAAACATATTAACTATATGTATTACTGTGTTAGAGTGTCATTTGTGTCATTTTGGTTGGTGGTGTGCCCCAGGATTTTGTAAATGTAAAAAATGTGCTGCGGCTCAAAAAAAGGTTGAAAAACACTGCACCAGAGAATGAATCCACTTGCTTTTAAGATGTTCCAATTCCTCTCTCTTCTTCCCAATTCCCATTTTATTCTCAGCTTACTTCATTTGTTCCAAAGTGCAAAAATAGTTTGCACTCAACATGTTTCTTCATCACACTGGAGAGAGAATAATCCACTTAAAATCCAGTTTCTGCCTCCTGCAGAATTCTGGAGTTTGTATTTTAGTGAGGCTGTTAAAGGCTCCTCCCTAAACTACAAACCCCAGAACTCTGCAGGAGGCAGCAACCGGGTTTAAAGTGGATTCATTCTCTAGTGTGATGAGGTCTGAATTGCAAGGGCTCAACACTATGGAACTATGGGAGTTGCAGTTTTACACCTTTGTGTACACAGACTAACCAAGATGAGGGTTTCCCAGTTTGTTATTTCTAGGGATCTCATTGAATCAAACGAAGAAGACAGTGAGGAAGATAGGCAAGCTGAATCTGGAGTTGGAGAAGAAGACTGCAACCCACAAAAAAGAGTTTGGGGGTTCCAGCAGTTACCACCCTGAGTTTTTAATCATTTTAACTTTTTATCTTGAGCATGCGGCCTGCCTTGTCATTTGTGATTTGAGTCACTTATCTGTATATTGTTTTTATTGATATGCCTGTATCTTATTGTGTTTGTTGCTGATGTTTTGATTTTTATTTATTGTATTTGTTGTCTGGGCCTGACCTCATGTAAGCTTACCCAAGTCCCCAGTGGAGAGATGGTGGCAGAGTAATAAATAAATATTATTATTATTATTACCAAAAAGAAGTTAACAACCCCTTCTTTCAAAGCAAGGACAGGGAAAGTCGAGAAGTCGGTTTGGGGCCCTTCCACACAGCCCTATATCCCAGATATCAAGGCAGAAAATCCCACAATATCTGCTTTCAACTGGGTTATCTGAGTCCACACTGCCATATATTCCAGTTCAGAGCAGATAATGTGGGATTTTCTGCCTTGATATTCTGGGACATTGGGCTGTGCGGAGGAGCCCATAGGACTACTGCATTTGAGTCGCCCTTATAGTTTTAGAGCACTCTTAAGGCCGAAGGTCCCATCATCCTCCCTTCTAGAGACTCTTTGTTCCACTATTGTTCCCATAGTTCCCCACCTACCAGTGTTCTGGCCACTATGAGTGGGGATAAGGAAAGGTTTACTCCATCACATATATGGGAGGCTTCCAGGCTTTGAAGCCCTCGGGTGTTTTGAGAAAGTTTGCTGGCTCCCTTGTTGAGTGCAACATTTCCCATACTTTTTGCTGAGCCTTGTCATAGTAAAGTACAATGATTGTAGAACAACTTTCTATGACTATTGGGGGTGGCGGGAGTAGGAGAAACAAGCAAACCTCTCCCTAGATGGCACAGCTTTGAAATGGGGGTAATTTCCTCTGATGACTCGTAGACATTGTAGAATTAATTAAGCCTGGCACCACTTTCATGGCCTAGGCTCAATTCTGTGGAGTCATGAGAGTCATATTTTTGCAAACAGAGAAGACAAAGAGCGGTGGTGCCTCATCAGAACTACAAATCCCAAGATTCCATAGCATAAAAGTGGTGTCAAACTGGGCAAACTTTGGCCCTTTGGGTGTTTTGGACTTCAACTCCCACAATTCCGAAGTCCAAAACACCAGGAGGACCAAAGTTTAGCATAAATATGAAATACTCCTCGCTTTGCACATAAGCATTTACTACAACGTTACTACTAGTAGTATGTACATAACACCAACATCTTCTTGATGTTGATGAAATAACACAAATGAATGTGAAGTACCCCTTGTTTCACACAGAAGCATTTACTATCACTTTACTACTACTAGTAAGAACTTTACACCAACATTTTTCTTAATGTTGATGAAATAACATAAATTAATGTGAAATACTCCTCGCTTCACACATAAGTGTTTACTATCACTTTACTAGTAGTATGTACTTAGCCAACGTTTTCCTTGATACTGATGAAATAACACAAATGAATGTGAAACACTCCTCACTTCACACAGAAGCATTTACTATCACTTTGCTACTAGTAGTAAGTACGTAACATCAAAATTTCCCTTGATGTTGATGAAATGATGCTCCTCCCCCACCACCACCTCCACCTTAGGACAACTGTCTACCTTAGGACACCTGTTGCATCAAAGTTCCCCCATACCTTTGCTGATCCTTTATATCTTCCCCCTCACCACTAGGTTTTTTAAAATTATTATTTTCAGTTTGTGCCACAAGTTACCAGTTCACTTTTATGCCCAACTCAGCTCTAGTAGCCCCAATGTCAGCTATCTGCAAATGGTAGTGGCAAAACCTGCTAGATTTACTCTACTTCCCCAATCCACACACCATTAATACCATATTTAGGCTGTTGATCATCCACAAAAAAGCAGCATATAACCAAATTCTGTGCGACAAGAGGAGTATTTTTGAGGGTGTGCGTACATTGTGGAATCAATGCAGTTTGATACCACTTAATCCTGGAATGTGTAGTTTGATGAGGCACCTCTGATCTGTGGTAGAAAGACAGCTAAAGGCCTGGTAAAGCTACAACTCAGTAACAGGCCCAGGAAAGCATTACTCCGGGATGAAACTGTCCACACCAGTCTGCCATCCATGTGGACTCATGAATAAAGAGGGGAGCAAAATGTGGGCATGCCCCTCCAAATACATTTTCCTTCAGTCCCCCAAATTTCTAGCATTGGAAAGGGAGGGAGACACTGAATGGTATTCACATCTCAAGCTTACACTTGCTGCCTTAACTTGGTTTGTCCCTTTTCCTTGGGTACTAAACTGTATTTCTAAATATTAGGCTGAATTTTTCAGTTCTGGCAAGGCTAGACTATAGACATTTAGGGGGGCTTAGTCCTTATAGGAGTACCAATGCCCTCATTCCTCACTGCCACCAATGCACAGCTCTACCCCACTCTGAATACCCATTTTTGGCCCAGGCGTCTAGGGAGTTGTAGAATGCCTCTACACTGAATGAATGCAGTTTGATACCACTTGAACTGCCATGGTTCAATGCTATGGACTCATGGGAGTTGTAGTTTGGTGAGGCGCTGGCACTCTCTGGTAGAGAAGGTGAAAGACTTCATAAAATGCATAACATGGAGCCATGGCCCTTCAAGTGGCATCAAAGGTGTAGACACTGCCCCAGTCTTCTGGGACACACACACACACACACACACAACATCTCCATTCCAATTTCCCATAAGTAGAAAAGGCCACCAAGGATTCCCACCCCCAATTCTGTAGAGAGAGAAAAGGAGGAAGTGGAGAAAAAGACCATTCTGTTGTGCTATCTTTGTCACACTTGTGAAGCTTGTTACTAAAGTAGAGTGAACCTGATGTCGGGCTTTGAGTTTAGGGCTCAGGCTGGATCTAGGCTGCATTATATGGTCAGTATAGAGCAGGCCTGGACAAACTTTGGCCTCCGGGTGTTTTGGACTCCAACTTCCACAATTCCTAACAGGCTTACCAGCTGTTAGGAATGGTGGAAGTTGGAGTCCAAAACTCCTCGAGGGCCGACAATTGCCCATGCCTGATCTACGCTGTAGAATAAATCTCATTTTTCTGTGTTTACAATGTGAACGGCTTTAAGTCGCAAGTCTGAGTTTGGGAAAAAGCAGGATATAAGTAAATATAATCAGGAGGAAGAAAAGGGTTGAAGAAACCTGGGTGAGAGGCAAAGGGAGAGACTTGTGCGCCCACCTCTCCCTCTTCTCACTTTCGGATCCCGAAGAGGTTTTGGGACGCGTGGAAACGCTCCTGTCCTGAGATGACGAGCAGGAACAGAGGAAGGAAGGAAGGAAGGAAGGAAGGAAGGAAGGAAGGAAGGAAGGAAGGAAGGAAGGAAGGAAGGAAGGAAGGAAGGAAGGAAGGTAAGAAGGAAATAAGAAAGGAAGGAAGGAAAAAAGAAAGCAAAGAGGGGAGGAAAGAAGGGAGGGAGGAAGGAAGGAAGGAAAGGAAGGGAGGAAGGAAGGAAGGAAAGAAGGAAATGAAGGAAGGAAAGAAGGGAGGAAGAATAGAAGGAAAAAAGGAGGAAGGAAAGAAGGAAATAAGAAAGAAAGGAAGGGAAGAAAGGAAGGGAAGAAAGAAAGGAAAGAAGGAAAAAAGAAGGAAAGGAAGGAAGGAAGGAAAGGAAGGGAAGAAGGGAGGGAAGAAGGAAGGAAGGAAAGAAGGGAGGGAAGAAACAAGGAAAGAAGGAAAAAAGAAAGGGAGGGAAGGCTTTTGTCTCTATCCAAAGCCACGAAGGCGAGGAGGAGGAGGTTTAATCCCGGAGTAGCCCCCTGAAGCCCACCGGGGAGGTCGAAATCGGAGCAGGGGCTTGAGCGGCAGAGGAGGGAAAGGAAAAGGCTTGAGGCTGTTAGGAATTGTGGGAGCCGAGGTCCAAAACACCAGGAAGGAAGGCCCAAGTTTGCCCATGCCTGATGTAGATGCAGCCTCAGAAGGAAGACCCTCAATCCCTCATCCACACCCGAGGGGGAGGTTAAAACTCCGGGGCCTGAGTTTTTGCCTTGCTTGAGCTTTCTGCTTCCAACTTTGTCACCAACGCCTTGGTCCCCTTATCTCGCCTCGAGATATAATGGTGGTGGTGGGGCTTTAAAGGGGAGCCTTGGAACAGACGGGGAGAGGCACCGAGCAGCCGCTGTCACCTGTGCCAAGGCTCCTTCTTAGCTCCCTCTCTCTCCCTCTTCCCAGTTGAATATTAACCCGCCACCGAGGAGGAGGCAGGCATGCAAGCGCCAGGGCGGAAAGTGGACCCAGTCCAGCCTTGAGGTCACTTTCCGGCAAAGACAGGGAAGAGGAAGACGCGACCTTGAAAGGGGAGGAGGAGGATTGAGGCCGAGAGAGCGCGCCTTGGCCAAGGTCGCCAAGTAATCTGTCTCCAGGATCAGAATCCTTGTCCTACTCCAACTACACAGGCGCCCATCGCCATCTCAGACCTCAGGCATGCCTCGGTCCCTCTCTTTCCAACAACTCCCAGCTCCCACGCGTGTCTGGCTCGGGTTTAAACTTCGTCAGGGGAGACATAAGGACTTCCTCGGGTTTCTTCAATCCCTCATCACCACCTCGAATCTCAGGCACACCTCGGTCCCTCTCTTTCCAACAACCCCCGGCTCCCACGCGTGTCTGGTTCGGGTCTATGCTTCGTGAGAAGGGCATAAGGGCTTCCTGAAGATTCCTCAACCCCTCCTAATCCCAAGCCACGCTGCGAGTGTCAAGAAGGAAGGCTTCCCCGGGAGTCGCGCGTGGCGTGGAAACTGGCTGGGCATTTCCCCCCCCCCCCCTCCTTCCTCTCCTTTCCTCTCCTCCCTCTGAGGGAACTTGACAGAAGGTCAGAAGTTCAAGCGCTGCCAGCTAATGCAGCAGAGAAGGAGGCCAGCCATGTAGAAGAAGGAAGGAAGGGGGGGGGGGGGAGAAAGGGAACCCCCGGGAGGTCTTCGCGCGTGGGGAGCGGTGGTTCTCCTTGAGAGAAAAACGCCTCTTTTCCACCTCTATTCCGAAGGAGAGGAGGCAAGACACTGTCTCCACGCTCCCTTCCTTTTTTTGGCTCGGCGCCCGGCTTTCCACGCACACGCGCGCGCACTAACCCACGCGCGCTCTCCCCCCACGCGTGTTTCCCTTCCTTCTTTCTTTCCAAGGAGTGGGGCTTTTCCTAGGATCCCAGGAGCAGCAGCAGCAGCAGCCTCCGCCTTCCTCCTGAGCCGCTTGGGCCTTCTTTCAAAAGGATACAAGCTGAAATCCTAGCCGTTTGCGATCGATACGCGAGGAGTAAGTGGAGCTGAAAATGCGGGAAGAGGGGCTTGACTCGCCGCCGCCGCCGCACGAGGCTCAGCCTGAGCTCGCGTCTCGGCAGATCGGCAGGAGTGGAGGAGGAGGAGGGGAAAGAAGGAGAGAGATAGAAGGAGAGAGAGAGAGACAGAAGGAGAGAGAGAGAGAGAGAGAGAGGCGGCCGGAATTTCCAAGCAAGCGACGCGACACAGAGCCAACCCACAGCGCCTTTGCGCCCTTGTCTCGTTCTCGCCCCGCATTGGCGCCTTTTCCTTGCCGCTTTGGGGTCTGGATGGGGCCGGCATGGGGCCGGCATGGGGCCGGGCACTCTCCCCATGGTTCTGACCAGGGCTCTGCCTCCTTCTGCCTCTCCCTCTCCCTTTTATTCTCGCTCTCCGTGGAGGCATCGCGCGTGCCTCCTTCCTTGGCTTCCCTCCCCAGGTAACAGTCGGGAGATTTAAGGTGGTCGGGAGGAGATCTCTCTCCCTCTCTCTCTTCTCTCTCTCTCTCTTCTCCCTCCTTCCCTTCTGGACGTGCGGGAAAGCAGGTGGAGGCGAAAGAAGGAGAAGCAAGACCCAACAGGGTGGGGAAAGGGGGGGATTTAAGGGAGTCCCCCCTCTCTGTGTCCCCTTCCACAATCTCCACTCGGCCTCCTTGGTCTCCAGGAGAGACCTGAAGGTGGGGCTTAAACATATTAATAGCGGAAGGAAGGAAGGAGGGAGGGAGAAAAGAGGAAAGACTGTTGACCTATATTTGGAAAGAAGGAAGGAAGGAAGGATGCCAAGCTGGGGCGGCAGGTAGTTTGGAGGAACTCCGGAACTGAGGGAAGAGGAGGAAGGAGAAAGAGGGATGGGAAGAGGAAGACCCCCAAGCTTCCGCAGCAAAAGGAAGAGAAGGATGGACCCCTTAGACTCGCTTCCTATTTTTAGCCTTGGGTCTGAAGCCTTGGATCCTTGGAGGATTCATTCATAGAGAGACACAGAGAGAGTGTGCTCAGTCTGAGCTCTTCTCTCTCGTTCTCCCTCCTTCCTCCATTGAAGTGATGCAATGCTGGTTAAGTTACTCGTCCTTCCCTCCCCCCACTCCCCCCCCCCCAGTCTTTGGTGGGAAAGCAGGTCTAATGGGGGAGCATCCTTAAAGGGAAATCGATCTCTGAATGCTCATCTGGGCGCAGTGGCCCAAGAGGGGATGGCGAGGAAAAAGGAGGGAAGGGGAGGGGGGGCGTCGGTTGCAAGAGAGGCTCCTCTCTTGTCAAGCGAGCCCCCACCTTCTCCTTCTCCATCCCCTTCTCCTTCTGGGTCTCTGGACCTCAAGGGAGCCTGGCCAGGAAGCGCAAGGTGCAGGCAGGGAAGGAGAGAGGGAGCTCTCTCTCTCTCTCACGCGCGCGCGTGGCGTGGGCTCCCCTTGGATGGGGGGGGGGGGATTTCAGAGAGAGTCAGAATCGGCTAACCAACCCACCGACCAACCAAGTGGCAGGGAAGGGCATCGGCGTGGCGCGAGTGTCACCCCACGCCCGCCACGCGAGTCTCGGCGCCTCCCCCTCCTCCATCCCAGTGAAAGTCAGGCACGGCAGGCACGCAGGTGGGGAGCCTCCCGCCCTTCCTCCTCCTCCTCCTCCTCTTCTCCTTGCAGCTCTTATTCTTCCTCCTGCAAACTTAGTGGGGACCAAGACCCACCTGAATGGGGAAACTCATTCTGACTGGCCTGGGCTATCAGCTAGGGAGAGGCGACCCAGAAAGGGCCAAGAAGCACCTCGGAAAAGGAGGAGGAGGTTGTGGGGGTGCTAGAGTATGGCAGTCAAGCGAAAAAAGAACCCTAAATGAAGGTCTGAATGGAGAGGAATCCCTCTCTCTGACAGGCCTGGGTCAACATCTGGGGAGAGGGGAGCAAGAAAGGGCCAAGGAGGACCTCAGAAAAGGAGGAGGCTGTGGGGGTGCCCAAGTGGGGAAGTCGAGCGAGAAAAGGGGCCCTAAATGAAGGTCTGAATGGAGGGAATACCACTCTCCCTCTCTCTGGCAGGCCTGGGTCAACAGCTGGGGAGAGGAGAGCCAGAGAAGGCCAAGGAGCACCTCGGAAAAGAAGGAGAAGGGTGTGGGGATGCCCAAGTGGGGAAGTCGAGCGAGAAAAGCGGCCCTAAATGAAGGGCTGAATGGAGGGAACCCCTCTCTCCCTCTCTCTGATAGGCCTGGGTCAACAGCTGGGGAGAGGGGAGCCAGAGAGGGCCAAGGAGGACCTCAGAAAAGGAGGAGGCTGTAGGGGTGCCTGAGTGGAAAAATCAAGCGAGAAAGGGGCCCCTAAATGAAGGGCTGAATTGGGGAAAACCCTCTCTCACTCTCTTGACCGGCCTGGGTCGGCAGCTGGGAGAAAGAAAGCCAGAGAGGGCCAAGGAACACCTGGGGGGGATGCTCAGTGGGGAAGTCAAGCAAGAAAAGGGGCCAAGACCCACCGGACCCTAAATGCACTTCTGAATTGGGGGACTCTTTCTCCCTCCCCCCCATTTCTCTGCCTGGGTCTGGGGAAAGGCGAGCCTGAGAGGGCCAAGGACCACTTCGACCTCCCGCAGGTGGATATGTGAGCTAGAAAGGCAAGGCAAGACCCGCCCCGGCCGCAGAGGAAGGAAACCCTCTCTCTGACTGTCCCGGGTCCCTATCAAGGGGGGGGGGGTAAAACACACCTTGACCAGCACCAGGTGAACACCTGAAAGAGGAAAGGGATCAAAAGAGATGATAAAAAGGGGGGCAAGACCCGCCCCGGCGGTACAGGAAGGTCTGAATGGCGCGCAGGGGGACACACGACCCTCCCTCCCTCTCTGACTGGCTTGGGTCAGCAGCTGGGGAGAGGCGAGCCAGAGAGGGCCAAGGAGCATCTCGGCAAGGAAGGGGGAGGCTGGGGGGGGGGGGGTGCTCGAGTGGGGAAGTCAAGCGGCCCTAAATGATGAAGGTCGGAAACACACTTCAGGTGCACACCTGGAAGGGGAAAGGGGTTTCCTGGGCGAGAGAGGGAAGCAGGAAAGGCTCCCCCACTGACCTGGGTCATGAGCCGGTCCGCGCCGGTGTTCTCCTCATCCTTGAAGATGATGTCCGGGTTGTAGTTGGGGGTGAGCTCCTTGAAGCGCTCCGAGCTGCGGCTGATCTTGCCCTCGTAGCGCCCGGAGGCGCCCAGCGTCTTCTCGGCCACGTTGGGGATGAACTGCTTGTAGGCCAAGGGCGTGAGCTTCTTGGGGTGCCGCCGCTTCCCGAAGCCCCTTCCAGGGCCGCAGGCCAGGCCCGAGGGGCAGAGCAGCAGCAGGAGGAGCGCAGGCGCCCCCCACGCCAGGCCCGCGCCCCCCGGCAGACGCATCCCGGCCCGGGAAGGAGGAGAGGAGGAGGAGGAAGGAGGCGAGGAGGGAGCAGGAGGGGGGGAGCCGGCTGCAAGCCTCCGCCTCCCCCCGAGAAGCAACTCCCGGAGGCTTAGGGATCGCTCTGCGCTTCTGCGATGGTGCGATTCCTCTCTCTGTCTGTCTGTCTTTCTCTCTCTGCGCTCCTTCCTCCTCCGCGTCCGATCCTTTGCGTGGCAGGTGCGGGAGTGGACGGGACGCCCCAGAGAAAGGCTGGCCGTGGGGCGGGGAGGAGGAGGAAGAGGAGGAGGAGGAAGAGAGGGAAGGCCAGGGGAGCCACGCGTCTCGCGTGGGGAGGGAAGGAAGGAATGAAAAGGAAGGAAGGAAGGCGGGGAAACGCGCACTCTCTCTCTGGCTCTCCCTCTCTCTCTCTCTCTCCCTCCTTCTCTCCCTCTCGCTTTCCTTTCCTCGCTCGTGGGTCTCTAGTGGGAGCTCCGCCGCCCGGGCGCTGCGCTGTGTGCTGCGAAGGAGCCTGCCTTTAGTTGGGATATTATAGCTGCCAGGGCTGCGCGCTGATTGGACGAGGCGGGAGGAGCGCGCGGCGGAGGGAGGCGTTAACCCTCGAGGAGGCCAACAACAACAACAACAACCACAACAAGAAGGTGATGATGATGAGGAAGACGATAAAGGAAGAGGAGGAGAAGCGCACCCGCAACAAGAAGCGCCCCAAGCAAGGCTGCTCTTCCTTTCTTTCTTCCTTTCCTCCCTCTCTGTCCCTCCATCCACTCGGAAACTTTTCTCCTTTTTCTAGGGCAAGAGGAGCAGATGCTGGTCGGGAGCAGGAGGAGGAGGAAGGCGTGGAAGGGGAGCCAGTCGCTGAGCCTGGCACCTGACAGCGAGTTTGGGGATTAGGACAGAAACGTCTCTCTTTATTTTGTGTGTCTGTCTGTCTATCCCTCCCTGTGTGTTATACAGGGAATGATACACGGATATACCTGCACCTGAGCCGCGTGGACTCTGGAGACCAGGGTCTCCCCACATCAGAGGAAGGCCAGGGCAAAAGTCTTTCTGAACCAGCAAAAGCTCCCAATAGGTTGCCTTAGGGTCCTTATGTCTACCCCCCCCCCCTCTTTTCCTGACCTAAATACCCTAAAGGCACCAAATCCCACCTGATTTTGGAAACGAGTCAGGGTCAGTACTTCCCACGAGGGAATATCAGGGGCTGTGGGTTATATTTCAGAGGAAGGAACAAGCCAAAAAGCCCCATGACATTTATGGGGTCACCATAAGTCAACAGGTGTCTTGAAGGCACACACTATCTATCTATCTATCTATCTATCTATCTATCTATCTATCTATCTATCTATCTATGAGAATAACTGATGGAGGAGTGTGCACAGGTACATGTGAGGTACCCACACATTGGGATTGGGAAAACAGAGGCCTCTGAGTCAACTCATTTGTCCGCACTATTGATTGCAATGTGTCTTACGGTACTTAGGGTTATAATTGGGCTTCACCACCTGCAGGGTGCAATATAGTATGCGAGTGTGAGTGGAGGCATCCATGCTCACACACAATATTTTATGGAAGGAGCAATTAAACCTCTCGAGGAGCCCTGGCGCACCAAAGAAGACCTTGGAGGAAAATGGGGCTGAGCTGCAAGGCAGGAGGAGGCCAGCTCCCCATTCGGAGGAGGGTTTTGATCGGAGCCCCAGGTAAGGCTTCCCAGGGCTTCCTACTTCCCTTCCTTTTCCTTCCCTTCCTTCTCCTTCCTTCTCATTCTTTCCCTTCCTCCCCTTCTTTCCTTCCTCTTCCTCCCATCCCTTCCTTTCTTCTTTCCTTCACTTCCTTCCCTTCCCTCTCATCTTACTTCTTTCCCCTTCCTTCCTTCCATCTTTCCCTTCCTTCCTTCTTTCTCTTCCTTCCTTCTTTCCCTTCCTTCGTCCCCTTCTTTCCTTCCCTTCCTCCTCCTCCCTTCCCTTCCTTCTTTACCTTCCCTTCCCTCTCCTCTTGCCTCTTTCCCCTTCCTTCCTTCCTTCCCTTCCATCTCCTTCCTTCTTTCTCTTCCTTCTTTCTCTTCCTTCTTCCCTTCCATCTCATTCCTTCTTTATCTTGCCTTCCTTCTTTCTTTCTCGTCCTTCTTTCTATTCCTTCTTTACCTTCCCTTCGTTTCCTTCCCTTCCCTCTCATCTTACTTCTTTACCCTTCCTTCCTTCTCTTCCATCTCCTTCCTTCTTTATCTTCCTTCTTTCTCTTTCTTCTTCCCTTCCTTCCTTCCTTCCCTTCCATCTCATTCCTTCTTTACCTTTCCTTCCTTCTTTCTTTCTCTTTCTTCTTTCTCTTCCTTCTTTACCTTCCCTTCCTTCCCTTCCCTCTCGTCTTACTTCTTTACCCTTCCTTCCTTCTCTTCCATCTCCTTCCTTCTTTCTCTTCCTTCTTCTCTTCCTTCCTTCCCTTCCATCTCATTCCTTCTTTATCTTTCCTTCCTTCTTTCTTTCTCTTCCTTCTTTACCTTCCCTTCCCTTCCTTCCCTTCTCTCTTGTCTTACTTCTTTACCCTTCCTTCCTTCTCTTCCATCTCCCTTCCTTCTTTATCTTTCCTTCCTTCTTTCTCTTCCTTCTTTCTCTTCCTTCTTTCCCATCTTTCTCCCTCTTTTCCTTCCTTCCCTTCCCTTAATTTTCCTTCCTTCTTCTTTCCCTTCCCTTCCCTCTTTCCATCCCTCTTTCATCCTGCCTTCCCCTTCCCTCTTTCCTTCCCCCTTCCTTCTCCCTGGTGCGGAAAGCCTCTTCCCACGTCAGAGCCAGACCTCAAGTGAGCGGCGCGGAGGGGAATGCGGAATGAGTGTCTCTCTGGCTGGAGATGCAGCAGACTCCGGACAGACAAAGGCGCCCGCCCGGATTCACGCAGCCTCACCGGAGGTGGGAGCCCGCAACTCCAGCCCGAAAAGCAGCGGAGTTGGTCTTCTTTTCAGGAGGGAAGGCACCCATCTCCATGTGGGGGAAAAAGCAGAGTTCCTGCCATGAACTCAGCGACAGCAGGTCACTGACTCAAGGACTTGGAGTGGATCAATATTGGGAGCTGGGTTTAAAATTAATATAAATAACGCTACTTCTTTCTAGTTGCTGGTGTAAATTGAGAGATAAATCATATCTGTCTTTCCATATAGGTTGGGTTTCCTACTGGGGTGGACTGAGAAATGCAAATTCCCCCATATACACACACTACTTATTGGGATGGACCTACTTTCCCACATACTCAGATGGATTGGCTGTTTATTTATTTTTGAACAATTGCGCTCTGAACATCTCAAGCCTCCCAGAAACTTTTCTAGAAGTCAAAAGTAACTTTGATCATTCTGGGGGGCTTGGAGCTCTGGTTTGGAGATCTGACCACCTGTTGATATCTTGGAAATGGAGCTTTCCTTGCGTGGAACTCCCACCTTACTTGGGAAAGTCATCCCACAGAAATAAATGTATTTACTCTCCGGGACACGCACAGAGAATAACGCCTCGGCTCGTTTCCTAACGCGTTGAGAGGCGAGGGAGCGAACTCGGTATTCCTAATCAAGAGCCGGTGGGTCTGACCTTAAGAAAAAGACTACCCTCTTCAAAAAGTTAACTTTTAATACCTCATTATTATTATTTTCTATCGGCCTTCTGCTCCCAACTCCGCCGTCTTTGGCGTCTGTTTGAGGGAATCGTGGGAAGGAAAGTTTGGGAAGTTTGGAAAGTTTCGAGGCGCCCCGTGGAAACTTTCCCAAGACAGACGCGATCTGTTTCCGAACTCGGACAAGTTGCGTCTTAGTTGGTTTGGTTTTGCACCACCGCTACCAGAATCCACCTGATCCGAAAGTTGACGAGACTGTGGATTCTGGGACCTCCAAGTCATGTCTCCAAATTCAGGCTGAGGCATCAACAAAGTCTCTGGGGAGAGGAAGAAGAAGCCCTTTAGCCGCGGAAACTTTGCGCGAGAAAGTCGGGGACTCTTTTGCCTCCTCCCCACGAAGCCAGAAGGGCGAACCCAAGGCAGGCTTTGGGCTCAGCCCTCTCCCCACGCACCCACTCCTCTCCACCAGGAAAACGGGCTTCAGATCCTTCTCTTTTGGAAGGAAAAGGGAGTCAAGCAATGCGCCCCAGTGGGCACGGTCTCCAAAGTGCCCCGTGCCTTCCGTGGATGATCTCAAGACTCCCAGATGTACAAGCCAGCGACCCAAAACTTAGCAGGAGGCGAGGAAGTGACCAAAGAGGGGATTCATTCCTACACGCGAGGAATAACACAAGTGAGAGGCGAGGAAGAAAGGGAGCGAAGGGAGGAAGTGGGAAGCCAGCCCTGCTTTCCAAAGGAAGCAGGAGGGAAGCCACACTTTCAGAAGTTCAGCTCCGAATTCCCCAGACAGAATGGTCAATGGGAGGACTTCAATGGTAGAGTTCAAAAAAGCGACCCCCAGCGCTGGAGATCTCAAATCCTCTAGAGCAGGGGTGCTCACACTTTTTCAGCATGGGAGCTACTGATTAAAAAACCAAGTCCCAAAGATCACCTGCCCAGAAATGTAAAACGTAGAACTATTTTCTTATTTATTTATTTATATTTTTATTCATTTTTATGTACCGCTCCTTCCAGCAGGCTCGGGGCAGTTTACATAAAATGAAGTTATAAAACATCAGCATTTCAATTTAATAACAACAATATAAAACAGAGCATAAAAATACATCCAACCACCCCATTTCTCCCACACTGCCATATTACCACACATATTATCAGCCAGAAAGTAAGAAGAGACGCTGTTGAACTGCAAGGCCATTTAATACTCAGCAAGGTAAACAAAGGGACATGCAAAAATACATCCAACCACCCCATTTCTCCCACATTTCCATATTCCCCAACATATATTTTTCAAGGAACAAAGCAAGCAGAGAGGCTTTGGAGCTAAAAGGCCATTTTTAAACATTAAAAATAAACAAAGAGACATGCCACAGAACAATCAAGCACCCACCCCAAAGTAAAAAGACCGACCTTTGAGATAAGGTAAGGAAATGACCCCAACACGTCCTCCTCCTTCTCCTCCGTCGTTGCTCCTATTTCCACGCCACCAGCATGCGTGCCGCCTCCAAGAGCTCACGAGAAGTCCGAGAGGCAGAATGGGTGCTTCTGCGCATCTTGTGTGGGGCCAGCCATGCATTGCGTTATCCAGGCCCGCCCCCTTTGGTCTCCTACGACTCTGAGTGGCTGGAGAAGGACGGAGGGAGGAGGAGGAATCCAAAAGAGGGGGCCATTCTGCCTCTTGGACTCTGGAGCTTTTGGAGGCGGCGCGCGAGCGGGGAGCAGGAGGACTTCTTTGCAATGTGCAGGGGCGCGTGAAGAGGACCAACAGCCAAAAACCTGGTCAGGGGCCTGAAGATCAACAGGATGAGGCCTGAAGATCACCCTGGTGATCCCGATCACCATTCTGAGCACCCCTGCTCTAGAGCTCCCTTCTTATACTACCTCGATTTCAAAACTAATTCAAGCAGGAAAATTATATCTATAGCACATCAGCTTAAACCAGGCTTGGGCAAACTTGGGCCCTCCCTCCAGGCCTTTTGGACTTCAACTCCCACCATTCCTCACAGCCCCAAGCCCACCTTCCAACAAAGGATTCCCCCATCAAGGTGATCCATTGCAGCATTGACACTTGCCTCAAGCAGACAAGAGTTCTTTCTCCCACACTGGACATTATTCCACAGGTATAAAAAACCCACTTGCATAGTTTCTCCCAATGTTCCTCACAGCCCCAGGCCCACCTTCCAACAAAGGATTCTCCCAGGCAGGAAGCAGCCAAGCCTTGAAGCTGCAAGTCTTTTCAGTGCTCATCAAGGTGATCCATTGCAGCATTCACACTTGCTTCAAGCAGACAAGAGTTCTTTCTCCCACCCTGGGCATTATTCCACAGGTATATAAAACCCACTTGCCTAGTTTCTCCCACCATTCCTCACAGCCCCAGGCACATCTTCCAACAAAGGATTCCCCCAGGATGAAAGCAGCCAAGCCTTGAAGCTGCAAGTCTTTTCAGCGCTCATCAAGGTGGTCAATTGCAGCATTCACACTTGCCTCAAGCAGACAAGAGTTCTTTCTCCCACCCTGGGCATTATTACACACACACACACATATATATAACCCACTTGCCTAGTTTCTTCCACCATTCCTCACAGCCCCAGGCCCACCTTCCAACAAAGGATTCCCCCAGGCAGGAAGCAGCCATGCCTTGAAGCTGCAAGTCTTTTCAATGCTCATCAAGGTGATCCATTGCAGCATTCACACTTGCCTCAAGCTGACAAGAGTTCTTTCTCCCACCCTGGACATTTTTCCACAGGTATATAAAACTCACTTGCCTAGTTTCCAACAAGCCTCACAGCCTCTAAGGATGCCTGCCATAGATGTGGGAGAAACCTCTGGAGAGAATGCTTTTGGAACATGGCCAGACAGCCCGGAAAACTCACAGCAACCCAGCCTCAGACCCTTTCCTTTCCCCCCTCAGCCGCTTAAGGAAACGGAAAGGGTCTGAGGCTGTTAGGAATTGTGGGAGTTGAGGTCCAAAACACCTGGAGGATCCAAGTTTGCCCATGCCAAGCTTAGGCTGTCCAGTGTTCTTTCTCTCTTCAAAGGGGAGATTTCCTCTCCTTTTCCTTCTCCCACTCCACTCCCGAAAGAGGCCTGGCCAGGGCCGTAGCCATGATTTTGATTGAGGGGGAGCTGAGTTTGGTTGGGGGGGGGGGGGGAGACTGGGCGGAAGAGGGTCTACCCTAGCAAACCTTTTGTGTTGTTATCCCAATAACCCCATGAATGTGGGATATAATGAGCATGGTGATCAGATCATGATATGAATAAACATAACAGTTTAAATAATGTACCAGTAAGGCCTTCTCATGACCACCCTGAGAATTTCAGGGGGGGGGGCTGAAGCCCCCTAAGGCCCCCCCTGCCATGCCACTCCATTTCCCAGAATTCACCTCTTCTGTCTGACACTGGAAGTTTCAAAAACAAACTCCAAAATATCTCTAAAAGCAGCATGTTCTGCCTTTTTATGATAACCAACCCCATCCCCTATTCCTTGAGGCCTTTGCTTCAGGCTGCTCAATGAGGCCCTGTTCCAATCCTATTTCCAAGGAAGGCAGAGCAATGCCATTTTGCAGAAGCAGTCTTTTGCATCCCCTTAAAAGGAGTCCAGGGCTGTATTTACATTATAGAAAGAATGCAGTTTGACTTCACTAGAAGTGCCATGGCTCAGTGCTATGGGATCAAGAGAGATGTGGTTTTGGTTGCCCACCTTCTGCGCCAAAGAGTGCCTCACCAAACCACAGCTCCCAGGAATCCATTGAACTCCATATCTTTTCCCTCTGAGCCACAGATCTATCTAGGCTTGCTGTCAGGCCAGCTTTTGAACTGGTTCTGTTCAGATTTCCTTGTACTTTAAAGCCAAGCCATCTTGTCCTGCTTGGGGGAGATAGGGTGAAGAATTGTTTTTTCTGGGGCAAGGAGGGTCACCATAAGCAGGATGGACGCCAAGGAGGCCATCCCACCCCCTTTCCCCAGCCCCGCCATCCATCAAACTCTTTGCAAAAGACATCTGAACAAGAGGAAACATTTTGAACCTGAGAGATTTGTGTTCAGATGTTGCTTGTCAACTTAGCTGGGCCTTAAGGACCTTTATTTTTTCATATGATGACAGCAAAAATACTAAAAATGAAGCAACACATCGAAGGAAAACAAACACCCTCCAAACAACTCTGGTTCCTGGGCCTGGATGAACTCTGCATAGGGATTAATCTCTTAGTCACTTGGATTAAAAAAAATCAATGGTAAGACAGTTGCCCCAGAGAGAGGAAACTCAGCTATGGTGAAAACCTTTGGCTGAGTCTCTCTGTATGTGCCTTTTCTGGAAGAGGCCAAAAACAGCTGTCAAAGGAACTGGGGAGTTCTCCTCATTTCACTATGGAGAGCCAGACTGTACAGCTCCATATCCCATCCCAAGTTGGTACTATGCAATATCCTACTTTTGTTCTTTGAATAGTAATTTTTTGCTTTCTTCCAAGAATGACCCAACATTTCACCCATGTCCTTCTTTTCCCCTTCACTTCTTTTCCTTCTCCTCCCTCCCTCCCTTCTCCTTCCTTCCTTCTTTCCTTCCTTCTCTCCTCCCTCCTCCCTCCCTCCCTTCCCTTCTCCCTCCTTCCTTCCTTCCTCCCTCCCTTCCCTTCCCCTCCCTTCATTCCTTACCCAATCCCAGACTGCTTCACTTGCCCTAGATGCATCCTGTGGAAGCCTAAGAATTGTAGTATAGGAACAGACAGACACCAAAAATTTGGCACAGCTGGCTGGGTGTCAGCTGCATAAGATCTCTACTGACCAGAAGGTCATGAGTTTGAGGCCTGCCTGGGTCGAGGTGGGCTCTCGACCTATTGTGTAGCCTGTTGTTGACCTTTGCAACCCGAAAGACAGTTGCATCTGTCAAGTAGGAAATTAAGGTACCACTTAGTGGAGAGGCGTAATTTAACTGATCTCCAGGAAACATGCTGAGGAATGAAGGCGTGCGACAGCTCCCCCTGGTGGCCAGATGTTAAATTGCCTCTGTCTGTCTTGTGTGTTTGTGTGTCTAAATGTAATGTGTACATTGTAATCCGCCCTGAGTCCTCTGCGGGGGTGAGAAGGGCAGAATAGAAAACAAACGAACAAACAAATAAATAAATAAATAAATACATAATTCAAAATTTCTCTGCCTGAGCTCCAGTTTCTTACCAAAACACTGGATTCCACAGGATGTGCTCATGGGAGTTAAAACGGTATCAAACCACAGTAACTATGCAGTGTGAAACAATCCTTAGTGCTTTCCAGTTGTTAGCTGACTTATGGTGACCCTATTGAATAGCATAGAACAGTAGTTCTCAACCTGTGAGTCCCCAGGTGTTTTGGCCTACAACTCCTAGAAATCCCAGCCAGTTTACCAGCTGTTAGGATTTCTGGGAGTTGAAGGCCAAAACATATGGGGACCCACAGGTTGAGGAAACACTGGCATATGACTTTTCTTAGGAAAGGAACCCTCAGAGATGATTTTGCCAGTTCCTTGCTCAAAAATGTTGCCTACAGGACCAGGGATTCATTGGTGATCTCTCAATCAAATAATAACCAGGACTGACCCTGCTTAGCTTCCAAGATCAGAAAGGATCTGCTGCTTTTCAGGTAGTTAGGATCACTATTTGCATCTTGGACATGGGAATTTCAACAACTAGAATTCATCATCATCCTATTCTCTAAGGTTTTATTGGGTCAGGTAGCTAACCAGACCCTGGGCTTTCCAGAAATATGTCAGACTACAACACCATACAGACTACAACACCCACCACCCATTGTCCAGGCTTTGGAAGCTTTGGAAGGAAGAATGTCAAAAAGTGGGGTTTGTGAGTTTTTCGAGCTGTATGGCCATGTTCCAGAAGCATTCTCTCCTGACATTTCACCCACATCTATGGCAGGCATCCTCAGAGGTTGTGAGGTCTGTATTAATGACAAAAAGGCTGGAGAGATTCCCAAACTTTGGTCTCCAGCTCTCTTGCACTTTATTCCCAGAAGCCCTAACTAGCTTGGCCAACAGTCAGGAATTCTGGGAGCTAGAGCCAAAAACATCTGGAAGCTCAAAGTCTGGGAAATGATGGACCAGTCCTGGTAGCTTCCTTAACTATCATTCCTTAACTTTATAATTAGAATCAGTCTTAGAGACTCAGAGATTTCCAAGATTTTGCCACCTTCCCTCAGATTCCCACCTTCCTTCCTTCCTTCCTTCCTTAGCAGAGAAGGTAGTTTATTCCTTTGACCCACACACAACACATTCATGAGAAGTATCACCACACCTTTATCTGCATCTTCATCTGTATATCCTCAACTACGACTTTATTGAAGCTCAGCAGATTCATGACTGGTAAGTGCTTAGATAGGAAAGGCCTCATATATGCAGCATTGAGAGATTTCACCAGGGAAGGAAGGTGGGTGGCCATGGAGATGACATCCCTCCTGTTGCACCAGCTCCACTGGCTGCCAGTCTGCTACCAAGCAGAATTCAAAATGCTGGCTTTAGCCTATAAAGTCCTAAACAGTTTCAGACCAGGTTCCTTCTATGATCCATCTTGGAGGCGAAGATCATCAGGAGACGCAAGTGTGATTGGTGGGGACGAGAGACAGGGCCTTCTCAGTGGTGGCCCTTTGTCTATGAAAATAGATCTCCTCCCTCTCTCCTGGCCTTCATAAAAAGCTAAAAACTTGGCTCTGGGATCAGGCTTTTGGCCAATAATGGGAGCAAGGCAATAAGAGATTGTAATGTAGATTGTAAATTGATTTTAATAATAATAATACTTTGTTATAATTATTAATACTTTATTATTATTATTATTATTAGGGACGCTGGAAAACGCTGAGAGATGAGGAATGCGTCAGCTCCCCCTGGTGGCCAGAAGTTTGCCTCTGTTCATCTATATATGCCTACTAGCTGTACCCGGCACGCATTGCTGTGCCCTATTTAGGAGATGCGAGAAAGTCTGAGTATGTAAGGGTTGGAATTGATGTGACTTATGGTGTTGAAGTGAATTGGGTGTTTTATGTTTGTGCCTGCAGTCTTTCGGGTTTGACTTGTACCATGGCCAGGACGGATCAGCTTGGGGAGGGCTTGTCCTGTCAGGGGATCTCTATCTTCACAGGTGCGTCCAGTGTCTGTTGGGGGACTGTTAAAAATCCTTTCCGTATCCTTTTTAGCCACCTTTCTCAAGACCTTCATGTCTAGCTTACTTTCTGCTCCTCTCTTTTTCAAGATGTCCTGCTCTGTGTCTTTTGCACCCATTGGTCGATGTCCGATGAGGCTTTCCTCATGGTCCTCTTATTAATGTGGAATTCCAAGCCACTGGAGATCTTTTGGGAAAGGAAGAAGAGCTCCCCTTGAATGGTGTTGATCTCCATCATGGGCTTCTGATTTGAAAGTGTTGGAGGAGGCTCTGGCTGACAGTTTGTTATGGGTCAGAATGTTCATGTTGGCTGGCCAGTACAGCAGATATGCAAATCCGCCATTATTGGCAGCCAATCATGTCAGAATGTAGAGGCTGGGGGAGTCTTTGGCAGCCCCGGAGGATGCTGGGAAATGTAGTGTTTTTTTTACTCGTTGTTTTGGGGGCCTTTTGGGTTTTGGGGGGGAAAGTTTCTTTGCTACAAACGTACCTTGCTTGAGGCCTATTTCTGTTGGCAAGTTTTGTGTTTCTGCGTTGTAAGGTTTCTCTGTTTCAGGTAGTCTTCACATGACGGCTCTTCCTTTATATATATAGATATATGTTGTCTATATATGTTGAACTGCAGGGATTGTCTGCAAGTATGTGTACTGCAATCTGCTCGGAGTCCCCTTCCAGGTGGGAAAAGCAGAATATAAATAAAGTAAGTAAGTAAGTAAGTAAATAAATAAATACTTTATTTATATTCCAATCTCCCCAGAGGGACTCAGGGTAGATTCCAAACATGAAAGGCAAACATTCAATGACCGAATACAACAACAATACATCTATACTAACAAAATTTAAACAACCCAACATATAAACACAATTAAAATTTAATTAAAAATAACACAGCCTTTTATAACAGACATAAAACAAACGATGACCCAGATTGGCCTGAGAATATGACCTGGACTATGTGATTTTAATTGTTGTTTTCATGTTATGTTTTAATTGAATGGTTTTAATGTTTTGTTTATCCATCAATGTATGTAAACATTGAATTGTTACCTTTGTAAGGCCTCCTTGAGTCCCCTTCGGGGGTTGAGAAAGGCGGGATACAAGTATGGTTAATAAATAAATGGTTAATAAATAAGTATGGTTAATAAATAAATAAATAAGGAATAAAGACATCAATCATAGCTATCGAAAGGAGAACCTCTTAGTTTTGAAATATCAAAATGGAAAAAAGATGTAGCTAACACTTTGGTTGTGCCTTGATTTCTCTGTTTATATGTTTTCTTTCCCCTTAATACATAGTCTCTGATTTTTTTTAAAGGAGAAAAAAAATGTGACAGCATCATTTAAGATTAACTGTTTTCAAATGTGACATGAGCTTTCCTGGATACTTCTTCAGATGTAGTACTTTATTGCAAATCCTTTATTGCAGATATGAAGACTCAAAAATACAATGTACGGAGAAACATTGATCTCAGTACGCTTAGTGCTGTACATAAGGGCCTAAATCAGGTATGGGCAAACTATGGCCCTCCCGGTGTTTTGGTCTTCAACTCCCACAATCCTGGCTGTTAGGAATTGTGGGAGCTGAAGTCCAAAGCACCTGGAGGGCCTAAGTTTGCCCATGCCTAGCCTAAATACTATCTGTTTCCTCACTGGAGAAGCACTTGGATTTAGTTATGTATTGACTCACTATTCAAGATCTGATTCAGTTCAGTGTATTAAAAAAAATCCTTTAAAGGGAAGGAGCAATTGCTTCTCTTTCAGTCCCACTATACCTTCACTCGGGGCCGTAGCGCGGATTTTGGTTGGGGGGTGAGTTTGGTTGGGGGACGACTGAGACTGGGTGGAAGAGGGTCTACCCTAGCAAACCTTTTGTACTGTTACTCCAATAACCCCATGAATGTGGGGTATAATGTGCATGGTGTTCAGATCATGATATGAATAAACATAACAGTTTAAAAAATGTACCAGTAAGGCCTTCTCACAGACCACCCTGAGAATTTCGGGAGGGCTGAAGCCCCTAAGCCCCCCCCCCTGGCTACATGCCTGCCTTCACTAAATGGACATAAATATTCTAGAGTTGCCTCACCACATTTTTAGGAACTCCCGGGAGCTGAAGTTTGATGAGGGACTCTAAGGCAAAGCATGGTTTTTCTAGGCAAGTATTGTCGAGGGCCTTCATGGCCTGAATCACTGGGTTGTTGTGTGTTTTCTGGGCTGTATGGCTAAAGTTCCAGAAGCATTCTCTCCTGGCGTTTCGCCTGCATCTATGGCAGGCATCCTCAGAGGTTGTGAGATCTTAGATCATTGGTTCTCAACCTGTGGGTCCCCAGTTGTTTTGGCCTTCAACTCCCAGAAATCCTAACAGATGGTAAACTGGATGGGATTTCTGGGAGTTGTAGGCCAAAACACCTGGGGACTCACAGGTTGAGAATCACTGCCTTAGATGCAGGCCAAACGTCAGGAGAGAATGCTTCTGGAACATGGCCACAGCGCCCTGAAAACACACAACAACCCAGTTTCTCGGCAAGGTTTATGCAGAGGAGGTTGGTCCTTGCCTTCCTCTGAAGCTGACAGAGTATTCCTGGTCAAGGTCACTGAGTGGATGTCCAGGATCCTAGTCCAACACTCAAACCAGGACACCACCATATGCCCCTCACCACACTACAAATTCCAGGGGCCTATAGCATAGAAGCAGACCAGTTCAAGTGGCATGATGCTGCTATCTATCTCCATCTAACAGGGATACACAGGATGGGCCCTGCCTGGAAAAGAAGTTACATAAAAGTTACTTGCTCCCAGTAACTTGCCTTTTCTTGTTAAGGGACACTGAGGGTTCATTCATCTCCCTTGTGACCATGTTGAATGGATGGGGGATTCTGGGAGTTGTAGTCCACCAATTAGATTCAAAGAAGGGCTGCCAGTGCCTACCTTCTTTGGGGGGGCAAGGAGATTCCCAAGCTTTTAGAAAAGGAGGATAGGTAACTCCAACTAATCATAGAATCATAGAGTTGGAAGAGAACTCATGGGCCACCTAGTCCAACCCCATTCTGCCAAGAAGCAGGAAAATCGCATTCAAAGCATCCCCGGCAGATGGCCTTCCAGCCTCTGCTTAAAAGCTTCCAAAGGAGCCTCCACCACACTCGGAGGCAGAGAGTTCCACTGTTGAACAGCTCTCACAGTTAGGAAGTTCTTCCTCATGTTCAGGTGGAATCTCCTTTCCTTCCGAAGAGGAGTGAGGGAGGGGTGTGAACATCGAAGGCGACTCTGTCCCGACCCCACCAGTCCACTTGGCCGCTCCTCCTCCTCCTCGCCCCTCCCACCCTTGCTTATCCCCCTCGCCCTTTCACTCACCTCTCCCACTTTTTTCCTAAATCCCAGGCGGACTGGTTTTTTTTGGGGGGGGGGGGGATGGCCGGCTTCATATCCCCCTTTCTATTTTGGGGGGAATGAGGAAAAGTGTGTTTCCACAAATGCCTTCCTCCTCGCGTGCCCCCCCCCGCCCCGCCCTCCCCTCGTGCCAGTTCCTCCAGGGGACGGCAGGAGGCTCCCTGTCCACACGGCGCTTTTACCTCGGCACAGGCACAACTCCGCTGGATCACTCGGTGACTGGCAGCGCAGGCGATTCCTGGGATCCACTTATTTTCTGGGGACGCATCTCTCCATTGGCGTCCTTTCCAAGAGGGTGCTTTGAGACTCCTTCTTTTCATCATCATCAACAACAACATCAACATTATAATTATTCGTTCTCGAAGTCCGAACTTGCTTGGGGAATCGCCTCCGAATCCCGGCAATGATGCAGGCGAGGCTCGCGAGCGCCTGGGCATGTGCAGAGTGCACACCCCCCCCCGGCCCACGGACTAGTTCTAGTTCAGGCATGGGCAAACTTCGGCCCTTTTGAACTTCAACTCCTACAATTCCTAACAGCCGAGGGCTGAGAGGAGGCATGATGGGGGCCATGTATAAATAAGTGTGGGGAAGTCATAGGGAGGAGGGAGCAAGCTTGTTTTCTGTTGCTCTGGAGACTAGGATGCAATGGAACGATGGCTTCAAACTACAAGAAAGGAGATTCCATCTGAACCTAAGGAAGAACTTCCTAATGGCGAGAGCTGTTCAGCAGTGGAACTCTCTACCCTGGAGTGTGGTGGAGGCTCCTTCTTTGGAGGCTTCTAAGCAGAGGTTGTATGGCTATCTGTCGGGGGTGCTTTGGAATCACACTGTGTCCAATTCTGGGTACCACAGTTCAAAAGAGATATCAAGGTGTTCAAAGGAGGGTGACTAAAGTGATCAAAGGTCTAGAGACCATGAATCCCTATGAGAAGCATCTTAAAGAACTGGATCTGTTTAGCCTGTAGAAGAGAAGGTTGAGAGAAGACATGAGAGCCATGTATAAATATTAGCCCCAAGCAATCATGGTTCTAAATGGTTCTAAAGTACGTACAAAACTAAAGTTCTGGTGGTAAAATCTAGGTGGTGCTGGTGCTTTGCTTCTACAGTGTTGCTAAAGTTTTATTTATTTATTTTATTTATTATTCGGGCTTCTATGCCGCCGACTCCCCGGGGCTCGCGGCGGCTTACAGGAGCCGAAGGGCACAGTAAAGCACAGGCAATAAACAGTTAAAAACATTTAAAAACAGCAGCAGTAAAGCAATTAATAACACAGTTAAAACAATGAACAGCACATCGTCCTCAGAAGAATGAATAGATGGCAGGGCATGGGCAGGACTTACTCACCAAAGGCCTGCTTAAACAGGTATGTTTTACAGGCCCGTCTAAACGGGAGCAAGTCCTTCATAGCCCGAGTTCCGGCCGGGAGGGCGTTCCACAGCGTAGGTGCTATGACAGAGAACGCCCTCCGGCGGGTAGCAGTCAACCTTGCGAGTTTAGCTGAAGGTATCTCCAGGAGATTGGAGTCCTCAGACCGAAGTGATCTCAGAGGGCAATATGGGGTGAGACGGTCCCTCAAATACGCTGGCCCCAGGCCGTGGAAGGCCTTAAAGGTAAGAACCAACACTTTGAATGTGATCCGGTGCTCAATTGGCAGCCAGTGCAGATCCTGCAAAACAGGTGTTATGTGGGCGCCAGCTGGTGTGCCAGACAGGAGACGGGCAGCAGTGTTCTGCACTAGCCTGAGCTTCTGGGTCACTGACAGAGGAAGGCCAACGTAGAGCGCGTTGCAGTAATCCAGCCTTGAGATGACCGTGGCTTGGATCACCGTGGCCAGATCGTTCCGGGAGAGATAGGGGCCAGCCTCCTTGCCTGTCGCAGGTGAAAAAAACCGATCTTGCTGACCGCAGAGACCTGGGCCTCCATGGTCAGCTGGGAGTCCAAGTGGACCCCCAGGCTCTTTACGGAAGGCGATGGGCATAGCGCCGCACCGTCCAGGCTCAGAAGCTGGACATCTACATCACCTGGGCGACCCAGCCACAAGATCTCCGTCTTTGCCGGATTCACCCTCAACCTACTGGCTCTGTTCTGGTGGTGAACATTTCAGAACTCTAACCAAACTTTCAAAACTTCATTATTATTTCATTATTGGTGATTTTTGAGACAGAACCAATTAGAAACGGACATTGATAATGAAATTTTGAAAGTTTTGTTAGAGTTCTGAAATGTTGTTCACCACCAAAACTTTAGCAACACTATAGAAGCACAAAATGACACTCGAACACAGTAAAGAACGGCTGGGGGTTGGTGGCCTGCTGGGAACAGCTGCTGAGAGTTCTGAAGCCAGGGAGGGGCGGAGCCAGGCTGTGCCATGCCCCCCCTACCCCGGCTTCACCTCTCCCAGCAGCTGCTCCAGCCTTGAGGGGGCAGTGCCAAGCCAGCAGTGCCAGAGCCAGCACAATGTTGGCTTGGCACTGTCCCCTCAAGGCTGGAGCAGGTGCTGGGAGTGCCGAAGCCAGGGGAGGGGGCAGAGCCAGGCCGTGCCATGCTCCGCCCCCTCCCCCCAGCTTCAGCTCTCCTTCAGGCCGCACCATGCCCTGCCCCCTCCCCCCAGCTTTAGCTCTCCTACAGAGGAGGAGCATGAGCGGTGGACGGGCTTCAGTGGGCGGGGCTCCTCCTCCACACGGCTTCAGCGAGCGAGGGGCAAGAGTCATGATGGGAGTCATGGCGGATTGGAGGCTGGCTGGGGAAACGGCCGAAGGAGGCGGCACCCCGGTCCCTTCTTCTTTTTCTTCGCCACTGCCCGGCCCTTCCTCCTTCCCCAAGCAGCAGGAGTTCGGCAGGAGGGGGGGAGGAAGGGGGGCAGAGAGCTTTTCTCACGGCACAGCAGGAGGTCCGTCATGGCACACTAGTGTGCCACGGCACACTGGTTGAGAAAGACTGCTTTAGAACCATTTAGAGCACTGATTCTCAAAGTGGGCGGTACCACCCCCTGGTGGGCGGTGAGGCGATCCAAGGGGGCAGTGGGAGACTCAGGGGAATTTGGGAGCGGTGAACCCCTTTAAGGGGGCAGTGAACAATTGGCCATTTAGAAGGGGTTGCGCGGCCCTCTTCTTTGGCCTCGTCCCCTTCGCTTTGACCCCCATGAGCAATGCAGTGTGAAGGCTGCAGTGCAAAGGCCTCCGCGTCCACCAGTGGAGCCTCCCCGCCACTGCAGAAGAAAGCATGGCTTTCCCCGGCGGAGGCGGCGGAGGGAGCAGGAGAGCCCGGGGCTTCCGTGGGAAGAGCAGGCCTCGCTTCTTTGTCCCCATAGGCCGCGGCTGCCAAGTTTGGTCCAGATCCATAGTTGTTTGGGTTCTCAGTTCTCTCCGGATGTAGGTGAATTACATCTCCCCTAAATCACTGCCTATTTCTCCCAAACCCCTCCAGTATTTTCCGTTGGTCATGTGGGTTCTCTGTGCCAAGTTTGGTCCAGTTCTGTAATTTGTGGGGGTCTCAATGGTCTGTGGAAGTCAGAGCTGAATCGATTGAAGGTACTGCAAATCCCATAATCCATTGTCCATACTCCCCCAAACATATTGTTTTTGTGATTAATCACTATGCTTTAATTATGTTCAATTTGTAACAATGAAAATACATCCTGCATATTAGATACTTGGATTAGAATTCGTAAGAGAAGCAAAATTATTTATGAAGTAGCAACGAAAATACGGTTGGAGGTCACCACAACACGAGGAACCTTATTTAGGGGTCACGGCATTAGAAAGGTTGAGAACCACTGCATTAATACTTATATATTTCTGTTTAATTGCTATTAATTTTTTAAAAAAAATAATTTCTAGGGGGCGGTGAGTACATTTTTCTCTGGAAAGGGGGCGGTAGGCCAAAAAAGTTTGGGAACCACTGATTTAGAGCCATGATTGCCCAGGCCTAATAAATATGTGAAAGGATGTCATAAGGAAGAGGGATCAGGTTTGTTTCCTGCTGCCCTGGAAACTAGGACTCAGAGCGATGGGTTCAAATTACAGGAACATTAGGAAGAACTTCCTGGCTGTAAGAGCTGTTCAACAGTGGAACTCACTGCCGGGGAATGTAGTAGAAACTCATTCCTTTGAGGTTTTTAAACAGAAGCTGGATGGAAATCTGTCAGAGGGCTTTTCCTACATGGCAGAGGGTTGGCGTGGATGGCCCATGTGGTCTCTTTCAATTTGATGATTCTATGAATCATTCTGCATCTGCAACTCTACCTCAGGCATGGACAAACTTTGGCCCTCCAGGAAAACACCTGGAAGACCAAAGTTTGCTCATGCCTGCCCTACCATTTAATTCAAAGGCTGTACTAGAGGCTTTTCACACGCCACAGAGCATTGGATACTGGAGTGTTTGGACTGCAGCAACCAGAACCCACTAACTGTTATGGCCATGTTGGCTAAAGGATTCCAGGGCTTTGTCGTCTGGAAAAGTATATATCCAAAGTCATTTTTGAAAATGTGTTTCGATTCTGAACTGCAGCCACCAATCACACCACTATTGTGTCACTGACGTCATCCACTGCAAAGGTTTGAAACAGGGGTGGGAATTGTCTGGCCCTCCACATGTTGCAAATCCCAGAAGGCTTGACCAGTAAAGCCAGTGGTGAAGGATGCTGGAGGATGGAGTTTAGCAACATCTTCCAGTTCATGCATTTTCCCCTTGGTGTAAAAACTGATTACTGTTTCTCTCTAGTGCAATGGTTTTCAACTTGTGGGTCCCCAGATGTTTTGGCCTTCAACTCTCAGAAATCCTAAGAGCTGGGATTTCTGGGAGTTGTAGGCCAAAACACCTGGGGACCCTCAGGTTGAGAACTACTGCTCTAGTGCTTTAGGGTCTTTGTTGGGCACGTTTCTTCAAGGCCTTCAGAATAACCTGGAGAACTTCCGGCCTTCCTCACGCCTTGGTCTACAGCTCCTTTCTCTCCATTTCACATGTTCTGAGCACATTTCAAGCCCAAACATTCATTTTTCTAGGTGCCTCTTTGGGTATCCTCCTGCAGTGTGCCCAGTCTCTCTGACTGCAGTCTTTGTGAAGCTTCTTTTTTCTCTCCAGCAGTGACCATGCTATGTCTTCTGCCTCCTAATTCTCCTGTGTCTTACAGAGGACAGGTCCAAGGGAAGGTGTAGCCTTCCAGATGTTACACAAGGCAACACAGGCTTTTCCAGATGACTATTCCTACAATCTCTACACCACCTTCCCTAGCAACCATACTGATGGGGTTCGCTTCTCTTTTAGCCCAGAAAGTAACTTGTCTCATCCCTGGAAATGGTCTTTTTCTCCGTTTGTGTAGTGTTAGCCCTGCACCATTGGAGGAAAGACCACATCCATAGTTTTGTCTCTAACCTGGGCCACGGTGGTCCACGCTTGGGGTTGCCTTTGAAGACTGTTCAGAAGCTTCCATTGGTCCAATGGACAGCAGCCAGGTTGATAACAGGAGCGGCATTCAGAGAGCGTACAACTCCCCTGTTGTGCCAGCTCCAGTGGCTGCCAGTTTGCTACCGGGCACAATTCAAAGTGCTGGCTTTAGTCTTTAAAGCCCTAAACGGTTCGGGTCCTACTTACCTTTCCAAACGCATCTCTCTCTATGAACCATCGAGATGTTTAAGATTATCTGGAGAGGCCCTGCTCCCGGTTCCGCCTTCTTCGCAGGCGCAACTGGCGGGGATGAGAGACAGGGCCTTTTCAGTGGTGGCTCCTCGGCTTTGGAATGCCTTCCCTAGAGACATCAGACTGGCCCCCTCCCTCCTGACACTTCGCAAGAAAGTCAAGACCTGGCTGCTTGAGCAGGCATTTGCTGATGAAATGTAATGGTTTAATTAGATATATGGAATGACGATGATGTGACAGAAACTGATTTCAACATGACGCTGAGATTGCAGTTGTATGTTTTTAATTGGTAATTTTGTTGTTATATGGTTATTTTGTTTGTTTGTTTGTTTGCTTGTGTTGTATTGAGGGCAGAGACTGCCTTGTGTAAATCGTCCTGAGTCACTTCGGGCTGAGAGGGGCGGTATAGAAATGTGAAAAATAAATAAATTTGGATTGAACCCATGGGTTGATCCATTGGACCTAACTGTTATTATTTATTTATTTATTTATTTATTTATTTATTTATTTGGAGCGTTTGTATCCCATCCTTCTCAACCCCCAAGGGGGATTCTGGAAAAAATTTCTGGAAAGGGGGCGGTAGGCCAAAAAAGGTTGGGAACCACTGATTTAGAGCCATGATTGCCCAGGCCTAATAACTATGTGAAAGGATGTCATAAGGAAGAGGGATCAGGTTTGTTTCCTGCTGCCCTGGAAACTAGGACTCAGAACGATGGGTTCAAATTACAGTAACATTATGAAGAACTTCCTGGCTGTAAGAGCTGTTCAACAGTGGAAGTCACTGCCGGGGAATGTAGAAACTCATTCCTTTGCGGTTTTTAAACAGAAGCTGGATGGAAATCTGTCAGAGGGCTTTTCCTACATGGCAGAGGATTGGAATGGATGGCCCATGTGTTCTCTTTCAACTTGCTGATTCTATGATTCATTCTGCACCTGCAACTCTACCTCAGGCATGGACAAACTTTGGCCCTCCAGGAAAACACTTGGAGGACCAAAGTTTGCCCATGCCTGCCCTACCATTTGATTCAAAGGCTGCACTAGAGGTTTTTCACACCTCACAGAGCATTGGATACTGGAGTGTTTGGACTGCAGCAACCAGAACCCACTAACTGTTATGGCCATGTTGGCTAAAGTATTCCAGGGCCTTGTCGTCTAAAAAAGTATATATCCAAAGTCATTCATCCTGAGTCACCTTCGGGCTGAGAGGGGCGGTATAGAAACATGACAAATAAATAAATTTGGATTGAACCCATGGGTTGTTCCATTGGGCTTAACTGTTAATATTTATTTATTTATTTATTTGGAGCATTTGTATCCCATTCTTCTCAACCCCCAAGGAGGATTCAGGATGGCTTGCAATTTGCAGTCATTAGATGCCAACAAAGAAACAGAGCACAACAATTAACACAAACAAACCAACAGCTATAAAGATACATGTCAATAAAGCAGCAATAGGAAAGATTACCAGGCCAATTAGATTTGAGGAAGATGACCAAGATGGTTTGAAATGGTGTATTTTAATATTGAGATAAATGTCTTTATGTATGCATATATGAATTCTTGTCCCGACATTGAATATTTGCCATATATATGCTGTGCTCCGCCCTGAGTCCCCTTTGGGGTGAGAAGGGTGGAATATAAATGTGATAAATAAATAAATAAATAAATGACAATAAAAATACATTAAAATATTGGCTCTTAAAATATTAACACAACCAAATCTGAGTTTGCAAATCTAAATCATAGTCCAGAGTTCCTGTCCAGGGTCTCTTAATTAACCATTTCCACAAGTAATTACAGATGTTGCTCAGCCAGCTGCTCTAATGCTTGGTCCCAAAGCCAAGACCTGAGTTTCTTTCTGAAAGTGAGGAGAGAAGAGGTTGCCCTGATTTCACTGGGGAGTGCATTCCACAGCTGCGGGGGCCACCACCGAGAAGGCCCTGTCTCTCGTCCCCACCAATCACGCTTGCGAGGGTGGCGGGATTGAGATCAGGATCTCCCCCGACGATCTTAAACTGGGCTAGAACCATATAGGTTCCATTGCAAAATATAGTTCCATTGCAAAATGCCTCTACTATGGTAAGAATCCCTCCACTGCTTCTCTCTCTCTCTCTCCCCCTCCCCCCGCCGCTTGGGTAAACCCAACTGTGAGAGACCTCCGCTCCACCACCGTTATGCATTGCCTTCATTATTCCACATCATGATTCAGTCACCGAAAAGAGGAGAGATCTCATCTATTTTTGTCTTTTTAAAGTTAAAAATAACTGAACTGGTAGCCTATTACTTTGCATTATTTAAGGGCAGGGAACATCTTCTCTGGCAGCCGAGTTGGTTGAGGTCTTATTTTTAAACTTCCCAAGGTTCAATGCCTTGATGTGATTTGATTTTATGAATGCAGTGCCAACACAGCCGATGGAGAAGCTTTTTGTGCACAGGGAGGGGGAAACCCCAGCCAGATGCTAGGTTTGCCTGGCTTTGGAAACTGTTGTTTAATCACACTTTTAATAAATGCTCCTTCTACAGTCACCTCCCATCAAGGGCAATTATCACTTCAGCAAGTGTTAAAGCTGGATTTTCAAAATCTTTTGAAAAATCAGTGACATTTGTCAAGGAAAAAATGGACCAGATACTCCTCTCCCTTGAAATGAAAGAGGCACCATAATATTAGGGGCATCCTTTTGGGGACTTCTCCCATTGCCCCATTAAAACAAATATGATTTATGCAAGGAATACATGGGAAATATTTTCTTGATGGTTTCTGTTCAACTATCTAAAATGAACTCAAGTTAAAATTTGTGTGCCAGCTGTGCCTCTATCTTGAGCTAACACAACAAGCACTGGGCTGTACCATGATAGTAAGCCAAAAATAGAACCAAAACAGGTAAATATAAACAATATAAAGCTATATTCAAGTCTTACTTCAGTCAAAAGATTTAGCCATATAATTATAGTGATCTTGTTAATCTTATAAATCAAAACAGCCCACTATAAGAGGATCAGAAATTAAACATCAATCAAATTCAAATTCAATGATGCATAATACATTGAGTATATTGAAACAGTATACAAATGAACACGGGGTAATCACCAATACTCATAGTCCAAGATGGGAGGACCTACTGTAAAAGGTTCCCAAAGTTATAAGAGTCAAAACATCCTTGGATGGGAAAAGTACCGCTACTCCTCAATAGGAAAAAAGCCGCAACTTGGTGGGCGGCTACAATTCAAACCGTGTCTGGGTGCAACGAAGTTGCCGACGGCTGCTAGCGATTCTCCGACATCAGGTGTATTGGACTGTTTCGTAGTCACTTCCTCAGGGCCTGGAAATTGTTGATATATAGGCATCCTTACATATCCATGATCATAAGTATCTATCTTTCATTCACAGAGGGGATCGCCATTCCTTCCAGATAGATACTATCATATCCATAATCTAAAGTAGAGGTGGCCAACTTCTAGAATTGCAAAGCTACACACACTTATGGATATTTGGGGGGGGGGGGCGGACATGTGCACGGAATTTGTTCCTACTGTTTCTAGCGTTTGTTTCATGTCTTCCATTTCTTTGAAATCACAAAATGGGAAGCCCCCTCTCCACACAAAAATCTGCTCAACATGAAAGCCTGCTTTTGTGTGCATCCAAACTTGCCTCCTTGGCTTGGAAAGAGAGTGCATGTCTGGTGGGGTGTGCAGGTAGGCAGGCCCAGAACTCGGCTGCAGGCATGCTCTGGGCCTGCCTGCATCGCCTACCATACATTCACTCTCGGAGAGTGTGGCAGGGCACAAAGGCAGGCCCAGAGCACGTTTGCAGCTGAGCACCTCTTACTCTAGATTAAGATACACTTGATTACAAGCACTGGCAGGCACACAAGCTTTCTGGGCCTGCCTGCATGCCCGTCCACACATGCACTCTCTTTCCAATGAGAGAGTGTGTGTGTGGCATGGACTGCAGGCAGGCCCAGAAAGAGTATGCACCTGCCAGTGCCTACAGCCAAACGCATCTTACTCTAGAGTAGAAACAGCAGGTGCTAGGTAAGAAGAATACATGCCAGGAAGGGGAGCCAGTGGGTGGCACCCCCCCCCCCCGTAATGGTCTGATATTTGGGCCCCCAAACCAAAAGAATAGAAAAAACTCGTCCCGATTTCAGGATGCTCACAAAAAATGCATCAGGGAAACCAATAAAAGCTGGGACATGTAATGGGACAAGGTTTACCCTGAAAGCACATGTGTAGTACCTACCTTGCACCCACTGTTTCTGACACAGAAGCTCTACATTCCCATTTGTGTGGCTAACATTGGTGAATCGTGCTCTCCTAAAACCTACAGGAGACGCAACTTTGGAAATAAGGACACTCAGGGCCTATTTAGAAAGGGGTAGTTCCAGGAAGAGGGAAGATTGGTGACTGTTTGGAAGAAAGCCCTTTCTCCCATTGAAAATGGGCCCAAAGAAAAGAAAATCACCTAAAATAGCTTATATGGGACAGCCAATGAGTATGACAAGGTACAGTTAACCCATTCTGAGATGCATTTGAGAGGTTAAAGTAGCTATCCAAGGTGCTGAACATTGCCCCCATGGGTAGCTCCTTTAAAGTCACACGAATATACCCCAGAGTTCATTCATTGGTTGCCTGTCACAGAAGCTACCATTGATAATGCTTTTCAAAGGATTCTGAAGCATAAATTTTTGGGGGCAAATTATTTTTAAGCACCATGGAGGTTCGTACATAAATAGTCTCCTTATGGAGTTGACAGCAATCCACAGGCACAATTTATTTGTCATATTTCTATACCGCCCTTCTCAGCCGGAAGGCAACTCGGGACGGTTTACACAAGGCAGTCTCTGCCCTTCAATCAAAAACACGAGTAACAAACCAAACAATGACCATATAACACAACAATTAGCAATTAAAACATACAATTACAGTCTCAGCATCATGTTGAAATCACTTTCTGTCACATCGTCGTCATTCCATATATCTAATTAAACCGTTATATTTCATCAGCAAATGCCTGCTCAAACAGCCAGGTCTTGACTTTCTTGTGAAATGTCAGGAGGGAGGGGGCCGATCTGATGTCTCTAGGGAGGGCATTCCAAAGCCGAGGAGCCACCACTGAAAAGGCCCTTCTCTCATCCCTGCCAATTGTGCCTGCGAAGAAGGAGGGACCGAGAGCAGAGCCCCTCCGGATGATCTTAAACATCTCGATGGTTCATAGGGAGAGATGCATTCAGACAGGTAAGTTGGACCAGAACCGTTTAGGGCTTTAAAGGCTAAAGCCAGCACTTGTGCCTGGTAACAAACTGGCAGCCAGTGGAGCTGGCACAACAGGGGAGTTGTACGCTCTCTGAATGCTGCTCCTGTTATCAACCTGGCTGCTGTCTGTTAAACTAGTTGCAGCTTCCGAACAGTCTTCAAAGGCAACCCCATGTAAAGAGTTAACAGATAGTATAATCTGACTAATTTCAAGACAACTCTTTTCATAAATTTCTAAATTTGTCTAACAGAGAATGGCTGGCTGCTGGTAGCTTCATTCCAATAAGGTTTGCTATTATCCATGGTTGCAACTATCTAAGCAATATTTGGAAATGTAATACCTAAGGATATAAGGGTCATAGTGTAAAAAAATGAAATCAAACAAAACAGAATGATACCATACATTACTTATGTAATACACCTAAATGGCATCTTTTACTCGCTCACACACTAATTTCCTAGCTAATTCTGAGCTGATTCTAACTAATCTCTCTCTGGAGCTAACTCTCCTAACCATCCTAATCTTAACAGACTCTACTTTTAACCTAACCTAACTGCCACAGACACCTGCCTTTTAAAAATCCTCATAATTATCCAGCAATTCAGAAGTCATTGCCAACATTCCATTCTTTTACCTCCTCCAGACAGATCCTTATCATGTAATATTTACTGTGCAGTGCATATAAAACTATACATTAATATATCTAGTAACTGCGGCAACAGTTTCTACATATGTTCAGAACATTACAAGAGGTCTCTAGTATAGGAGCTCTTTTAAAGTTCAGACTAGAGTCCAAAGTGGATTTACAGTTCCACTAACATGGAATCCATCAGCTGACACATCTGCTGCTTCACCAGTCTTTTTAACAACAGTAACAATAAAATATGTGTGATGTAACTGGACATGCCATTATGTGCAGGTATGTATTCAAAGAGAACTAGAAGAATGCATGCTGGAGAATCTGGTGGTGCTCAAGAACATAAAAAGAGGCTACTGAAACTGAAGGTGATTCACAGGGAAATTAAATAAAGTACAGGTAAAAGCATGTACAAGCAAAGGCAGACAAAAAGAGATAATCCTAAAACAGAACTAAACAAGTAGCCTGGAGAAGAGAAGATTGAGAAGTGATATGATCACTATCTTTAAACATCTGAAGGACTGTCATGTAGATAATGAAATTGGGCTTGTTTTCTGCTGCTTGAAAGGGTAGAACCTGTACCAATGAGTCAAACTGCAAGGAAGAGATTCCGCCTAAACCAGTGGTTCTCAACCTTCCTAACGCCACAACCCCTTAATACAGTTCCTCATATTGTGGTGACCCCCAACCACAAAATTATTTTCATTGCTATTTCCTAACTGTAATTTTGCTACCGTTATGAATTGGAATATATATACCTGACATGCAGGATGTATTTTCATTCACTGGACCACATTTGGCACAAATACCCGATATGCCCAAATTTGAATACTAGTGGGATTGGAGGGGGATTGATTTTGTCATTTGGGAATTGTAGTTGCTGAGATTTATAGTTCACCTACAATCAAAGTGCATTCTGAACTCCACCAACAATAGAATTGAACCAAACTTGGCACACAGAACTCCCATGACCAACAGAAAATCCTGGAAGGGTTTGGTTGGTATTGACCTTGAATTTTGGAGCTGTAGTTCACCTACATCCAGAGAGCATGGTGGATTCAAACACTGATGGATCTGGACCAAAGTTTGAATGGATAGTCAATATGCCCAAATTTGATCACTGGTGGAGTTTGGGGAAAATAGACCTTGACATTTGGGAGTTGTAGTTGCTGGGATTTATAGTTCACTTACAATCAAAGAGCATTCTGAGCCCTACCAACAATAGAAGTGGGACAAACTTCCTACACAGAACCCCCATGACCAACAGAAAATACTATGTTTCTGATGGTCCTTGGTGACTCCTCTGACACCCCTTTGCCCCCCCCCCAGGGGCTGAGAGGGAAAAGAAAGGGGCCCAAGGCTGTTAGGAATGGAGGGAGTTAGAGTCCAAAACACCTGGAGGGCCAAAGTTTTGCCCATGCCTGCACTAGATGTTCCTTGGAGTCCTTTCCATCTCCATGAGTCTATTGTTCTGTGTTAAATTGTAACATTAAAATACTGTTGAGTCGAAAAGTAATCAAAATATAGGCATAGAAACGCACTTTAATTCTCTATTATGAACGAGAACTGCCATTTACCTTGTGATGTCTCTAAATGTACGTGTTGGAAGTAGCAACCTTCCAAGCCTCCACTAACTGTTTGTAAATGTGTATAATTGTTAATCTATATTGGATGTACATTTTGGTTTGCCAGTCTAACTGTACCTGTTTGGTGTGAGAGGGGCTTCAGGCACAGGGCTCCATTTTTGTTACCTTTATGCTTTTAGACCTCAGTGGAGGTGGATGCAGTTTGTCTCCTTTCAGACTTCAGTGAGTACAGTTATACAGTTTGGACTATATCTACAGTATATGCTTAAAGATATTGGACTATGGACTAATATGCTGAACATATACAATAAGTTTGTTAGTAAACCTGATATGTTATTTTTCAGAGAAGGCTTTGTTGTTGTTTTTCTTAAAATCTCAGAGTGCATATTTTAACTAAGAGGTTTCAAGGGAGTGTATATCTTTTTGGGCAATTGCAACTGCAAATTCTACTTCAAAGAAGCAACCATCCTCTGCTAACCAAATATATTTTTGTAGTGGCATGTCTTCATCCTTGGAAGTTTAAAGACATGGTTCTTCAGTTTAACATCTGAGTTATCTGTGTGCCATTACATGAATGCTTATGAATATCACTTGTCTAAACAGTTGACGTCTAACAAGGTCATGCTTTTCTTGACCAGTGGCTTTTGAAAGGTGGTCTCCACATGTTTATGGAGATTCCAATTGGTGGAGACATCATTTTTACCTTTTAAATAAGGTTATGGTACAGTTATTTCCAATAGGTTATGGAATATTCAATAGATTGTGCCTTCAAGTTGCCTATTGTTTCATGGTGATAGCATAAATTTCACAGGTTTTCTCAGGCAAGTAATATCCAGAGGTGGTTTGCAAGTTCCTTCCTCTGAAATGTAGCCTACAGCATCAGGTTTTCCTTGGCAATCTCCCACTGAAATACTAACTAGAGCTGACCCTGCTCAGCTTTGAAGATGAGATGAGAGCTGGTGCCCTTAGGAATTTAGGTTCCCAAGTCTTTCTATGTCCTCAAAACCACAAGGCCAATATTCCAAGGCAAAAGCCAAACTTTGAAGGTCTCTTCTTATGTTTCCTTCAAACTAGTACTCAGCCTGTGACTCTTTGCCACAATGCACTGAAGCAAGTTCAAAGAGAATATCTATGCATGGACCATGCTCAGAGGGACAGGAGAAATGTTTCACATGTGATTCTCCGAGGCTGTACATCAGAGATTTCTGCTATTAAAAAAAATACTGATTCTCCCAGCAGAAATATCCCACAGTGCACTTAGGCCTTAACTACAAAGATTGGTTCCTCTTTGAAATCTTTGACCAAGAGAAGGTGGTCAAAGCTAGGCAGATCTCATCAAACTAGAAGAAGCAATATGAAATTGGTTGAAATGACCGTGGTCTGACAAAATCCAAAAAGGTGACCTATCAAAAGAAAAGTTACGACACTGATGCAGGCTGGCCTTACAGATGTTTATTCAGAAATCCAGTCATATTCAAACAAACTTAGTCACAAGTACATTGTGTGGCATAAGGTATAATAAAGAAGGCAGCAGAATCATATACATCAAAGTAAATCAAGGGGTCAGCCCACACAATAACAGTAAAGAGAATAGTCTGGACCCTAGATATACAAACCAGGGCTATTGAGGCAGTGAAAGAATGCAATATGCGAAGTATCAAGGTCCCAAGTCTAAATCATCCGTAGGTAGCAGGGAGGCGGTGTGGCTAAGGAGCCCCACTACGGCTAGAACATGTTCCTTCTCATGAGTAGTCCTGTAGCAACGTCACAGTAAATAGTTCCCACGGTGTTGTTGGTGAGCCCGGAAGTGTGGCGGCCAGGGAATGGGGCCACGCTGCTGCGTTCTGACGTCAACACGTAGATGGAGTCTGCCGCGTTGTGAGCGGAGCCATGCCCCGACGTGATGACATCACGTAACGTGTCCTTGCTTACAGTGCTACACGTTACGTGACGTCATTATGTTGGGCTCACAACGCGGCGGATACCATCTACGTGTTCTTCTTACCTAGCACCTGCTGATTCTGCTTACTTCTTTATGAGTTGTTTCTAGACCAGTTAGGTAGTTTCCCAGTGTTTGGGTAATTTATAACAAACCACGTGTAGTTCACGTTTGGTCAGCCCACACCTTGCTGTGCCAGAGAGATAAAAATATGCCACACAGATGAACAATAAAGAACAAGTAGTTTACTCTTTGTAGTTCAGAACAACATATCTACAATGTGCTCAGTTGCATCAACTCACATAATGTCCTTTTATGAGAGATTTAAAATGGTATTTCTTTGTCCATGTAGATAAACCCCTTCAGCAGCTCATGAAGTGAGAGCACACTCCAAAACCCTGTCTCTCTCTGATTCACTCTTCTTCTCTCTGAGCACCTGCATAGCTCAAGACAGAACAAAAATGTAACAGTAGCCAAAAGTGCCAGGCTCAGCCTGCTCCATGGGCATTTCATGAGCTACTTCCTGACCTCTGAAATTGGACTGTGCACTGGCCTGAGCAAGAAAATGAAGGACTTGGATCCACACGTAAGTTTCAGCTCAAGTAAACTTCAAAATAAGTGCCAAAATAATGGACACTATGGAAAAGTGACTATTTTGGGGCTATTCTTCCCAGAAACTCCAGTTGGCAAGGTTAAAAGGGAAAGGTTTCCCCTGACACTAAGTCTAGTCATGTCAAGCTCTGTGGGTTGGTGCTCAACTTCATTTCTAAGCTGATGAGTCGGCATTGTCTGTAGACACCTCCAAGGTCATGTGGCCAGCATGACTGCATGGAGCGCCGTTACCTTCCCACAGAAGCGGTACCTATTGATTTACTCACATTTGCATGTTTTCAAACTGCTAGATTGGCAGAAGCTGGGGCAGAAGCTGCGGCATGGTTGCTGTGCAGTATAAGAAGGCCCACAGAAGCGGGGCATGGGAGACAAAACTGATATGATACATGGTAGATGTGGTGGAGAAGGAGGAGGAAGAGGGGGCAATTTGAAAAGCAGCAGTGCATTTTGCATATCTTTTTTTTGCTTTGCCAGAAATGGCAACTATTTTAAAAGCAAAACCTAAATTTCTATAAACCAATTGTTGCAACAATCCTGGCAAATCTTCTTCCAAGTGCTCTACAGAGTGGGGTTAAGACTGGGTCATCAAAATATTAACCACTGCCCTCTACTGGACCAATAACTCAGCAGAAGTACAAGAAGAGATAAAGGCCAGCTTAGCATGTGAGATCTTATGCATAACTCTTGAGAGTTTTAAAATCATTTTCTGAGTTATGACAACCCTATAGTACTCGGTCCTGGGGTTTTTGCCATCCTCTGAGGCTGAGACAGCATGAGATGCCGAAGGCAAACCAATGGGTTTTCATGGCCACACAGAGATTTGAACCCTCTTTTTCCAATGTCCTGATCTAACACTGCATTCACTACACCAACGTTTCTCAACCTGGAGGTTGGGACCCATGGCGAGGGGGTCATGGTGGGGGGGGGGGCAGAGGGATCGCCAAAGACAATAAAAATACAGTATTTTCTGTTGGTCATGGAGGTTCTGTGTGGGACGTTTGGCCCAATTCCATCATTGGTGGGAGTCAGAATGCTCTTTAATTGTAGGTGAACTATAAATCCCAGCAACTACGACTCCAAATGTCAATGTCTATTTTCCCCAAACTCCACCAGTGTTCACATTTGGGCATACTGAGGATTTGTGCCAAGTTTGGTCCAAATCTATCATTATTTGAGTCCACAATGCTCTCTGGATGTAGGTGAACTACAACTCCGAAACACAAGGCCAACGCCCACCAAACCCTTCAAGTATTTTCTATTAGTCATGGAAGTTCTGTGTGCCAAGTTTGATTCAATTCCATCGTTAGTGGAGTTGGAAATGCTCTTTGATTGTAGGTGAACTATGAATCCCAGCAACTACAACTCCCAAATGGCAAAACCATGCCCCCCCCCAACCCCACCAATATTCAAATTTGGGTGTATTGGGTTTATGCCAAATGTGGTCCAGTGAATGAAAATAAATCCTGCATATCAGATATTTACATTATGATTCATAACAGTAGCAAAATTACAGTTATGAAGTAGCAACGAAAATAATGTTATGGTTGCAAGTCACAACAACATGAGGAACTGTAGGGGTCGCGACATTAGGAAGGCTGAGAACCATTGCACTACACTATGTTAGCTCGCCTATGAAATTCAATGGGATCATTTATCGCATAATTATGCATGTGATCACAACTATAATCATATAGTAGAAGTTTGGGTGCACGTAACTCAGAGATTAGTAGAAAGAAGACAACCAAGTCATCATAACTTATTTCAAGGCGTGAGAGTGGTTCTGCTTCAGAGTGGTCAACCCTCTTTTCTATAATGCATTACAGGTCTTGGAAAGACTTTGAGAAATGATGTATTTCAGTTGCAACGAAAGTGATGTTGCTATCCTTTTGGCTGAGATCCTATATGACCAAGCATAACATAACATTTTGCAGGTGGAATTATGCTTACACCTCTAGTATGAAAACTCCTGGACTCATTATTTAGTGATGTAGTCTATCGTGACCATTCCGGAGAGGCTTCTGGAGAGTGGGAGGACATCTTCTGTTGGGGTCCTCTGGAGGTCTGAGTTGGGTACACAGCCAAATGCTTCTCCAACAGCCCCCTCCCCAGCTCTTTGCCTGAAGTTCTGAAACTTGGTTACTAACCATTTGGCAAAATCATTGAGTCTTTTGAGAATCTAATGAAAGCTATGGAACTCTCCCCAGAAAAATGCACATAAACGTAAGCATTTTTTTTGGTATACAGTTCATTTTATTGTATTAGAAATCAAGTCCCTTCACATAGATCTCTATGGAAAAGAGAAAATGCAATGAGTACTTCCAAAGACAACATTTCTATGTTACCATTCCTCAATGAGCAGGAAGAATTTAAAACAACATGAAGGAAAGAGAAAGAAAAAAAGATGTTTGTACCTCTCGTCCATCGTTCCCTTTGGGGAACATTGTACCCCAGTTTAAGAGCCTCTAATACAAAGGAATATAAAAGAACAAAAGGCTAAGTGAAGGAATTAAGCAAAGCAGAGAGCAGTGCCCCTTATGTTCAGGGATGTCTTGTAAGACTTGCTAAAGAGATGCAGTGACTCAGCTCAGCTCCTGGAAGTCTGTGGTCTGGTGGTTACTATGTCTGATAATATAGTTTCCAAAGTGTAAAGTTTCTCAAGTGTTGGCATTTTTGTAGGTAATGATGGACACACTTTCATCCTTTGCATGTGGAATGGTGAAGCCTTTCAAGAATAAATAGCACATGGGATAGTTGATTATTATTATGTTCCAATAGCTGGAATGCTATTGGCAAAATACACTAGCATAATCCTCAGATACATCAATGTTTCTGCTTTGCTCGATGCCTCTGAAGGAAGTATCTGCAATGCCCATCTCACCAATAATAATAATAATAATAATCCACCAATAGCACTAAAACAGTGGTTATCAAACTTTCTAATGCCGCAACCCCTTAATACAGTTCCACATCTTGTGGTGATCCACAACCATACAATTATTTTCATTGCTACTGTTATGTATTGCCATGTAAATATCTGATTTGTAGGATGTATTTTCATTCACTTGACCAAATTTGGCACTAATTTGAATTCTGGTGAATTGGGAGGGGGGGATTGATTTTGTCGTTTGGGAGTTGTCGTTGCTGGGATTTATAGTTCACCTACAATTAAAAAAACATTTTGAACTCCACCAATGATGGAACTGAACCAAACTTGGCACACAGAACTCCCATGACCAACAGAAAATACTGGAAGGGTTTGGTGGGCATTGACCTTGAGTTTTGGAATTGTAGTTCACCTACATCCAGAGAGCACTGTGGACTCAAAGAATGATGGTAGAAATCCTCAATATGGCCAAATGGGACCACTCATGCACTTTGGGGAAAATAGACATTGACATTTGGAGTTGTAGTTGCTGGGATTTCTAGTTCACCTACAATCAAAAAGCATTCTGAACCCCACTAATGATAAAATTGGGCCAAACTTCCCACACAGAACCCCTATAACAAACAGAAAATATTGTGTTTTCTGATGGTCTTTGGCGATGCCTTTGACACCTTCTTGCAACCCCCCCAGTGGCCCCGACCCCCAGGTTGAGAAATGCTGCAGTACAGTTTGTAGTCATTTGTTGACCAGGAAAGTGGGAAGGCACCTAGGCATTATCTGGTAACAGTTAGCAAGCCTGAAAAGAAAGAGCCATTGGCATTATACTGTATGTGCTATTATAGAAGTCCAAAAGGACACCAGCTGTTCTTTTGCCTTAGTTGCCTAACTACAGCAAGACGATGTTGGAATTACTTCCACCACCCCCAATGGTACACAAGTCATCAATTAACTGTGAGGTTCATCCACACACTATCAGTGGGAACTAGTAACACTTGATGGACTTTACACTACTCCATGTTATTGTTGGTCTGTGTTTCCAGTCATGTTCAGTTATGTAAAACTTCTTCTGGGTCACATCTGAGTGACTGAAAAGAAGAGATATCACAACATTTCTAGCTCACATAGTCCTTCAAAAGGGATGCTAAGAGAAATCTAAAGGCATGTGTTTCATTCAAACCAAAACAATCTTCTTAGCTCTTGCTGGGCAAAGCTGGCTCACCTAAAGTACACAAACCCGCTCACTGGAGGAAGACTCACTGTTTGGGAAAGGAGGAGGAACAAAGACCACTCTCCGAAATCCACCATCCAACCATGGTAACCACTGTATTCACTGGTCCATGGTAGCAGGAGAGGTATGTTTAGGATTGTCTTGGTGCTTTCTTGTTTCCTTATGTTTGCAGACCATTTTCCAAACCAAGTTTCCATGTTGCCTTTCACCTCTTGATGTATTTACACCCTGCATTTCAAGATACTTTGTCCAAGGCACTCAAGTGGTTAGCAACCTGCTTGTGAAAACGACAATTTCCTATATGTTTATATATAGATGTGAAAGAAAAGAATTTAAAAGGGATGTTCCCATGTGATCATAGTTTCAACGCAACTTGTTCAATGGAACAAATAGTGCTGGAACCCTACATTGGTTTGGAAGAGGAATTAATGAATTCATTAACTGGATAATTAATTACTGTTTCCAGTCCCACACAGAGGTGGTTCACTTTATTGATGAATGGCAGTGTGTGTGTGTACGTGTGTGTCACGATGCACGGACTTGACCGGCCCCTTAATCATACACACAGAGACGGACTGAAGGCTAACTACTTTATTGAATATAAAAACAGTTCAAAAGATAATGTCCAATAGAATATAAAAGCAATCCAAAAAGCTTGAAGTAACAATGTCCAAAGTAACGTGGCAAATAGGCTAAAAGCTTAGCAAGGCTCCGCAAAACTATGCGGATCAGGAAAAGGGCAAGGCTCCGCACAACCAGGCGGATCAGGAACAAGGCAAGGCAAGGCAAGGCAAGGCTTGATGACCACTGGCTAGCTTAGCTTCGTGGTCCCACTCCGCTTCACGCCTATTCAGATGAGACGTGGCCGGAGCACTGAGGATTCGTTCCCATGGATCCTATACTTAATCTTTCGGCCGAGGTCCCCGACGCTCTAGGCTTCTTCATCTCCAATCCCTGCTGACGGACCTCGGCCGGTCTAGGGCCCTCGACCACCCCCTCCTACTAGACTCGATGTTCTGTCTCCTATCAAAGGTTCGACCTTGTCTCTCAGCAGCTGTGTTGCTATCTCCCTGAGAGCTTTCCTCCCTGGAAACTTCCCAGCCGCTTTCTTCCATGTTTTCACTTTCGGGCTCCTGAAAATCCCTCCCACCCGGGTGTTCATAGCTGCGGGGAAAGCTGCCCTTCGCCCCAGTCATCTAGCTCATCCTCTGAATCTAGTTCTGGAACTGCTGGCCCTAATGCTAATGGGACCCCGGGTCCTGACCCCTGCCCTCCAGGCACAAACGAGAACTGCTGTGCTACAGTGTGAGAGAGACATCCCATAATCTTGCTGGATTGTTACATGTACATGTACATTTTTTTCACACCTACAAGACAAAGTGTGATCAGACCTGTATACAAATGCTCCCACATCCCCTTCTTCTGAGAGAGGATTGTAGGATCAAGTGGTACCATTCTGTGGATCATAGTCAGAATCTGTTATCTATCCAGATAGTGGTTTCCTTAATTTTACAAAAGTGTGTTAGCTATCTGTCAATATTTGCTATGACTGAAATTCAGTTGGAGACTATATTTTCAAAAGCGGACTCACACCTGTGGAAATTAGAATTTGCCATTTCTGTAATGCCCATATGCAATAAGGGGTTGCAAATACATTCATATGTAGGGGGAGCTGGCATAGTAATTAATGGACATCAGAACCAAAGCACAACAGGACCTTTGTGCATTGGGATACTAGTTGGAGATGACAAATGCACTTTGGTAGAGTCCAATATGCATTGGGACATTGCCAGTGTCCTGTTATGTATCTTTGCAATTTCATAACATTGCATACCTGCTTCGTTGTTGTTTATTTGTTCAGTCACTTCCGATTCTTCATGACCTCATGGACCAGCCCACACCAGAGCTCCGTGTTGGCTGCCACCACTCACAGCTCCTTCAAGGTCAAGCCAGTCACTTCAAGGATTCCATCCAGCCATCTTTCCCTTGGTCGTCCCCTCTTCCTTTTTCCTTCTGTTTTCCCTAGCATCATGATCTTCTCCAATCTCTCTTGTCTTCTCATTATGTGGCCAAAGTACTTCATCTTTGCCACTAATATATTTCAGTGAGCAGCTGGGCATTATTTCCTGGAGTATGGACTGGTTAGGTCTTCTTGCGGTCCAAGGCATTCTCAGAATTTTCCTCCAACACCACAGTTCAAAAGTGTCTATCTTCCTTCGCTCAGCCTTCCTTATGGTCCAGCTCTCACAACCATCGGTTACTATGGGAAATACCATTGCTTTAACTATGCGGATCTTGGTTGCCAGAAGCTGGGCAGACAGTTGGGAGCTCATCTCAACCTGGGCTTGAACTGTTGACCTTTCAATTGGCAAGGTTTTCTGCAGCTGAAAGTTTAGCCCGCTGTGCTAAAGCCTGGCCCATGTATTTATGTCTTTCTCTGTACCCATTTCCCACACCTTCTCTTCCCTTAAAAAATCAATCCAAATTTGTCAAACATCTGAATTATTTAAACACAGTATATGACACCAATTAAGAATATGTCAGTGCACATAATCTATTCTCAACAACTTTATTAATTTTTAAGACACAAGAAAGAGTTTGAGCATAGCGAATTTGGAAAATCTGCATCCCAGAAGTAAATCTCATTTAATGCATTAAAATCTTCTGAGAAGGAAAAATAAAGCTTCATTATCCAAATGACTGTATAATTTTAGTCAATTACTCATCTATATACATTGATCATTTCCGTAAAGTACACTATTTGTTGTAGAATTTGAAACAATGAAAAGATGCGTGATAACTTAGTATTTAATGACTGAACGACCATTTCTGTTAGTTTAATAAACCAAGCTACCATTTGGTTTTTAATACTGTTTTCCTGTTTCTCCACCATCAGAACTACATACAAGAATCCTAACAGTTTAAAAAACAGACAAATGCATCTTAATTTTTCTTTTTTATATAATAATTTTATTAGGTATCAACACAAAATTTGGGGAAGATATTATTCACAATTGTGTGTGCGCATGTGTGTGTGTGTAGGCTCTATATATATATATATGTGTAGGCTATATATATAGGCAAAAGAGAAATAAAAATACAAAAACATGGGGGGGGGGAATATCAAAGGAAAAATATCTATACATAAAAATCTATATGGGAAAATATGGGAGGAAAAAACATAAGATACGGTAATTGTTGACTTCCAATCTCTTTCATCAGGGTAGTGAATCAATGTTTATTTTCAGTCTTTAATAAAATATTCCATTCTCTCTCTCAAAAAAAGAAAATTAGAAAGAAAAAAAATGTTTAAATCACCATTTTCATTTTTTTCTCATTTCAAATAGTCTTTAAATACAGTCCAATCAGTTACTTTTTCTGGATGTTCTTGGTAATTCTTTAGTTAGCGTGTTAGATTGTCCATATTCATAATGTCTATAATTTTTACTAACCATTCCTATATTTTTGGGATTTCTTTAGTCTTCCATTGTCTTGCCTAAATTATTCTTGCTGCTGTTACAAAGTAATTAAATAAGATATATTGATTTTTATCTAAATTCATATCAGTTATTTCCAAAAGGAAGTATTCTGGTTTTATTTGGAATCTTATGACCAATATTTTCTGTATTTTTTCATGTATATTTCTCCAATAATTATTCCCAATTCCACATGACCACTAAATGTGGTAAAAAGTACCCAAATATTTTTCACATTTCCAACATTTGTCTTTAACATTTTTATAGCACTTCGTCAACTTTTGCGGTGCAATATACCATTGGTACATCATTTTGTACCAATTTTCTTTCAAATCATATGAATATGTATATTTTAATTTCTTATTCCAAATTCTTTCCCATTTTTCTATTTTTTTATTTTTGTGTCCAATATTGGCTGCCCATTAAATCATGCAATCCTTTACCTGTTCAGTCTCTGCAGACCATTTCAAAATAATTTAATACATTTTATTGATTGCTTTTGTTTCCAGTTGTAGTATTTTATCCCAAATGGGGTCCTTTTCTGAAAGTCCCATTTTGTTATCTTTGTTATGATATTCTTTCAGTCGTCTATACTGAAACCATGATACACAATTGAATGTTTCATTAATTTCTTCCTGAGATTTTAAGATGTCATTTCCATTCTGTTTTTCCTCCCAGTATCTCTTTATAAGTGTATCTTAAATTTTCAAAGGCCATGGATGAAAACCGAGTCTTGAGTGATTATTCAACTGAAGTGCTGGGCAGAAGCAACCTATCCTTTGGCTTGGAAAGTTCATCAAAGATGCAGTGGCTTTAGTGGGCTAGGAACAGGCAGAAGATTCTTATATCATGTGAACATGCCCTCTTCCAGTTGAACTGCTTTTCCACCAGCATAACCTTCTCCCAACATGGTAGTGAAAGGGATCCCCTGGCATAGCTTTGCTTCTGGCAGATCTCAGAAAAGAGATGATGAGATCAGCCAGCCGGAGAGTCAAAGCTCGGGTGGAGAAGAGGCAGAGCAAAGAAGCCGGGTTAATATTCTCAATCCAAACCTTCCCTTCCAGAAAGACACAACTATCGCACAAAGCAAGCCAAGATCAGAATAGTCTTAAGAAATATGTCAAGCTGGGAGAAATTTGGATTTAACACAAGTTCAGCTGACCCACTGTCTTGATGTCTTAGGACACATGTGTAAAATCAAGTCCCTTGGGTTGAATCTGGCTCACCATGTCATTTTATGTGGCCCTCAAGATGCTGGACTACAACTCCTGTATTCCTCATCATTAGACATCATGACTAGAGCTGATGGGAGTTGTGATACAATAACATCTGGAAAGCTTCAGTTTGTTCTGCTTAGTCAGAATTGTGAGGCTTGTATTTAGATACAAGGCTTATGCATATGATACCTGGCTTTATAATGCCCTTTAAGCTTTGCCCAACCTCAAAAGCCACAAGTGCTGTTGTATGGTAATTCCTATTATCCTTAGTATGTATGGTGGATAATAAAATGTGATGGGAGTTGTAATTCAATAACATATGGGTACCCAAACTGGATAAAAACTAAAGAGCATCAACAACAATGTAAAAAAAAATCACAGTATCCACAGATTCATGGATTCAACAGCTCTTTGAAGGCAACCATAAGGCTTGCCATATTACTACTGAGGTACAACAAATTATTTGTAATTGGTTAAGCCAATTGTTCTCAACCTGTGGGTCCCCAGGTGTTTTGGCCTACAACTCCCAGAAATCCAAGCCAGTTAACCAACTGTTAGGATTTCTTTTAAAATGATCTTAATAACCAGAGGAGGGAATCTGTACTGGTCTACAGAGAGCTTCCTTTGTTTTGCTAGAAGCCGCTGGCACCAGAAATGGCTTCAGTTTGGTCTTGAGATCTTCATTTCTTACATTTGCTCTAAGAGGGAATAGAACATGATGCCTTAATGCTGCTTGAAATCCATCTGTGCATTATCAACACAAGTATCCAAGCAGATACAAGAAGGGGAACAATTGCAACAAATTATATTAGTGTTTCCCTATTAGGCAGGTATGCCTTTTTAACAGCAGGGTTGTTCAAATTAACTGTAATGTGACAACTAATGCATTGCTCAGATTTGTTTGGAAGATTTAATCAATTTTAAGCTGTAATTGCCTTTGGGCAACATTTCAGGTATGCCCTCATCATTTTGGCTTCAAGCAGAGGCCTAAATCCAATTGCTAGTTCCAAACAGAGTCGACCAACTGAACCAATGTGTTGACTTACCAAGTTCCAATTGGTTCAATGAGTCTCTCCAGTTTGGAGGAATGGCTGGATTTAAGCCACAATAAACAGTCATTTCTGAATAAACTTTGGGCTGTTAAGATACCAAAATACAATTCCTGTTAAACGAGGCAATATTCCTCTTGATGACAATTCTGAAAGTCACATCTCTGGCCATGAATGAGATAATGAGAAGGGCTCAGAGAAGGCACCACAACTGTAGCCACACTGCAGAATTTTAGCAGTTTGACACAAGATTGACTGCCGTGACCAAATGTGATGGAATTCTGGGATTTCAGTTTTTTTGAATATCTTTATTCAGCATTTTTTTCAATACATATTATGGGATTTCAGTTTTGTGAGAGCTATGGTATCACAAGAAACTAGAAATGCTAGGATTTCATAAGATCGTGCTATGGCTGTTCAAGTGGTGCTAAATTGTTATACTTTTGCAATGTTGATTGTCAGAGAAGACTAGCAAAAGAAAGTGCTTCTTGCAATGATATGCCGTTCAACATTTCATAGATGAAAACTATCGGCGGCCAGTGTAAAGAGTAGGGTCAAGAGGGCAAAGGTTATTAATGTGGAAGAATACACAAACTAGAAGAGTTTGCTAAAATTGGGCATGGCCGACTTACCGGCCGAGCTGGTTGCAGTGCGGGGTTGCCCTCGCGCCATCTTGGGGAGGGAGCCCCTGGGGGTGGCGGGAAGGTTTCCCGCCACCAACACCGGCCAGCCAATCAGGGGGCGGCCTCCGCCCCGCCCCCTCTTTGCAGCCGGCTGGCCAGCACTTCCACCAAGCAGCTTATAATAGGCCGCCCAGGACTGCAAAAGCTGCACGAGGGGGCCAGTCCTGTTTTTCCTCCCACCCTCCCTACTCATTGCATTGCTTGTTGGTGTCCATTTTGTTCATACTTAACTTTATTGTTATAGTGTTCATGGTTATGCGTTATTTGTTCTTTGTCACAACTCCGTCTTTGGCGTGTGGCATGGCCCCTGGATCAGGATGGCTTATTGCCCCTTGGTTGTAAGGGTGGATAATGCCCTGGCCCACTGGGGTGCCAAGTTTCTGGGGACAGGCATTGGGCTTGCAAACGCCTTTGGACATCTGTGGGGGCTGTTCTACCCTGATCCAGGACCCATGCGTGGCTGCCAACCCTTTGTTCCTGTTTTCAATAAATGAGTTGTGGCCATTTTCTTCCAACCACTTGTGTCTGTGTTATTGTTCTTGGCATGAGGTGTGTCACCCTTGCACATGCAATCTGCAGTGTGGATACTGCTTCAGTGTGATTTAGGCCCGATCAAGCCGTCATATAATCTAGTTTCTGAATTAACTGCATTGAACTAGATTATATGTCAGTATAGACTCATATAATCCAGATCAAAGCAGTTAATCTGAATCCTGCAACTGGATTATACGGCAGTATAGATCCAGCCTTAGGATAATAACATTACAGTTGGAAGGGCAATCGAGTCCAAACCGTTGCTTAATGTAGAAACTCCAGCTAGACCAGGCATGGGCAAACTTGGGCCCTCCGGATGTTTTGGACTTCAACTCCTACAATTCCTAACAGTTGGCCAGCTGTTAGGAATTGTGGGAGTTGAAGTCCAAAACAGATGGAGGACCCAAGTTTGCCCATGCCAGAGCTAGACCATCTCCAACAGAAGAACAACTCTTTTTGAAGATTTTAATGAAACAGTCATATATAGGGAGGCAATACAAGGAGCTGTTCCCGTGCCTACTGTTTAATATCCAACCTGACCATCCTCTTGAAATGAAACCTTAATCTTTAGGCAACTATTTTGTAGCTGGGACAAAGCAGGGGGCTTCTATGATTAGTTCATTAAACATATTTTGATTACACGTTTCTGCTTTGAGCCTTTGGGAATAGGGTAGGGTGAAAATCCAAATATATTTATAAAATATTCATGCCTGACTTCCTCCCTTTCCAATTTCTGAAGCACATAAACACTCCTTTCCCAGCCTCCCAAACCAAAGAGCAAAATCTATCATAATTTATGTATGGAGCTTTGGAAATCAAAGTGCATTGCAATAAGTCTGGCAGAAGCAAAAGCATAAGGAGGTTTAACAAAGTTTAGTTTTGTACTTAAACAACAGAGATTACAGAAAAGCAAAAGGACCGGACTGCAGTTTTCTCCAAGCCTCTCTAACAGGTTTCTTTGCTATACTTCAAGGTTGGTTTGAAATGCTTCCAAACCAAGAGGCAGTACCTGAAAACAGAGGCAATTGCTGGAATGCTCTTGTGTTATGTCATTGGAGCAAATGCTGTCAAGCCCAATGCGGTCTTACATTTCCACAGATCAAGACTAAAAGTGAGCAGTAATTCAATTAGGTGCAGAAATAAGCACTTGGAAACAATGTTTTGCCCATCAGAGTGTCAGTGGGAAAGGGTCAAGCCAAGTGTTTCATTGAGAAGATTAAAAGAGTTTTAAAAAGAAAAGAAAGAAGGTAGTTATATTATACACCGGGCCAAGAACTATTGGATTAAAAACACCCAAACAATGCAAATTTTCACATTACGCAGAATTCCTTGTTACCGATCGTTCTCTTGTTCCACATTTTAAAAGCCAAATAGCAGAATATGTTAAACACTATATGATTTGTTTCTCGCAGAAGGATACTGCATTGATATAGCTGTATATCTACATTGCAGGATGAATGCATTTAACACTGCTTTAACTGTTATGGCAGAGCCCCCAATTGCGCAATGGGTTAAACCCTTGTGCCAGCAGAACTGCTGACCGAAAGGTCAGCGGTTCGAATCCAGGGAATGGGGAGAGCTCCTGTCTGTTAGATCCAGCTTTCCCTGTGGGGACATGAGAGAAGCCTCCCACAGGATGATAAAGCATCTGGACATCCCCTGGGCAACATTCTTGCAATTCTCTCACACCAGAAGTAACTTGAAGTTTCTCAAGTTGCTCCTGACACACACACACAAAACCCTGCTTAGGCTAAATGCTATGGAATCCTGGGATTTCTAGTTTGGTGTGGCACTGATCCTCTGATAGAGAAAGCGAAAGACCTTATAAAACTACAACTCCCACAATCCAATAGCATTAAGCTATGGTCCTTAAAGTGGTATCAAACTGAATTAATTCTATTGAGTAAATGCACTCTAAATGTATGGTACTTTGTTTCTGGTACAACAAAGTTAGCATTTGCCCAAAGTGGGGCAAAGTTGAGTTAAAACAAAAAAACCTATCATCCCCACTGGAAGTCAGCATTGCCTGCCCACCCCCGAAATAAGAGACAAGACAACAGTGGTTGGGTTCAAATTGGGCAACATTTATTTAAATTGTTACCTATTTAATTGTCCTTAACCTTAACTCAAGGAGTGTCAGGAAATTGGTGTATCCAATTTGGGTAGCCCACCTACCCGGCTTCAACATTAATTTACGGGCAAAACACCTGGATTTCCTGGCTAACCAACCAGGGCAACCCATTAAGGGAAATGAGTGTGAGGTCTGGTCCCAAAATATTGAGACCAGCCTCCTCCCATTCCAGGCCTTTTAACTGCACTTCACCCATGAACTTGAACTTCAGGTGAGTATTAACATAATGGCCTTTACCCCTTAAAGGTGGGGTGCCTTAGGTGCACACCAAGATATGGGAATTTCCCTATCTATTTTGCGCTAGTCCTATTTATATCCTCACCCTCCCCTCTAGCCCCTAAACAGTAAAGGGGGGTAGGTGAAAAAAACCTCTTTCCCAAATGGGGGGAAAATTCCTCCCTGGCTCCAATGGGCAACAGGACCGATACTGTTAATGGGCGGGAGTGGTGGGTCGACGTCCTGGTGCTGACTGAGCAACTGGGGCTGCCTTCCGGTGGAGATGGCCACGCCCCCAGTTGCCCAGAGGGTTCCATCCGGAACCTCCCCCTGACATCATGGGAGGGAGGCAAAACTCCTTCCTCCCAGTATGCACTGGGGGAAGGTGGCCTTCTTCATTGAGGATCCACTTTTCGTTGCTCATGTTAGATTCACCCTATTACATTTATAAAGCAATGAAAATAAGGCACGACAGAAGATTAATTGGGACTCTCCTTGCCAAACTAGGAGAGTTGGAGGATGTGTGACTGGGGCATGCCCCAGAATCAACAGAGTTTGGGAGCATATTTATTTCCTGATCTTTGTTTTTGAAATGATTTTGATGACTGATTATTAGTATGGATCTTTTAGCAAAACAGCATTCTCCCAGCTTGTCTCGGGAAGAATTCTTGCAGCTTGTAATACCTGTGAGGCTGCTTCGCCACTCTTCCCGCTGTGAGTTCATCAAAACCAAGATTTAGGATTTTTGCTGCCTTTCATTTCACATTCTTTGTTTATTTCCTGTCAAACGCTTTTCTGCCTTTACAACCTGATGATAATTTATTGCCTCGATGAAAAAACATGTCATATATATGCCTGCAAGGATCAAGACGTGAACCCTCTGTGAAAGTGATGAGAGAAAATCTCAGTTGTGGCAAAAGATTGTGTACATGCACGTGAGGGATGTCAACACTTATTTTTGAGCACGTAACATAATAATATGCGCATACCTCGTCAACATCCTTGGTCATGGTTTTCAAGCTTTACTACCTCATCTTAGACATTCAGATACTCCCGAATGAAAATGCCCATCGATAGCTAATGGAGATTGAAGTCCAACCAAATGTGGAGGGCTGCAGTCCCCTTACTCTTGATCTAGCACAGTGGTTCTGAACCTATGGGTCCCCAGGAGTTTTGGCCTACAACTCCCAGAAATCCCAGCCAGTTTACCAGCTGTTAGGATTTCTGGGAGTTGAGGCTAAACATCTGGGGATCCACAGGTTGAGAACCACTGATCGAGCACATCTAACATCTGATATTTTTAATATTAACTGTATTTTAATGTATTGAATTCTAGGTGTATTTTAATGTATTTTAATTTTAACTGTGTTTTACTATGTATTGTGTGGCATCGAATTGTTGCCGTCTGTTAGGCCGCACTGAGTCCCCCCTCGGGGGTTGAGAAGTAGCGGGGTATAAACACTGGAAATAAATAAATAAATAACAGGTGAATTAAGGATGCGGTCTTAGTTCATGATCTCCACGAAGACCTCTTTAATGCCTCAGAGCAACCATTATTCAGATGGATGCTCAAAATTTGGCACATTCATGCTATCTATCAGAGGAAAGACCTGCTTGGCTGCATATTGACATGGGCAGGGTCTAAGAAAGGAAAATCTCTGCCTGACAAAGTTCTTTTACTATTTTTATTGATGATATATCACAATGGCAGAAGACCTCCTCAAGGTAATTCCTTATGTTAAAGCCATGTCTGTTCTTTCCAATGTAAAGGATGGAGCTATATCAGGCATGGGCCCTCCAGACGTTTTGAACTTCAGCTCCCACAATTCTTAACAGCCAACCTGGAGGACCAAAGTTTGCCCATGCCTGATCTAGATGCTAGACCATGAGGCATTAATCAGGCTGAGATCCTACATGTTCAGATATGAATAAGGGTTCATCATGTGAAAATCCAGGACTTTCTGCTGCACCGCAATAGCTGCAGACTAAAGATAGTCTTCGCAGTTGAATCTTTAAATCATTGTATCATGTCAGCTTTTCCAGTTGTTTCTCTTCAATCCTGCCGTTGCCTGGGATTGCAACATCAACAATCCATACTTGGTTTTTTAACACGATTGTGAGGTCAGGAGTGTTGTGCTCCAAACCCCTTGTCAGTCTGAATTTGGAAGTCCCAGAATAGTTTGACGTATTCATTTTCTGTAACTTTTTCCAGCTTGTGATCCCACCAGTCCTTTCTTGCAGGCAAGTGGTATTTGTGACACAAGTTCCAGTGGATCATCTGAGCAACAGTATTATGCCTCTGCTTGTAGTCTGTCTGCACAATCTTCTTGCAGCAGCTGAGGATGTGATCTATTGTTACCTCTGCTGCTGCTGCTGCTTCTTCTTCTTCCTATTATTATTACTATGGTTATACCATTTTGACACTGTAAAAACCGTTTCTGGAAACTGATATGCCATAATTCAATCTTCCATCTTCCAAGATATTCTATCATTGCTTCATCCCTCTCTTCACATCTTCTGTTTTAAACGGCGACAGCAAACACATATGAAAAACAACAACAATGACTAAACAAGTCACAAGCAATTCGTTGTTTACTGTATCTTGGAGTCTGTAAAAGGCGTGAAATAAATATGCTTTAAGTTCTCCTTGAAGTGGGCCATAATTTTGCAGCTGATCTCAAGTCTCTAGTCGACATTGTATTTTTTAAAAACCCAACCCTAAACACATCCCTTTAAAAAAAGTTCACATACCAGAAAGAAAGAAAGAATGAAAAAAAAGAAAGAAATGGCTTTCATGTGCAGTAAATAAAAGTAAGACATGCTCAGGTATAAAGCTGTAGCCATCAAATTCGTTCTTTTCGGCTGCTGTAACAGTGTGATTGCTTTTATGATTGTATCCGTCATGCTGTCAAAAATGAAATCTTATCTTCACTCATTACTAAATATACAAAGGGCTGGGATTTCCACTTGGCAAATGCTCCTGTTTACCTGAAGGCTTGAGCTGTACCTGCGCTTTGATAAAAGTTCATTTACAGCTGTTTGCCGAGATAGTTTCAGCTTTTAAAAATCCTTAAACTGCTTGAGTGTATAAGCCAGGGTTCGCTCTGAATTGCAGGCAGGGCCTCAGTTTGGGAAAGGGAAATTAAAGAAGAGCAGAAAAGAAATGGCAGGATGAAGCCTACTATCACTTATCTTTTTTATAGCTTGTTTTGTGCTTAAAGCATGATGTTATGCACATTAAATGATGCATGGGAGGCAGAAACAATTTGCGAGGAGCTCAAACTGGCTTGAAATACTTTAATTCTCATTGTATCTCCATGTATTTTTGTTGTTGTTTTCACATTGCTGCTTCTGGTTCTAAAAAAAGGTTTTTCAAATGTGTGACAACATGCAACAAACTTTTGACAATCCTGCAAAGTAGGCTAATGTGTCTACAGGGAAATTACTGTCTAATGCAGTGTTTCTCAATCTGAGAGTCGGGGCCCCTGGGAGAGAGTCGCGAGGGGGTGTCAGAAAGGTTGCCAAAGACCATAACAAAAAACAGTGTTTGTTAGTCATGGGGGTTCTGTGTGAGAAGTTTGGGCCAATTCTATCCTTGGTGGGGGTCAGAATACTAATTCATTGTAGGTGAACCATAGAGCCCAACAACTACAACTCCCAAATATCAAGGTATATTTTCCGCAAACTCCACCATTGTTCACAATTGGGCATATGGAGTATTCGTGCCAAGTTTGGTCCAGGTCTATCATTGTTAGAGTCCACAGTGCTCTCTGGATGTAGGTGAACTGCAACTCCCAAACTCAATTTCAACGCCCACCAAACACTTTCAGTTGGTCATGGGAGTTCTGTGTGCCAAGTTTGGTTCAATTCCATTGTTGGTGGAGGCCAGAATTCTCTTTGATTGTAGGTGAGCTATAAATCCCAGCAACTACAACTCCCAAATGACAAAATCAATCCCCACCAGTATATATATTTGGGCATATTGGGTATTTGTGCCAAATTTGGTCCAGTGAATGAAAATACATCCTGCATATAAGATATTACATTACGATTCATAATAGTAGCAAAATTACAATTATGAAGTAGCAACAAAAATAATTTTGTGGTTGGTGGTCACCACAACATGAGGAACTCTACTAAGGGGTTGCAGCATTAGGAAGGCTGAGAACCACTGGTCTAATGTTAGTGAATGCATTTGCAGCTAGGGCAAAAATATCTATAATCTATCTATCTATCTATCTATCTATCTATCTTTGTATCTATCTATCTATCTATCATCTCTCCATCCATTTCTGTTTTAGCTCATTTCTTTTAACTTATATTTTAAACCGTTTCAGTCCCAATCTAAGAGAAAAGTGAAATATAAATCATATCATTGTTGTGCATCTTTCAAGTAATTTCTGACTGAGATCCTGAGGAGAACCTATCCTGAGTTTTCTTGACAACATTGGTTCAGAGGGGGTTTGCATTTGCCTTCCTCAGATGCGTTTGGTTAACCCGCAAGAGTCCTGAAATCCAAATGACAGACCTTCTAGGTCTCAGCAGGCTCTGACAGATTAATCACATGCATAGTTCCTCAGCAGTAAACATCATTGTATGGGCTATTCTTAAGTGCGTGTAACCAAAGCTGCTACGATGCACCAGCACATTATATTTCACCTGAGCATCTTGCCTCATGACTCATATCAGAGAAACAAACTATTCCACAAACTGGAAAAAAGTCACAATGTGAAATGTTCCTGTTCGCTATTCTAGCCAAGCAGCCAGTCAACCATGACCTCCTCCATGATATTCCATTTCCTTTCTCTTCCTACTTGTTTTGTCTTTTAGCACCCAAACAGTCAATGAATTGTCGAAACCTTTCATGGCCAGGATCACTGGGTTGCTGTGAGTTTTTTGAGCTGTATGGCCATGTTTCCAAAAGCATTTTCCCCTGACATTTTGCCTGCATCTATAGCAGGCATACTTCGCAATCTCTGAGGATGCCTGCCATAGATGCAGGCAAAACTTTAAGAGATAACACTTCTGAAACATGACCATACAGCCCGAAAAACTTACAGCAACCCAGTCTATGAATTTATATGGTCACCAAGCATGTATGGTTCCCATTTGGCTTTGTGATACAACTCTCTGTAGGACAACCTTCCTGGAATATTTTTCTTTGTTATTTTCCAGAACTTGATGTTTTCTTGACTTGACCAACACTTCTATCTTGTGAATGGGTCATGCTGTACAATGAAAGGTACTCACCTCTGAACATCAACAACAGAGGGGAAGATATAAACCATAATAGATTCAATCCCTGTGATGACTTTGCTGGAAAGAAATCTATTTGAATATTGTGACTTCTGAATGCCGAGTTTCCTTGGGTTGATTTCATTTCCATGCCAACTCATTATCCAGAAAAGGGCTCACCCTCAACATTTACAATGTTTATGACTGACGGCGTATTCTTTTGTGAGACTATATCCTAAAGTTAAGGCATCTGATATGCCCAGGCATGATTGCTCTGAAGTCTTGTTGACTATCTTGAGTTAAACAATAACTTTCTAGGTGTTCCCTGCTCTCCTCCTGATTAATGTTCCAAATACCTTCTCTACCCAATGGAAGAGATTGTAAATTCAAGATATGTATATATTTTTGGTACTTCCTCCTTAACAATACAGTGCAAACACAAGTTCAGAAGCATGTGTTGTCTCATGAAAGTTCTGCGGAAGAACAAACTGAGGCTTTCAGAAGCCTGGGATTTATTTTTTTTGATGGGCTTGATAAGGATACGGCACCGACCTGTGACGGCCAGAGTGGCATTAATAGGGCTGAATGGTTGAGTAATGGAGGACAACAAAGGAACTTACTCATGGATATGCACAGCATTGTAAGCCCATACTCTAGTAAAGTTCTCCATGGCTGCAGGTCTTGGTGGCCCGGGACTATTTGGTGATAATCAAAGCATCTTCTTGATAGATATATTTACACTCCAAAAGTACATGCCTAAGACTCTTGTACAGATATAAGGCAAAACGTACTGGCTGTATTTGACCCACTTGCTCACAACGACTTGATTTCAGTTAAATAACCTAACCTATTAGGCTGCCTCTGTTTATATTCTGGCTGCTCTTCAATGACTCCTTGCCCCCTTAGGCGCTCTTACCACAAAATTTCTGGATACCGGCCTGTCTGGTTGATCAGCCAGGCTGTGGGAAAGTAGTTCATGGGCAAGTCTAAAATGGCCCTAATTTCACATGTTGGCTTCCTTCCCAAATCTCCCCCCACCACAGCCCAGGAAGGGCTGTACCATGCGTATGAATCCTGTACAAACTGGCCTCTAAAGAAAAAGTGATAACTTCCCCAAGGATACTTCACATCTTCATATTATGAAATATTATGAAGTTAGAGTACTACTTGTAATTTAGTGGTATTCTGAGGTCTCCGCGATGCTGGATTGCAACAAAAAAAAAGTTATATCCCAATTTATTTCTGTTTTATTTTCATTTTTCTATTTAGTATTAGTATCCTCAGTAACATTTCAGATATAATGGTCAAGATCCTACTTCACACTTCCAACACTCACATAGTTAAATAATCATTGTACCTTCTGTAATGATTGTGTATCTGTTTATTGTCCCATTGTGCAGTGTTGTTTCCATAAGTCCAGTGATGAATGTGGTAACTTGTCTCAACTGGCAAATAGTGGTGCACCATCCAAGAATGTGCAGCTTTCATACCACCCAACTGCCCTGATTTGGTGGGGACAGTCCTATTGCGTGTGCATAGGTGATACACCTCCTGCCTGATATCCAATAAGACACAGACACAATTTTTATGAATAAAATTGGCCGCAACTCATTTATTGATAACAGGAACAAGGGTTGGCAGCCATGCATGGGTCCTGGATCGGGGGATGGACAACCCGCTGTTGTCTGAAGACACTTGCATGCCTGGGTGCCACCTGACCACACTGGTCCATGACACCTCGGCACTCCAGGGGCCAGGGCATTGCCCCCCCCTTCCACCAAGGGGCAAAAAGCCATCCAGATCCAGGGCCCATGCCACACGCCAAACAGAGTTGTGACGATAAACACGCCAAACACAGAGTTGCGACAATGAACACAATTAACAGCAAGAAAAGTTAACAAGATAAGAACAATTAATACACAGCATGAAAAGTAAAAAGATATAAACCATGAATACAAGCAGGGTGGGTAGGATGGACAAAAACAGGAACAGGCCCAGTGCCTGTTGAGGAGCTTCAGGCAGCCTCAAGTAGGCTGCCCGGGCAGAAAGGAGGTGCCGCCCGCTGACGGGCAAGAGAGGCAGTGCCAGCCCCACCGTTGGCCAGCTGGCACTGGCGGCGGGAAACTCTCCCGCCACCCAAGGGTCTTCTGGGGAGAAGAAGCCCCTTCCCTTAGGCCAAGATGACGGTGAGGACACCCTGCACCGCAACGCGCTTGGCCCGTTAAATTTGTCCAAGCCATTTAATGCAATGCTCCATTAACCATTCTCTTTCAGCTGCTTTTAAGATGTTCAAATTCCTCTCTTTTCTTCCCAATTTCCCATTTTATTCTCAGCTTACTTCATTTGTTCCAAAGTGCAAAAATAGATTTCATTCAACACGGGGAAGAGAAGAGTTAGAGGCAGAGCTTACCCTTCTCAGTAATCCTGGGCAAAAGCAAACTGCTGTACATTGTGTGTTCTTCCTTATTGACATCTTTTGCCATCTTAACCACACTCGAATGTTGCTTGGCTAGATATGTCCCAGTTTTCATATCTGAAATGCTGAAAAATATGAGCATTATATCTGGAATTCTGTTGGTTAGACTCATTGAAACAATTACTAAATGGTGAGTCAACACATAGAGACCCAATCAATTCAGTGGCTTTGGCACTAACAATAGAATTTCGGCCCACGGAGAACAGAAAGAATGCAACTATTACAAAATTGCTAAAAATGTACAAGCATTTGCCTAAGGCTGTATGTCACAATTCTGGTCAATATATTTTAGTCATACCTTTGTCATTAGGACATAATGATAAGTAACCAATTATGTATTACTAGGTGTAGAGAGCCAGTATGGAATAGTCGTTGGACTAAGACATTGGGAGACCAGGATTTGAATTTCTGCTCAGCCATGGAAACCTACCAGGAAAGTCATACTCTCTCAGCCTTAGAGGAAAGCAAGAGCAAACCTTATGATTCTCTAATTTTCTTTCATGTCAGGAACGACTCAAGAAACTACAAGTCGCTTCTGGTGTGAGAGAAATAGGTATCTGCAAGGTCGTTGCCCAGGGGATGCCTGAATGTTTTACCATCCTGTGGGAGGCATCTCTCATACTAGCTGGAGTTCACAGATGGGAGCTCACCCTGCTCCCCAAATTCGAACCACCGACTTTTTAGTCAGCAGTCTTGCTGGCACAAGGGCTTAACCCATTGTGCCACTGAGGGCTCATCATTCTTTAAATAAATTCTGCCAAGAAAACTCTTAGAGTCAGAAATAACTTTAAGGCACACAACAACAACAACAACAACAACAACAACAACAACAACACACCTGGCATCTGCATTTGGGGCTAAATAGGGTGAATAAATTTGTTGTCTTTGTCTTCATCTTCTGAATATTGACAACTTGGCTATTCCAAATCATGTTCTCAACACACTTTCTTTGAGGTTGTTCAGAGCACAAAGACTAATATTGACTTCCTCAAAGCCAAGCTACTGATAGGATTTCACAGACTTGAACTGAGCTCTCTCCTCAATGCTTTTATCCATTTTGCTATCCATCTCTAAATGTTTCTCATCTGTCGGTTTCAGCTTCCCAACAACCACAACAACCACAACTACAACCACAACAACAACCCGCCTCTCCTTGTGGATTTAAAAATGACTGAAAAATATCACTGATTATTATGGGAGCATTTGGAGCTCAGACTTAAAATTCCACCACTAGAAAATTAGGCAACCAGAATATTTGATACCAATTGAAGAAAAATTCTGAATAAAAGATATTCACTTGATACAAAAATGCACTACAGGTTTATCCTAGGGGTGGATATCTCCGGTCGTTATCCTTTGAATATTATTTCGTATTAAAATCAATTTAGACCCTAATTCAACCCACGGCCAGCAACCCAGAAGTGACGTTTTAAAATCAAAAACGGGTCAGCCATTTCCGTAAAGGGCGCGTTATCATGTCATTTTTATTTCCACCCTTTCTTATCCTTGGTTCTCAGCTGGCGAGGGGGCGTGGAGGGCATGCACACCATCCCTCCTCGCCAGCTGAGAATCAACCCGCATTAAAGATATCGTGGATTGATTCTTAGCTGGCGAGGGGGCGTAGAGGTGGGCACCCTGTGCACACTGTGCATGCGTGGCACCAATAACGAAACAACGAATTTCATAATTAAAAACGAATCGATTTTGAAATTTCCCCAAAAAGTTTTGGAACACTTTCTATTTCGAAACAACAGCAGCGCCCCCCCCCCGAGTTGAGTAACAATTTTTTATGGATCAACCAGCCCTATTATCTACACCAGGCATGGGCGAACTTTGGTTCTCCAGGTGTTTACATAGAATCATAAAGTTGGAAGAGACCTCATGGGCCATCCAGTCCAACTCCCTGCCAAGAAGCAGGAAAATTGCATTCAAAGCACCCCGACAAATGGCCATCCAGTCTCTGTTTAAAAGCTTCTAAAGAAGAAGCCTCCACCACACTCCGGGGCAGAGAGTTCCACTGTTGAACGGCTCTCACAATCAGGAAGTTCTTCCTAATGTTCAGATGGAATCTCCTTTCTTGAAGTTTGAAGCCATTGTTCCATTGCGTCCTAGTCTCCAGGGCAGCAGAAAACAAGCTTCAACTTCCACAATTCCTAACATGAGGAGGAAAAGGAAAGGGCCTGAGGCTGTTAGGAATTGTGGGAGTTGAAGCCCAAAACACCCGGAGCGTCAAAGTTTGCCCATGCCTGATCCACACTGTAGAATGATTGCAGTTTGACACCACTTTAATTACCATGGTTCAATATTATGGAATCAAGGCAGTTGTCATTTGCACCTGCACATTTTCCACAGAGAAGGCTAATGACTTTCTAAAACTACATCCCCCAGGATTCCATAGTATTGAATCATGGCTGTTAAAGTGATGTCAAACTACATTCGACAGTGTACACATCCAAAGTCCACTTCCGTGCTTCATGGCTTTCTCCACTGCAGTGAGGGCTAGAAATTTACATTCAAAATCATTAAAACGCAGAACACTCATATCTTTGCACAAATCAAAACATCCATCAAGTTATAGTAGCATCTTGCACATTCTAAATGGATTTTAAAAAATCTTTATTATTAGCTCTTTCCAATTGTCCTGTGGCTGTAATAATCTGTCTGTTGTGGCAATTCAGCAGAGGGAGCTAGAGGGCAAACTCTTAGATTATGCTAAGAAGAGTTCAGATGCATATTTAATTAAGGGGACAGATCTATAGGTTGAAAATGGTTCCTGTCCCCATTATAAAACTCAGTATTGGATTCCACCCATTATAGTTTTAAAAATGTAAATGACGAGGCTCTGTTACTATTTGTCTACAGAATGCATAATCAAATGGGTTTGTTTGAGAGCAAATGATGTTGACCCTCCTAAGAGAAATGTGGTGTTCCTTTTCACCTTGTTGCTTTCAGTATTCCCAGCATTATTGCTTTTTCCATTGAGTCATGCCATCTTATGATATGTCCAAAATATGATAGCCTCCGTTTAGTCAATCTTTTTAAACAAGATCACCCTATACCAGGTTTGGAAATCTTACTTTTTTGAACTACAGCCCTCAAAATCCCCCAACAATCAAATGTTACATTCCCAAGTGTTCTGGGGGTTCTGTCTTTGGAGGTTCTACCAAATGAAATGATCTTTTTGGCTAGGGCCATGGAAAATGCAAGAGAGAACCGCCTGGTCTGATGTCCTTTCCTTGGTAACAGAGAAACAATTCTATTTATTTACTTTTGAAATGACCTGAACTTGGTTTCAATAACCACACCAAAACTTTATTATGGTCACTGACCAGCACAAAGTGGGCACAAGCGCCCTGGGAGGGAAAGGACAACTTCCCAGTAAAGCAGTTAATAAAAGTAGATTAGAAAACAGTATATATATATATATAAACACATGATATTGTAACAGGTATGGAACTGAAGGGGGGGAGAGAGATTGATGGGAGAGGTCAAAAACACTGGGGGAGGGGGCACCAAAGGGGCACATTGAACTTGGTTTCTAATTTCAGTCCCATTTTTGTCTCATGTTATTGTTTTGCTGGTTTTTTCTCCTCTAATCTATTGGAAATTTGTTTTAAATCATATCTTGTGATTTGCTACTTTATCTTCCCACCCTGATAATGGGCATGGTGAAGGGTGGAGTAGAAATAAATTACATAAAATGAAATGAAACAAGGTGTTGCCCAAGGCTTTAAAAAGAACCACTCACAGTTCCAGATTATTTAGTAATTCCTATGCATTTCATTAGCACATGCCCAGGGTGATGGTCTATGCAGCATTTCCCCACCTGGGAGTTGGGACCCCTGGGGGAGGTCATGAAGGGAGTGTCAGAAAGTTCTCCAAAGACCATCGGAAAACACAGTAGTTTTTGTTGGTCATGGGGGTTCCGTGTGGGAAGTTTGGCTCAATTCTATCGTTGGTGGAGTTCAGAATGCTCATTGATTGTAGGTGAACTATAAATCCCAGCAACTACAATTCCCAAATGTCAAGGTCTATTTTCCACAAACTCCACCAGTGTTCACATTTGGGCATATTGAGTATTTGTGCCAAACATTGGTCCAGTGAATGAAAATACATCTTGCATATCAGATATTTACATTGCAAATCATAACAGTAGCAACATTACAGTTATGAAGTAGCAACAAAAATAATTTTATGGTTAGGGGTCACCACAACATGAAGAACTGCATAGTATTCCTATTTGCCTATGGATATATGCTAATTCAGTCATTTGATCAAATGATTATGAATTAATTTGATCACTTAATCAATAAGATTTCTACTATCAGAGAACAGCCTTGATTGGAATAATGTTTTCCAAGAACGTCTCATTCTTTTTCGTGGCTAATGTCCACAGTGTAACCTTCTTTAGAAAGCCACTCTAACTGGTTGCCATAATCTCTGAGGTTTCAGTGAATGCACTCAACATTTCCCTTTATCTTTCCTTTACCTACTGCCAATTAACCCCAGTGGGGAACTCCAGGTTTCGTCATGGTTATGAAAACAAGATCCCACACTGATAAGGCTACTCTGCAGGGCAATGAGAGCAGACGAATGCCAACCGATTGTGGCACGTTCCTTACGGAAATAGAGTTTGCTCAGTATGAGATCTCTTGGAAACCCGAATTCCAAATTCAGGTCTCCCTCCAGCTTCCATAATCTTGCCTTCCTTAAGATATGCAAGGAAGGACATAAGCCATCTCATCAGGATCCAGCTAGCTCTGGTGAAACTGCATGTGTGCATGCAAAATGGATAGTTTCAAAGCATTCTATTTTAAAACAACTCTTTGCTGTGTCAAGGTCTTAAAAGGTTCAGGTGATTTTTTATTGTATTAACCGCCATATGACTCTTGCAAACTGGAAAAAAACCCACATTGCAACTTCCATTTTTATCTTCTGACCAGAAAAAGAGGGAGGAGGGGAAAATCCATCAAAAAAAATTCCTGGATCTCAGACAAAACATATTAGCATTGATGCACTTGTTACAGGCATACATTTTAAGTGGGAAGGGGTCTAGATATTATGGCTAACCACTTCCATGATGAGCCTCATTGCGTCTTTGGGCTTTCTCTCCATCCTGGCACACCCATAGGGTCATCCAGTGAGTTTACAGGAGAGGGCTTTCACAGGGGCTGCCACTAGCTTATGGGATTCCCTCAAAAAAAAGAGGTCTCTACTCGCATCAATAGGGTTGGTGTCACCACAGTGTGACAACTCATGCTGTCACCCTATCATGACTGAATAGATCAGTGTTTCTCAACCTGGAGGTTGGGACCCCTGGGGAGGTCATGAAGAGCTTTAAGAGGGGTCACCAAAGACCATTGGAAAATGCAGTATTTTCTGTCGGTCATGGGGGTTCTGTGTAGGAACTCAATTCTATCTTTGGTAGGGTTCAGAATGCTCTTTGATTCTAGGTGAACTATAAATCCCAGCAATACAACTCCTAAATATCAAGGTCAATTTTATCCAAGCTCCACCAGTATTCACATGTGGGCATATTAATTATCCGTGCCAAGTTTGGTCCAGATCTGTCATTCTTTGAGTCTACAGTGCTCTCTGGATGTAGGTGAACCACAACTCCAAAACTCAAGGTCAATGCCCACCAAACCCTTCCAGTATTTTCTGTTGGTCATGGGAGTTCTGTGTGCCAAGGTTGGTTCAAGTCTATCGTTAGTGGAGTTCATAACACTCTTTGATTGTATATGAACTATAAATCCCAGCAACTACAACTCCCAAACAACAAAATCAACCCCCACCCCAGAGTATTCAAATTTGGACATATCGTGTATTTGTGCCAAATTTGGTCAGTGAATGAAAATATATCCTGCATATCAGATATTTACATTACAATGCATAACTGTAGCAAAATTACATTTATAAAGTAGCAACAAAAATCATTTTAAAGTTGGGAGTCACCTCAACATTAGGAACTGTACTAAGCATTAGGAAGGTTGAAGATCAGTGAAATAGACAGTACCGAAGAGGGTAAAGAGAAGGAAGCAGAATCTGGGTCAGGGATATTGAAGTGACCCATCTTAAGATGCCCTCTTTGAAGAGCCTGGACCTAGCCACCACTCTGAGGACAAAGAGCAGAAGTGGGAGGAAGAGAGAGAAACCAGGGCATTTTAAAAGGAACTGAAAAAAGGACAACAACACACAATTTGTTCAGACCTCTGAAGAAACCTCAGAATTCTGGGAGAGGAACATTTCCCCTGATCTTTTGTGATCTGGAAAGCCTTGGAGGCTGCAAGATAGACAGACTCTCGTGATCTGTCATTGAGCTTTGGCTCACATTTTTGTTACATTTTTTATAATGATCTGATCCAATGAGAATTCATTAAAACCAATATAACAAAATTTGGAAGAGTAGTTATTCCCGAGGTGCACATCCCAAACTGCTTCCAGCCAGAAGATACCTAGGGCTACCAAAGGAATGTATGACCATTCTGTCCTGTCCACTTTAGCCCTTTTGGGGGTATAGATACAAGAATATGAACAAAATGTGGGAAAGTATGAAAGTTATGCAGTGAACTCTTCTTAAAATTCTGTGTATTAAGTGAGGAAACCACTTCAACAAGCAATGGAAAAAGGTACGAAAGGACCTTTATCTTCCAGCTTGACTAGATGACGGGCAGAAGATTTGGATGCCCTCATCCTCCCCATTTCCTTTCCTTTCCTCTCCTTCTTCTGCTTTTATTTATTTTTTTGAAAAAAAGGTCGGTAATCTCCAACAATAAAAAGGCTTCCAGGTAGTAGATCATTGCCAGACTCTTGACTGTAGATAAGTTTAAGTAAAACAAGAGTTACACCCAGCGAATTCTCCTGTGACCTCAGCACGAAGGAGCCACACAAATAGGTGAAAGATCAGGAAGTTCATGATTAAAGCCACAGCATTGGAAAACAAATATGTCAAAAGTAAAACCAAACCAAAGCTATGTTTTCTCACTGTATTCAATAGAGTTTTCTTCTTCTTCTTCTTCTTCTTCTTCTGAGAGAGAGGGGGCGGGGCGGGATGAATAGGGTTGCTGCTTTGAATTGGAAATGTAAACACCCTTCGTAGGAAGTAAAACTTATTGGACATAGTGACTGCTCATGACAATAAACTGGGATTGCTTTGCTTTGTTCTATTCTGATAATTGGGTAAACAACACACAACAATTGACAATTTATTGCTGGAATCCTGGTATACGAAGGCCGTATCAGAGGCATCAGAACCCCATGGGATGCTGGCTTGTTGTAATGAGTCAACATTACCAGATAATCTGAGATATGCAGATCTGGGATTAGATCTTGGGAAATTGGGCAGTGTTGATCCAGTCCCAGAAGCACAAACCAGTGTTATCTGATGGTATACAAATCTGGCTCATCTAGCTGCAACAAACCAGCATCCCAGATTGGGACATCACAGTTCAAGTGCCCATTTCTGTTTTATATACAAGTTTGTTCAAATGGAACATAGTTAGAACACAAGTGGTGTTGGCTTCTTTCATAGTAAGCTAGGAAAGACAGAAATCCTTGCTTATAATTACTTGTAAACAATTGTTTATTTATTTTTATGTATCACGTCAGAAGCAAATTGAGAATACGGCTATAATAAATGAAAAACCACAAACAAAGTTAAAAACTTGGCATTCTACTAAATTTCCTTTGACAAGAAGATGGCCACTTGGAGTGCCTCTGGTATCACTTTGAAAAGATCCTCCACTGTGCACGTGGCAGGGCTCAGGCTGCATTGTAGTAGCCTGTGGTTTGCTCCTCTCCACACTTGCATGTTGTGGACTCCACTTTGTAGCCCCATTTCTTAAGATTGGCTCTGCATCTCGTGGTGCCAGAGCACAGTCCGTTGAGTGCCTTCCAAGTTGCCAGTCATCAGAGGAGCATGCTTCCATTTGGGCAACAGGTGAGTTGTGAACTGGTGTATTGTCTTGCAGAAGGCAATGAACATGCCACGTCTCTTGGTTTTGATGGCCTCCCACAATTTGTACAGAAGTGAAGCATAGTATGCCCCAGTGATTATCATACCCTTTGCTAGGAAATCTATCAATAGTATTCCGTGCTGATCCCAAAATACTGTGAGCATGACCTTGCCTGCTGAGAGTTGAGCACATGCCTTCTTTAGAGGTGGTGAGTCATGATGCTTCCATTGCATCGACTGGACTTTAGTCTCAGGGTGATAGTGATGGACCCAGCTTTTATGCTGAGGGATCAGTCTGTTGAAAAGGTCCTGCTGGTTTCCATGGCACATTGTCAATAGAGCCTGAGAATATTTGAGTCGTTCCTGCTTCTGGATAGGCGTGAGCAGCCAGAGGACCCAGCAAGCGGATACCTTATTCATGTGACAATGGTCTTGGGTGATTCTTTCCATGGACCCTGCACTAATCTTGACATTTTGGGCTAGGTGGCAAATGGTTACATGGCGATTTTCCAAAATGGCGACCTCCGCTTGCTGGATGGAGTGTTCATCAATAGCAGAGTGGGGTTGCACCAAAGTCCGACCACATTTGAACTGACGATGCTAGTTCTTGACTACATCATATGATGAGGAATCATCACCATAAATCTCTTTCATCTCATCAAACATCTCCTTTGGTGTGCAGCCTTTCAAGTAAAGGAACTTGATGACTGCTCTGTATTCCACTGGGTCCATTATCAAACCTCACACCGCTTCAGCACCTGTAAAATCAAGACTGTTATCAGTTCTGAGTTATAAATTGATACGTAACCTGTAGAAACTTATATCATTACACTGTTTATCACATTATCCTGTGATAAACAGAAGTGGGTCAGGGGAAATCTTTAATGAATGCCCCTCGTATGATGCATCACCTCAAAAACAGCCTTTCTAGCATTGCATGTCGAAGTGCCATATAGGCTGGATCTACACTGCCCTATATCCCAGAATCAGATCCCAGATTATCTGTTTATCTCAGCATTTTAGTGATATTTTGGAAGTTATGACAGTCACCTCTGAGAACCAGAATTACAAGTATATCAAACAGAAAAAGAGCCCATTTTTAAAAACCCTGTTGCATTGAAATAGGGAATGATGAGCAAGATGGCAATTGATTTGTCGTTGTCAATTGAAAGGTATGGTCAAGTTTCACATTTTTTAAAAACAACCACATGCAAGACCAAAATAAATGTGCATTATCTCTATTACAGCTATTCTAAAATTAAAGCAGGTTCAACATGATACCAGTGTTTTGTGTTATGCGTAGAGTTTGTGCTATAGTTTAAAAATATTCTTCTTCTAAATCACGATTCTTCCCAATAACGCATTTCTCTGCTTACTTCTGTCTCTTATTGGAAACTGGGTGCATAATGATAGAGACCTAAAATTCACCAGAAACCAAGAATTAGAGCTGTTTTGTGATCCGCTAATGGCTCAGCACTCAGACAGAAGTATAGATTGTAATTTACAATAGAATCTGAGCGCTCTAAGTAGCCAATTCAATTTTATAAGTGCCTTCCTAGTTTAGGTTAGGTAAAGAGCCTCTAGAATAGACTTCCTTTCCCCAAATCCTATAAATAGTGAGCTGTTAAAAAGTGGCACTCATCTCCCTGAGCACACAGAAATGATTGTAATGCTAGGCGCATACACAAAAAAGGGAGGAAAAAAGACAAGACAGCTTCATCCATCTCATCAGATTCTGCCCTATATATTATTTATTGCCACGAAAAAGGGAAAAGATGTGAAGGCCTAATGAGATACGGAAGTGAAATATCTGTACATGGACAAAGACAGTTCTCATAAAATTACATATGGATTGGATCCAGGCTTATTCAGACAGGCTCCTGAAATCAATGGGATTTAAGTTAGCTGAAGCAAATTCCCCTTTATTTCATTCAGCTTGCTCTAAGTCTAAGTAATTCTATCTGCACTGTAGAATGAATGCAGTTTGGCACCACTTTAACTGCCATGGCTCAATGCTATGGAATCATGGGAGCTGTAGTTTTATAAGGCCTTTTGGCTTCCTTTCAAAAGAGTACTGGTGCTTTACCAAACTACAATTCTCAGGATTCCATAGCATTGTACCATGTAGTGTCAAACTGCATTATTTCTATAGTGTAGAATCATAGACTCATAGAATCATAGAGTTGGAAGAGACCTCGTGGGCCAACCAGTCCAACCCCCTAGTAAGAAGCAGGAAAATCACATTTAAAGCACCCCTGACAGATGGCCATCCAGCATCTGTTTAAAAACCTCCAAAGAAGGAGCCTCCACCACACTCTGGGCAGAGAGTTCCACTGCTGAACAGCTCTCACAGTTAGGAAGTTCTTCCTCATGTTCGGGTGGAATCTCCTTCCCTGTAGTTTGAAGCCATTGTTCCACGTCCTAGTCTCCAGGGCAGGAGAAAACAAGCTTGCTCCCTCCTCCCTATGACTTCCCCTCACATATTGATACATGCCCCTCATCATGTTTCCTCTTGGCCTTCTCTTCTGCAGGCTAAACATGCCCAGCTCTTTAAGCCGCTTCTCATAGGTCTTGTTCTCCAGCGCCTTGATCATTTTAGTCACCCTCCTCTGGACACATTCCAGCTTGTCAACATCTCCCTTCAATTGTGGAGCCCAGAATTGGACACAATATTCCAGGTGTGGTGTGACCAAGGCAGAATGGAGGGGTAGCATGACTTCCCTGGATCTAGACACTATGCTCCAATTGATGAAGGCCAAAACCCCATCACATTGTTGGCTCATGTTTAACTTGTCCACAATGACAGATCTTTTTCACACGTACTGCTCTCGAGCCACGCATCCCCCATTCTGTATCTTTGCATTTCATTTTTTTCTGCCAAAGTGGAGTATCTTGCATTTGTCCTCATTGAACTTCATTTTGTTAGTTTTGGTCCATCTCTCTAATCTGTTAAGATCGTTTTGAATTCTGATCCTGTCTTCTGGAGTATTGGCTATCCCTCCCAGTTTGGTGTCGTCTGCAAACTTGATTATCATGCCTTCGAACCCTTCATCTAAGTGATTAATAAAGATGTTGAACAGGGCCAGTCCCAGGACAGAATCCTGCGGCACTTTGCTCATCACTTTTTTCCAGGATGAAGAGGAAGTATTGGTAAGCACTGAGCACCCTCTGGGTTCATTCGCTTAACCAATTACAGAGCCACTTAACCATAGTTTTGCCTAGCCCACATTTGACTAGGGGTTTTTTTGCCAGAAGGTCATGGAATGTAGATGCGCTCTATGTCTGAATCTCACTATATTTGCAGGTTTTGGGGAATCTGTGGCGAAACCCCTTCTGGAGAAATCTTGCCCCTATAATAGATTCACCTTAGCCTCTTCATAAATCAGAAACAACTTGAAGGCACACAACAACAAATGATAGACCTTTATGCACTCTTTCATAACTGAAGAGTCTCCCACAATATACACTTTCCATACAAAGTGATGGAGTATGTTTGTTTACATTTGTCCTCTGTCATGCATGGGATAGAAAAGGTGAATAAAGAAAAATTATTTTCTTTGTCACAAAACACTAGGACTAGAGGGCACTCCCTGAAGCTCCAAGGTAGGAAAATTAGGACTAATAAAGGGAAATATTTCTTCACCCAGAGGGTCATTGGGTTATGGAACTCACTTCCAGAGGAGGTTGTGACAGCTGTCAGCCTGAACAACTTCAAGGCAGGATTAGACAGATTCATGGATACCAAGTGTATCGGTAGTTACTGAAAAGGACATTCAAGTGCCACCTCATGAGTTGGTTGAGGTAGGCAGGATTTCCCTGGGTACTGGTTGTGGGGGTCGGGAGCAGGTCAGGGTTTTGCCCTCCCTTCTGCTCGAGATCCCGTGTACAACTGGTGGGCCACTGTGTGATACAGAATGCTGGACTAGATGGGCTGAGGTCCGATTCAGCATGGCTCTTCTTATGTTCTTATGTTCTTATGTGCTCCCACCCTATTAGTGCTAAATACCAGAAGTATTGATTCGGTGAGTCACACTTTTATAAATAAAAAAACCCACACGGGCACATCCATTTCTGTAAAATGACACAGCTATTCGCACAGACACCGAACATTTGCTTTCTTGTCCTATCATCCTGGGTCAAATATAAACCTCTCACTTTTGATATATACACTTTTATTATTGTTCGTTTTGTTGTTTCATGACTCAAACCATTTTAATAATGATTTACAGGGCTGTATGTTGTCAGACTATAAACTTCACGTTGCAATTAAAACGGTTAAGAAGGAGGTCTTCTACTTAAAAGCAGAGCCTCTGTTTGTTCATTGTCATAAAACACAAAGGAATGGAATGCTGTATTTTCCAAGCCAGACAGAAAGTGTTCTCTGGAGCTTGGCAAGGGACACTTCCCTGTATTTGATTGTTGACATTGTGTGGACTTTCCTGTGAACTATTTATGCGTGGGAGACTTTCTTGAATGTTTTTCCTTACAATAAATTATTACCACACTTTAAAATTAAGAAATTATTCCAATTATTTTCCCCTAGAAAGAAATTTTGTTCCTTCCTTCTTGTTGCCCAAAGTGGATGACAAGATGCTTCCCTTTCCATATACTGATTCATACCCTTGAAATGTTACAGATGAAACTGTATCGCCAAGCAACATCAAAATGGCAGAAGTTACAAATGAGGAAGGATATACAAGCTAGGAAAGGTTGCAGCAGTTTGCTTTTGCCTGAGTCTACACTTCAGGGAAGAGCAAGAATCCATCTGCACATCTCCACATCTTCCTGTTGAATATACTGAATGCAAAGTATTTTTGCCCTTTCAGTTCATTTTGCTGGAACTGAAATGCTTAAAAAGGGAAAATGTTGAAGAGGAAATAATAAACTGGGAGATTTTGAAAGCAGCTGAAAAAGCAAGATGACAGGATTGATTGGGACACTTGGAGGTATGGAGATGCTGAATGGATTAGAACTTGAATCTTACTACAACACTGACAATGAGATGGCCTTCCCCATCATATGCAATGTAGCAAGCTAGCTATTCTATCATGCTATCATTATTTTGTCTAGCATCTGCAACCTGATGGCACTTCCAGGCAGGCCAGAAATATGCACCAAAGCGGGTTTAAAAAAATAAAGATTTCTGTCCCCACAACCCCCTGAAAGCCCTGGTCACATGCAATCCCAATAACAATTTTGGATGTCGGGCAGCTACTCCAAAGCCCCCCAAAATAACCCCTAAAATAAATTTAAACTTACCCAGCTATCATTACATTCCTCCCTCTCTTGGCACGTCATTTCCCTGTGCCAGGAGGACACAAGGAGGAATGTAATGGCGGCCAGGTAAGTTAAACTTTATTTTACGGGATATTTGGGGGTTTAGGGGGAGGGGTTGGGTGCCATCCCAGACCTTTGGGCGCCAGAATCCTAAAAGGTTTGAGATGGCAAATGGGGACTCACCCTCGTTTAGTCCCAGGTCTACCAAGAAGTGAGTTCCCACAGGACCAACCTGATTAGACCCGGGCCTTTTAGAAAGCAAATCGCAGACCACATATTGCAATGCAGTTTGAGGCCTACCACATGCACAATGGAGGACCTCCTCATAGCAACACCAGAGACACTCCAAGTGGCCAGTTACTGGTCAAAGCACATTTAATATAATGCCAAATGTTTTAAATTTTGTGTTTTTCAAATACATTACAACTGTACCCTGGTTCATTTCTGATATGATAAATAATACAATACTGGAGCATATTTACATGCTCCCCACCAAACTTGCTCCAAACTTTGCTTCTTTCTTTCTTTCTTTCTTTCTTTTTTCTTTGCAACAGCAATTTACAAATTAAAATTAATCTGTAGCCTGCTATGTCCCCTCCTCCAAGAGTAAGCAAATGTAATGGGTTCATTTGATTTTCTGACAGCCTACACTGCCACTTTGCTATTCCCTTTCTCAATTTGTCCCCTTAATGCAATGGCACTGTCATCCGAATGTGAAATAATATATGGGAATAAAGTAAACTGGCATTTTCCAAATAAAAGGATATTGTTATTAGCCTTATTTTCCATATGTAGAGGGAAAAACACGATTATAAGATTAGATGTGATTGTTTCAGATGGGGTGTAATTATTTTATTTCAGTTCTGGACCTGACTGACTGACTGACTGACTTTATTATTTCTGAGTCGCCCTCCACGTTAGTGCTCCGGGCGACTTACACACAACAAATTCCACAATTAAAATAGAGTATTTTAAACTAGATTAAAATATTCAGTGGTTAAATGCAGGGGCCAGGCTCGGTATTTGAGTTCCTGGTTCTGCATTAACCATGGGCTTTCCTAAATAGCCAGGTCTTCAGAGCAGTCAGGAACTGGGGCAGGTCGAGGGAGGCTCTCTGGACCTGAATGCTCTAGACCAGGGGTGCTCATTAGGTAGCTCAGGAGCTACTAGTAGATCTTCGGCCCTCTTCCAGGTGATCTTCAGGCCTCACCAGCTGGATGAGGCACTCCTGCCATGCGCACACACACCCTGCACGCAAACATGCTCTCGTGGTGCTTCTTTTGCCTGCGGGGCATTGCAGGAAGAAGGAAGCACGAGGCGGGGTCTCTGGAGGGAGCGCCCTGCCTCTCTCTCATCCAGAAGCAGCTGTGCAGCCTCAGTTGTCGGCGAGACAGGCAGGGCAGAGCATTCCCTCTGGATGCCCCGCCTCCTGCTTTCTCCTTCCTGCAATGCCCCGCAGGCGGAAGAAGCGCTGCGCTGGCGGAAAACAGCAGCAGTAGCATGCGCGGCGGCGGGAGCACGCGGGAGCACACGACGGCGGGGGCAGGTAGATCTTTTGGACTTGGTTGCTTTAAGAGTTGCTCGCTTGCTGAAAAAGTGTGAGCACCCCTGCTCTAGACCAGGTTTAGAATCACAAGACTTGACAGCATTAAAACAGAAACTTAGAGTGGGATTTTCAATGCCAGACACAGAATCATAGAATCCTAATGTTGAAAGAGACCCCAAGGGCCATCCAGTCCAACCTCGTGGCATGCAGGAAGATACAATCAAAGCCACCCATGAAAGATGAACATCCAGCCTTTGCTTGAAAACTTCCAGAGAAGGATATTCTACCACACTTTAAGGAGGTTGCATACACCATTGCCAAACAGCTCTTATAATCAGGAAGTTCTTCCTAATGTTATGGTAGAATCCATTACTCCATGTCCTAGTCTCTAGAGCAGCAAAAATAAGTTTGCTCATCCTCAAAATGGCACTCTTTCAAATCTATCAAGCTATCATGTCCCCCTCTCAACTTTCTCTTCTCCAATCTAAACATACCCAGCTTCCTAAGCCACTGCTCATAGGGCTTGCCTTCCATTGATCATTTTGATTACCCTCTTCTGGACATCTTCCATCTTGACAAGGTCTGTAGTGGAAATCCTGGGCAGAAGTCCTAGGATTACAGAAATTAAAACACAAACTTCCATTCTCTACCCTGCCCCTGTGTACTTTGCTGCAAACTCCACATTGGCCAAAGAAATAAGATGAGTGCACTGCTAAGATCTGAGCCCATTGTAGTCCAAAGCATTTTAGCAAGACTTAGATTGGAATGTGAGATTATGGTGCACTAACTTTGCTCCTGAAAGCTTTCTGTATTTTTCTATGTCATTCAACTCAGCTTGCCTTGTGTGCTTGAGATGGCTATGAGAATTGCCATGATGTTCATCCATACTTCAAAATACAATATGACACGATTGTTGTCCTGTGAACTGTCATTCATTACATCAGCATGATCTCTTTTTCTCTTAAGGTGAAAATTGGAGAGACAAGCACTCTCAACTTCCTTAGGTATCTCAATGGTTGGTCTGAGACAAAATCTGAAAGACTGCCTTCTCCCATAAGAATCTGCCCCAAATATGGTCCACAATGCAGGCTCTGTTGTGTTGCAGTACCCCAGAAGTCCAGGTTGGGTGGACTTATTTTGAAGCAACACCCAGCTGTGGAGCCTCCCAAAGGACGTCATTCTGGCTCCACTCTTTCTTGAGCTTCTGGCAGGCAGCTAAGACTGTTTCACAAGGCCTTTTAAACGGGTTTTACAGACTATTTTAAAGACAACTTAAACATTTTAAAATGCTTTTTATCCACCCAAGAGGGCTCAATTGGCTAAGAGACAACACATAAAAGCAATAAGTATAAATAAATAAATTGCGGCTCAGAAACAACCCCGAAGCTCAGAGAGCCTACCAGTCACTTCCCCAAGCAGAAACAACACTGAAGAAAAGAGTCAATGAGTGCTTCTTTTGGGAGGCACCTCTTGTTATACTTATTCAGAGTGACCTTGCCTCAGAATGAAATGTAAAAGGTTTTGGAATAGGAGCAGAAGAAGAAAGATAAAAGGAGCGAGGAGAAGAGGAGAAGGAAGCAGTGAAAGGAGAAGGAGATAGGAGAAGGAGGAGAGGAGGAAGAAGAAGACCAGGAGTATAATGCCTAGATCCAGGGAAGTAATGCTACCCCTATATTCTGCCTTGCTTAGACCACACCTGGAATACCGTGCCCAATTCTGGGCACCACAATTGAAGAGAGATGTTGACAAGCTGGAATGTGTCCAGAGGAGGGCAACTAAAATGATCAAGGGTCTGGAGAACAAGCCCTATGAGAAGCGGCTTAAAGAGCTGGGCATGTTTAGCCTGAAGAAGAGAAGGCCAAGAGGAGACATGATGAGGGACATGTATCAATATGTAAGGGGAAGTCATAGGGAGGAGGGAGCAAGCTTGTTTTTTGTCCTAGTCCTAGAGACTAGGACACGGAGCAATGGCTTCAAACTACAGGAAGGGAAATTCCACCTGAACATGAGAAAGAACTTCATGACTGTGAGAGCTGTTCAGTAGTGGAATTCTCTACCCTGAAGTGTGGTGGAGGGTCCTTCTATGGAGGCTTTTAAACAGAGGCTGGATGGCCATCTGTTGGGGGCGCTTTGAATCCGATTGTCCTGCTTCTTGGCAGGAGGTTGGACTGGATGGCCCACGAGGTCTCTTCCAACTCTAGGATTCTGTGATTCTATAAAAAATAAAGAAATAAAGAAAGGCATGTGAAGAAAGAGAAGAGGAGGAGGCCAAGGAAGAACAAGAAGAAGAGTAACAAGAAAGAGGAGGAAGTAAAGGAGAAGAGATGGAGAAAACAGAAAAGGAGGAGGAGGAGGAGGGAGGAGATTGCTTTTTGTTTATTTGTGTATCAATTTCTGACCCTTTCCATACTGTAATCTCTTTGAGTGGCTTAAAATGTAGAATGTGATGAATTGTTATCCATAGTATTTATTTCTTGCTCCATACTGTAAGATATTTGGAAAACTTACAATAAAATCAGATGGAAAAAGTAAAATGAGGAAAAAGTTGGAGGGTCTACGACACACTGTACTTTTGGTCAGAAGTTAAGATAGTGACTCTAGGTCCCATTTGTTGTTCTAGCTCTGTATGGCTCTCATATTCCTGTGGGATACATTCCCAGCTGTTAATAACAGTGAATAATAGCAAATTCTATGGAAATGAAGGATCTCTGACCTAAGAATGTCATAGAGTAATGATGGAGGACATGGGAAATGCCTAGAGAGAACACAGTTTGCAGATGTGGTTGAGTGAAACTGTGAATATGGAAGCCATACTGTTGTTTAAATAGTAATAAATTGTCTTCTGTGCAGGATGCAGTCAGGAAGATTGAGACCTAGACACTGGGGGAAGGGAAGGAGGTGTAACCAATTTCTGGGATAGCAAATAGCATCTTAAGAGGTGGTTTTCATCAGATAAGCAGTATGGTCCAAAGGGATAATTCCTCCCCACCCCGACTGTCCTGATCTGGTTCGGTCTCCATTGACAAATACACTTTAAAAGCTGAGTGGAAAAATAAGTATTTGTCCCTTTAAATATGAGAGCAAATGTACTGTCTCCAACAGACAGCTTAAACTGCCTATAATATTAAGCAAAGTGCATTAAATACACAATATTAAATATGAATAAAGAGTGGTTTTGTTTTTAAAGTCCTCCTTTCTACAAACCAACTCAGTAATAATCTTGGAGAAATCTGAAAATGAGTACACGCGCTGCCGACTGTTACTCAGAGCAAAGAATTATTGATCCTTGGTGGCCGGTATTGATTTTATGTCACTTCTGTGATTTAATCATGTTTTTCCTTGTTATCTCTTTGCAGTCTTTCTTCTATTGTCTGGCAGGAGAACTCAGCCGAGGCCTTTTTAGTCTTTGTGATGATGGTGATCAAAATAACTTTGTTTTCCATTTGCATTGGGGCTTTAAAAAAAAAAGAGAAACGATGAAACAATTCCTAGCCATCAAAACCTTCTGTGTCACACTGGGCAGAATTTTGTACTGAAACACTTCAAAAAGGCTTTCTACGTAAGATGGAAAACAGGCTGGTAAATCCTTTTGCAGTTTCAGTGGCGTTTGTTTTTTAAAAAATAGACCCAACAGTCTGTGAATCTCTGTCCTGAAAAGCTGTCCTCAGATGAGCCTGCAGGTTTTAAAGTCACCTAAGGGCTGAGAAGGGCAGTATACAAATATAATAAATAAATAAATAAATAAATAAATAAATAAAGCAACCTTTGGATGTTCAGGCAAAGACTGGAAGTAACTACAGTTGTTATCAAGCCATGGTACCTTCACCACCAATGATTTATAGTTCACCAAGAACTAACAATTATTATTATTATTATTATTATTTATTTCGACTTGATAAACCGCCCTTCCCGAGGCTCAGGGCGGTTTACAACATATAAAAACAGCATATAGAAACAGCATATAAAAACAGCATATAAAACACCTAAGGTTAAAACGCATAAAATTACATCTTAAAAATGATAATACAAAAACATAGCCAGACATAGCTGGTTTATACAGAGTAATAGTGGTACGACAGAGCGGCGAAATTAGTCAATATTAGTCAATTAAATATATTTCCCTTGTTTATTAAAAAGCCTTTTCCGGAGGTCCAGAATTGTGCAAGTTCGGGGCTTCAGAAGATCAAGAACAGATCCAGCAGCATGAAATATATTGTATCTAACTGTTTAATAAATTGTATCTATTTTTGTGTAACTTGTATCTTTTAGCCATGTACTGTATCTCTTTCCTTTATAAACTTTATAAACTTTATAAACTTTATAAACTGCCTTATAGAACTATAACAAAATGTAGGTTAGAAACAGTCACTCTTCCATGGCCTTGCTGAAATAATCTCCTGGGAACAGGAAGGTTGGGCAAATCCCTCTGGCTATTTCCCAAGCCAGATAATCATCAGGTTCATTGTGTATATGTAAAGATAGATGATTTCCATTGCTAGCCAGATTCAGGTCCAGGTTTTTGGCTGACCGCATATCCTTATACAAACCTATCCAGGCCATGAGATCTTCAAGAGAGGCCCTTCTCTCGGTCCCACCTCCATCTTAAGCTTGGTTGGTGGGAATAAGAGAGAGAGAGAGCCTTCCTGGTGGCTGCTCCATGACTCTAGAACTCTCTGCCTAGGGAAGACAGAATGACCCTCTCCCTGATGTCCTGCTGGCAGCAGGCTAAAACCTTTTTATTCAGGCAGGCTTTTAAAAATGAAGATATTTAAAATCTAGTCGGGGGTGCTATGGTTTTTAACTGGTTTAGTTATTTTAACTGTGATTTCTTTTAGTGCTGTATGTGTTTATATCAATTTTAATGTTGCATTTTTGTATATTTTAAATTGCATACTAATGTTTTTAAGTCAAACTGCTTTGAGTTCCCTTGGGGAGATAGAGTGGGATAATAATAATAATAATTATTATTATTATTCACCTGAGGCTGAGAGCCTGAAGCTCCCTTGTGAAAAGAGGGACTTAAAGTATGTACATTCGTCAACTCTGTTAATAGCCAAGCCCTTGATTGTCCAGGATTGGCACCATTGTCCTGTGAATCTCACACCTTTGTTTCATGAGCTCCATATATTTGTTTAGCATAACCTAATTAGAAACTCATCAATATATCAATGGTATTGTCTTCTCCCAGATCACACCCCCCAGGGGGCATCTCTGAAGCTGATTGGTCCTTCACCCTGACCAAGCCCCAACTGCCATTCACCCCACCAAGGGAATCCCTGCCTGGAAGCCATGACATCAGCGGAGCTTTCAACCAATCCTGACACAGATTCTAGCCAGTCTATTTTCGGCCAATTAAAGGAGGGAGTTGGGGGCAGGGGGGAGGGTTGAATGGCTGTCAGCTCTCTATAAGATGTCTTGCCTATCTCTGTATGTTTATGCTTATACATTTTTATGCCTATACATTTTGAAGCAAATTGCTTGTATGTTCCAATGAACCTGCGGGTCGCAGGGGAGGTTCCAGATCAAGCAGAATCCGAGGACCTGAAGACCTCAATGACGGATCAGGTGGAAGATAATATGGCACATGTTACAATGTTTGTAAAGGTGGAAGAAGGCTGCAGCAGAGTGAGAAGCCACCGTCATCATGTTAACCGTACCACTGGTTGGGACCCTCACTCTGTGAAGACTGTGTGTTGATCGGTTGTGCACCAACCTCCACACATTAAAAAAGGCTCATGCACAGGCGTCTTCCAAGAAAAATAAAACCCTTGGAAGGCCATCATACTCTGACAATGAGGGATCGTCTAAGTAAGTAAGACAATCTAGAAGATAATTGAATAAAAGCAGGAGTGATATTGTGGGCCATAGATTTTGGGAAAAACATTAAGTTAGATAATTGGAAATATTAATGCAAAGAGAATTAAAATTTTCCAGGATGTATTAGAGCGTGTACAAAATGTTTTATAGAAGCTATACAACACCTGAGATAATAGTTAAAATAGACAGATCTCATTGGGGAGATTGTTGGAGATGCTAAGTACAGAAAGGCACATTTGTTCATGCCTGGTGAACCTGTAAGTTGGTACAAACGTTTTGGGAAAAAGTGATTAAAGAAACAAATAATATGATCACTGAAAAGGTTAGGATAAATCTGTATTATTTATTTATTATTATTTCTAGCATTTTACCCCGCTCTTCTCAACCCCTGAGGGGGGACTCAGAGCGGCTTCCAAAAAGGCACAATTCGATACCCACACAGTAAAACACAGTATAAAACCCAACATTCAACAATAAAATACATTAAAATACAATTACATTAATACATCTTATGCATTCATTTATGTTAAAAACAGTGTTTTGTCCATAAAAAGCAATTGAGCCCTATTCAACAACTTTCCATCAAAATCCAATCTAAAATACTGCCTTGTGCTATTGTGCAAACGCCTGGTCCCATAGCCAGGCCTTTACTTTTTTCCTGAATGTCAGGAGGGATGGAATTGATCGCATACCGCTAGGGAGCACATTCCACAGACGGGGAGCCACCACCGAGAAGGCCCTCTCCCTCGTCCCCACCAACCACATTTGAGAAGTTTTTATTATTATTTATTTATTTATTAAATTTGATTTGCTATACCGCTCTCTCTGGTGCCCAGAGCGGTTTACAGAAGAGAAGCAAGCACATAAAATTCATTTAAAAATACAATTAAAATACATTAAAACACATTAAAAAATTTAAACCCCCCCTGTTGGGTTGGCGGGAGCGAGAGCAAGGCCTCCCCGGATGATCTTAACGTACGAGGTGGAACGTAGCGGCAGATGCGTTCGGACAAGTAAGCTGGGCCAGAACCGTATAGAGCTTTAAAGATCAAAACCAGCACTTTGAATTGAGCTCGGAAGTGGACAGGCAGCCAGTATTACCTGTATTATGTGTATTCAATTATCTTTAGATGTTTTCTTTCCCATATTCTGTGTGCCATTAATTCACGTAATAAAAACTTTTTAAAAAGATAATCTTTAGGGGTTGACCTGCAAATGCAAAATCAAAATACAACAGCCCCAAACCAGGATGGTGACACACATGCAACTAATACACAGGCTGTGCTGTCAAAAGGTAGATTTGAAAGTGTCCAAGCCTGGCATTTAAGCAGCTCATGCCAACTTTCACTTTCACGGTTTTCTTAACAAGCTGATGTGAAAGGGGAAAAGTCAATCTAGTAAGAGCAGAGGAATTGGAGGAGGTGAGGAATGAGGGTGTGCATGTGACACCTTACAAAGCAACCAGTCTTTTTTACCTTTGCCATATGACAAGTGTAGAGTAACAGGAGAAACTACTATGCCATTTTAGCAAATGCAGCCTTGAGTGTCTTCCACCATCCTGGTGCTCTGTCTACACAGGAATACACAGGAATTCCCAGGAATCTCAAAGCATAATAGCAGTTTTACAGATGCACCTTATGGAGTGGATGTTATTACGGATGCATCACTTGCATTTGTGCCCAAATGTGTTCAGTGGCACATACCCTCCAACTGTTCTGATATGTCAGAATGGTCAAATGTCCATCTTTCAGCTGCTTTAAAAATATCCCATTTTTGTTATCCTTGTTCCAATTTTCCCCTTCTTTCAATTGCTGCAAACTGAGTTCAAGGTGCAAAGCAGTTTGAGATCAATCTGAGGAAGAGAAGTAGAGTGTTTAGCTTGGGTAAAAGGAAGCTTCTCCAGTCCTTCTAAGCTGCTCTGTCTTTTTACATTAAACTGCCTTGACCACACTCTGGTATTGCTTGGTAATTCATATCCCAGTTTTCAGTGGTGAAAATACCAGAAATATGTGACGTAAAGCAGTGCTCCTATTGATACCAGGCAGGCTTGTGCATTTTGGGTGAATCACCATCCGTTTCTGCTTGCCAGATACTAGAATCCCCTCATATCTGTTTTCCAGTGTCTCCCAAAAATGGGCATCCTGCTGAATGGGCGTTTTCATTCAGTATCCGGGGGGGGGGGGGGGGAGTTCTTTTCAGCCCATTGGCTGCAATGGGGAACGTACAAGGCTCCTCTTTCCCCTGAGACCCTTTCCTTTCTTCTCTTCAAGGGAGCCTGGGTGTCAACAACAGGGTTAAGATAGCACCCTTCTTGGGACCCTTTCCTTTTTTCCCTTGAAGGGAGTCTGGGTGTCAGCAACAGGGTTAAGAAACATGCTCAGGTCCCCAACTCCCAGTCAGTCCCACTAAATAAAAAGAATCAGGAAAATAAAGGAAAATCAGAAAGACTCAACTATGATGCTGAATAGCGTGGGGGAGGAGCTGAGATCAGCTCCTGTTTGTTTTCATGTCAGGTGGGTTTTCGTACCAGGAGGGCAGTTACCATTACAAGCTCCCAAAGTACCAAAGGTATTGAAGGAAACTACATCTGCGCATAACTCTAATACCAGGGGTCTAACTGGAATTCTGTCAATCAATCCTAAAATTCCCAGCATTTCAATAAATCAAGGCTTGAGTTGAAAAAATAGGAAAATATCTTTTATGCATCAAAAAGAAAGGTAAAGTGACCAAACAATATAAGTATAGCAATTGTAAAAGTCCTAAGTGACAGGCTTCAACATCTTACTCACTGCAGTGATAGAAATCCGGAAGGAAAATTTCACTAAATTCTTATTGGGAGTAAATGCACTCATTTTGACACACACACAAACTGCACCTGGTTGATCCTATGTTGTTGTGGTCAGAAAATAAGAAAGTTACTTTTTGGGCATGTTGGCTGGACACAGGGGTTTAGAAATAATAGTCTACCAAGCAATTTTACCATGCTTTGATTTTAAGACTAAGAAATGTAGGTGTTAGCCCATATTTTCTGGTAATAAGAACATTATGAATGATTTTTTTTCACTTGGGGGGTAAATTTATTGGATCTAATTGCCATCCTAAACCAAAAAGAAGAGATGTATAATTTATTTATTTATTTATTTTTAAAATGTAAAAGTATCAGGCAACATTTTAGGACTTTGAGATCGATCATGTTGGAGAACTGGGATTCTTTCTCCTGTGTAAATATACGAATAGCTAGCTAGCTAAACAGTACTCTTTGGCTCTCCCGAGATAACACAATCCTTAAGAACTGCAGTGTTTGCACAGAGCATCAGAAAAGGTTTTGCTGTATAGAAATCCATGGGAATGGAATTAGTTGTTTTTGTTGTAATTGTCATGACACATGACATAAAGACTTTGCCTCTGTATTTCTAGATTAGCGACAATTCAATACGTTGCCCTGTCTGGACTTCTCATTTGTTGTAGGAACTGGAGAGAATTTTCTTCAGTTTGTATTTTGGTAAAAGCTTACAGAGTTTGCACTTCCTGAATCAATATATGAACCAGAATGTAGTAATCTGTTAATATTTGCGTTCCTCTGAATTTTGCAGCCCAGTTCTCACCCCCACCCCAAAAGGAAATACAAAATGTTTACATTATACATGTGTGTACATAGAAGTGTGTATATTAAGAGTATGTTCATGGGGAAAATGAATAAAAAAATAGCATTCCGTTGAGGAAATTATTTACAAACATATAGATATTGGGGAAAATGCTAACAAAAATGCACACACAATTTTTATACCTTGTTTTGAAGCAGGTAATTGGTATGGAAAAGGGATAAAACCAAGGTAAGATAGGAGAAGAGAAACTGGGAGAAATCACCATAAGTCATTGAAGTGCTATCACCATGATCACAAGTATACAAATTTGTATACCTTAGTCATGATATCGAAAAAGGTAACCACCGAATGATCTTGTCCTCAACATGAATGGCAATGAAGACTAGGGTTGCACACGGAACCATTTTCCTTTGTTTCATCCATTCTTTCGTTACCTTCGTTACCTTTGGGAGCACATAACGGGTACAAAATTCTCGGTACGAAAATCAGCTTGACATGAAAGCAAGCGGGAGCTGATCCTGGTTCCTCATCTCCTCCTTATGAACACATGGCACTCATGCCTCATTGCTTTGGAAAGAGTGTGTGTGTGGCATGCAGGCCCAGAAAGAGTGTCCCTGTGCCTGCTTGCAGCTGTGCACCTCCTCTAGAGTAAGAATGAGGACTTGCCTCCTTGCCTTGGAAAAAGAGAGTGTGTGTAGCGTGCAGGCCCAGAAAGCACATGCACCTGCCTGCAGCTAAGCACCTCCTCTGGAGTAAGAGAACTTGCCTTGGAAAGTGTGCAGGCCCAGAAAGTGCACACTCTTGCCTGCAGCCAGGTGCGTCCTCTAGAACATAAGAACATAAGAAGAGCCATGCTGAATCGGGCCTCAGCCCATCTAGTCCAGCATTCTGTGTCACACAGTGGCCCACTAGTTGTACACGGGGATCTCTAGCAGAAAGGAGGGCAAAACCCTCACCTGCTCCCGACCCCCCACAACCAGTACCCGGGGAAATCCTGCCTGCCTCAATCAACACAGAGGTGGCACTTGGATGTCCATTTCAGTAACTACGGATTCCCTTGGTATCCATGAATCTGTCTAATCCTGCCTTGAAGCTGTCCAGGCTGACAGCTGTCACAACCTCCTCTGGAAGTGAATTCCATAACCCAATGACCCTCTGGGTGAAGAAATATTTCCCTTTATTAGTCCTAACTTTCCTACCTTGGAGCTTTAGGGAGTGCCCCTAGTCCTAATGTTGTGTGACAGAGAAAATATTTTTTCTTTATTCACCTTTTCTATCCCATGCATGATTTTATACACTTCGATCAAGTCACCTCTTAAACGCCGTCTTTCAAGGCTGAAAAGACCAAGGCGTTGCAACCTGATTTCATAAGGGAGCTGCTCCATCCCTTGGATCATTTTTGTTGCCCTTCTTTGTACCTTTTCCAGTTCTGTTATATCCTTCTTAAGGTGCGGTGGCCAGAATTGTACACAGTACTCCAGATGTGGCCTCACCATAGATTTGTAGAGAGGCAATACAACATTAGCCGACCTATTTTCGATTCCCTTCCTGATCATGCCAAGCATAGAATTTGCTTTTTTCACTGCTGCAGCGCACTGGGTTGACATCTTCATTGAGCTGTCCACCAAAACCCCAAGATCCCTTTCCCGGTTTGTCTCAGAAAGCTTTGATCCCATCAGTTGATAAATGTATTTGGGGTTCTTTGCCCCAAAGAGTAAGAAACAGGTAAGAAGCCTTCTTAAAGCGTGCGCCTGCCTGCAGCTGAACATCTCACCTCTATAGTAAAACAGTCTACATGCCTGAAATGAGGGTAAGGGGAGCCTGGGGAGCCTGGGAAGCCTCCCCCACCCAATAGAAAAATGATCTTTTGGCATCCCAGAGCAAAAAGTGATACCTGCCCTCCCAAAAATGGGAACATACAAGAGTGGAATGGTGGCCATGCTGCAAAATGTAACAAAGTCCAAAATGTACAAAATACCTCTATTGGCCAATGAAAGAGCACAAAATACATCATGCAAACTTTCAAATCTTCACTGGCTTCTTCATCAGGCAAAAGATATTTTAAACAATCTCCCAGGAGAAGAAATATTAGAATGATTCTCAAGGGAAGTTACTAATCTCTTGCTAATGGAGCTGAAATTTTATTTTGTCATTTGCTGATAATTGCCATCAAACTGTGTTCGACTTGTGTCTACTCTGTGAATGAGAGATCTCAGAGTCCTCCTGTCATTGAGTACAACTCAGGTGTTACAGACTCAGGGCCATGGCTTCCTTGATTGGGTCTTTGCATCTGTAATATGGTCCTCCCCTTTTGTTATTGTCTTTGACCTTACAAAGTCGTCGTTGCCTTTTCTAGAGCGTCCTGTCTTCTCATAATATGGCCAAAGTAAGTTGGTCTCAGTTTGGGCTTCTGGGGATACTTCAGGTTTGATTTGCTCTAGAATCCAGTTATTTGTCTTTTTTCAGAGCTCTACTTCACCATAACATTTCAAATGAGTTGCTTCTCTTCCTTTCAGCTTCCTTCACTGTCTAGTTTTTACAAATATAGATAGAAATGAGAAATATGATGAAGTTGACAATCCTAGTTTATTTTATTGCACTTTGTTTCTGGTCCTTGTATGGCCCAAAACAGGAGTAGTTTTTGCCTGGCTTTGTCTCCCTTCAGAACAGCTGACCTAGGGTGTGTCCTTGGCCCGGTTCTGTTCAACATTTTTATTAATGACTTAGATGAAGGGTTAGAAGACATGATCATCAAAACTGGTAGAGAACACCAAATTGGGAGGGATGGCTTATACTCCAGAAGACAGGAGTAGTATTCAGAATGAACAGATTAGAGAGATGGGCCAAAACTAACAAAATGAAGTTCAGCAGGGACAAATGCAAGACACTCCACTTAGGCAGAAAAAAATGAATTGCAAAGATACAAAATCCAAGAAAGTCATGCTACCTCTCTATTCTGCCTTGGTCAGACCACACCTGGAAGACTGTGTCCAATTCTGGGCACTGCAATTGAAGGGAGATGTTGACAAGCTGGAATGTGTCCAAAGGAGGGAAACTAAAATGATCAAGGATCTGGAGAACAAGCCCTATGAGGAGCATGTTTAACCTGCAGAAGAGATGGTGGAGAGGAGACGTGATGATGTCCTTGTATATGTGAGGGGAAGTCATAAGGAGAAGGCTTGTTTTCTGCTGCCCTGGAACAATGGCTTCAAACTACAGGAAAGGAGATTCCACTGAACGTGAAGAACTTCCTAACTGTGAGAACTATTCAGCAGTGGAACTCTCTGCTCCAGAATATGGTAGAGGCTCCTCCTATAAAGGCTGTTAAACAGAGGCTGGATAGCCATCTGTCGGGAGGTGCTTTGAATGCAATTTTCCTGCTTCTTTGCAGGGGGCTAGACTGGTTGGCAAATGAGGTCTTTTCCAACTCTATGATTCTATGATACAAAACAATATCTGGTTTAAAATGTAAGTCTGTGACTTTATTATCATAGACCACATGTGTGTGGCTTTAGATACAAGGCTTGTGGATATGACGTTGGACTTTAAAATGTCCTTTACCCGCAGATCCACAAGAGCTGTTGGGTTGCAATACCCATTATCCTCATTCCACATGGCAGATAATCAAAAGTGATGGGAGTTGTAATTCAGTAACATCTGAGGACCCGAACTGGGTAAAAACTAAAGAGCATCAAACACCATGTATCCATGGTATTCCCTGTCTATGGATTTAGTGGCGCTTTGAAGGCAACCATAAGGCTGATGTTGCCCTCAAGGAAAGTCAGTTTGACACTCCTGTCATAGAGCAAGGAAGTAATACAGATGAGAGTGCAACTTGGCGAATTGGTTTATAGGTATTTTTAACTTATATGTATTTTAACATATTGTATTGTTATGTTTTAAAACTGATATTAATTGTCTTGCATTGAATTCTTGCTGTTAGTCGTCCTGAGTCCCTCCACGGAGGTAGAGAAGAATGGGATATAAATAAATAAATAAATAATAAATAAAGGCACAGAACTGAAAAGGTCTCGAGACAAGATGGAGAAAAAAGGAAAGCTCCTCATTGCTAGATTTATCTGCAGTAAAGGTGTTTTAAAGGAAGAGGCAGGATTTTCCCAGTGCAAGTCTTCAATTTTATCTGTGTTTCCGTCAAGAGCACAGGTACATCTTCAAGCGAATTTGCTTGCTCCCTGCTTTGTTTGAGAGGGTCAACCTCCAAGCTATTTGCACTTCGAGCTGTTCTAACAGCCAGCCTGTTTTATCAGCCAGCCCTTGCTTGGCAAAACAGACCCCTTTTCTCTGCTCTCCACTTGACTTTCTGGGGCACTGCTGAGGGTGGGGTAATCGGGCAGGGTGGGAAGTTGACCTTATGGACACCATGGAGACAAAACCAGAGGCCTCGGCCGGTGAAGGATAGACAAACACCAACCCACAGAGAGAACATCCCAGAAGACTTAGAAATCTTTCTAAGAGGATGTTGCATAGTAACTGGGGAGAGATTCTTCCCTTCTTTTAATTTATGTCCATGTCATTGGTCACATAGAATATGGCTTTTCCTTCATTTTTATAGTCAAAGAGAATATGTTTTTTAATTAAAAAGATGCAGCAACAAAACAACTATGCAATTCTGGAGGAATCCCGGGTTTTCTTTCTATTAGGTTCTATTGCTTTCCATTCTAACCTGGTCTCATAACTGCAGACGTTCCAACCAGACTCTGTTGATATGCTTTTAGTAATCATCTCTATTGTGACCTAAAAATAAGCAGACGCTAAAACTCTTAAAAGAATACTGTCAATGGCACTTCATTCAGGGTGAATGGGAGTTTAACCTGTTACTTATCCCATTTTTCTTGTAATCTAGTTGAAGATCTATCTTACGTCATTAATCAGAATGGAGACTGCAGTCAAGATATGTGAAGAAGAGCAGGACTTGGAAGGACAGCAATGAAGGAAACTAGACAAGACCTTGAATGTCAAGATGAATAATTAAAATACTAAAGTTAAGATGGCCCATGCCATCATATTTCCCATTTCTAGGTAATGTTGTGGGAGCTTGACAATTCTTTTTTTCCATGTCAGGAGCAACTTGAGAAACTGCAAGTCGCTTCTGGTGTGAGAGAACTGGCCATCTTCAAGGACGTTGCCCAGGGGACACCCAGGTGATTTGTTGTTTTATCCTCCTTGTGGGAGGCTTCTCTCATGTCCCCTCACGGGGAGCCGGAGCTGACAGAGGGAGCTCATCCACGCTCTCCCAGGATTTGAACCTCCGACCTGTTAGTCTTCGTTCATACCGGCACAATGGTTTAACCCACTGTGCCACCAGGGACTCCTGCAGCTGGACAATAAAGAAAGCTGATTGGAAGAAAACCTGTTCATTTTAAATCTGGTGCCAGAGAAGAGATAATATAGACTGCTGAAAAAACAAATCAATGTCCATATGATTCTATTTATGTATTTATTTATTTATTTACTCTACTTCTATACCGCCCCTCTGAGCCCGAAGGTGACTCGAGGCAATGTACACATGGCAAGAACTGCCCAAGATAAATACATCAACAGTTACTAACACAATCATATCATATACAAATTAGCAATTAAAGTTAAAACACAATATCAGCGTCTCATTATTAAGTCGATTTTCAATTGCGTCGTCGTTGTTCCTTAGGTCTCAATGTAATAATCATACTACATTTGTAAATGCCCGGTCAAACAGCCAGGTCTTGACCTTCCTGTGAAATGTCAGGAGGGAGGGGGCTGATCTGATGTCACTAGGAAGGGCATTCCAAAGCCGAGGAGCCACCACTGAGAAGGCCCTGTCTCTCGTCCCCACCAATCGTGCCTGCGAAGCAGGCAAGACCGAGAGCAGAACCTCTCTGGATGATATTAAACATCTTGAAGGTTCATAGGGAGAGATGCGTTCAGACATGTAAGTTGGACCAGAACCGTTTAGGGCTTTAGAGGCTAAAGCCAGCACTTTGAATTGAGCCTAGTAGCATACTGGTAGCCAGTGGAGCCGGTGCAACAGAGGTGTTGTGCGCTCCCTGAGTGCCGCTCCTGTTATCAACCTGGCTGCTGTCCGTTGGACCAGTTGAAGCTTCCAAACAGTCTTCAAAGGCAACCCCACGTAGAGAGCGTTGCAGTAATCTATACGGGATGTAACCAGAGCGTGGACTACCGTGGCCAAATAGGACTTCCCAAGGTCTATGACTTATATTGAAGAAACCAAGAAACATTAAGAATCATCTGGGACAGGGCGCAGAGTATTTATTTGTATATTAGATGCCTTATTCTAAGACAATGGTCCCCAACCAGGCATGTAGCCAGGGGGGGGGCTAAGGGGGGTTCAGCCCCCCCCCCCGAAATTCTCAGGGTGGTCCCGCGAAAAGGCCTTACTGGTACATTATTTAAACTGTTATGTTTATTCATATCATGATCTGATCACCATGCTCATTATATCCCACATTAATGAGGTTATTGGGATAACAATACAAAAGGTTTGCTAGGGTAGACCCTCTTCCACCCAGTCTCAGCCCCCCGAGCCAAACTCACCCCGAATCAAAATCCTGGCTACGACCCTGTCCCCAACTGTTGGTCCTTCAGGTGTTTAGGACATCAGCTCCCAGAATTCCTGACAATTGGCCAAGTTGGCCGAGGATTCCTGGAGCAGAACCACTGGTTAGGAAACAATGGGACATCTTTCTGCTATCTTAGAGTAGTTCTGTCATTCTCATAATCCACAAGGATTGGGACAGATAAGGTTAAACATGCAATAAATCTGGAGGGTATACATTTAGGGCATGCTGCTGTTTTGTTTTATAACCCAATTAGAATGTCAGCTAATTATGCCTTCCCTGTCTTATTTAGCTGTTCTCCTATTCTAAGTATGATTTTCTCAATTTACTTCAAATGTGTCTCCCACCAGAGTTCTTTGGCCCCATTAGAAACTACAATTATTTACAGAAGGACTAAGTGAAAGAGTGTAGTGATTTTGAAGAGCAATGCAGAAAACATATCATTTTCCTGAAGGATGAGATACCGTCCAAAGAATTTCAGTTATTCTCAAAACATAGTACAGTTGCATCCTAGGAAATGATCCCATGATGCCACATCACAGGTGGTTGTTGAAATCAGAAGAGTGGGGAAGGAGAGACAAAAAGGGCCTTCATAAATAGGAAAGGCAACAGGAAGACATCTGAAGTAAATTGTGTAACTGGCAAACTGCTCCAGCTTAATCATGTTCCAAAAAAGAAAAATAGCGCTGAAAACACATCCCTTTACGAAATGTGCCAAAAATAGTCCTTTGTGAATAGGACAAATATTCTAGGAACAAAGATACTAATGACCACAAAAGCACTTGTTCTTAAATGGGTAGCAGCTTTTAATTTGGCATCATTCTTCCAGAGGTGACTTATCTGAACACCCAATTTCAGTTAGCGCAAATCACAGATGTCATTCTTAAATGACAGTGCAATAGAAAACAATTCACCACTCCATGACACCACTAGCTGCTGGTGTGTTTCTCAGTGAAATTTAAGTATACCCTAAAGCAGTGTTTCTCAACTTTCCTAATGCCCCGACCCCTTAATACAGTTCCCCATGTTGTGGTGACCCCCAACCATAAAATTATTTTCGTTGCTACTTCATAACTGTAATTTTGCTATTGTTGTGAATCATAATGTAAATATCTGATATGCATGATATATTTTCATTAACTGGACTAAATTTGGGACAAATACCCAATATGCCCTAATTTGAATACTGGTGGGGATGGGGAGGGATTGATTTTGTCATTTGGGAGTTGTAATTGCTGGGATTTATAGGTTACCTACAATCAAACAGCATTCTCAACTCCACCAATAATGGAATTGAACCAAACTTGGCACACAGAACTCCCATGACCAACAGAAAATACCAGAAGAGTTTGGTGGGCATTGATCTTGAGATTTGGAGTTGTAGTTCACCTACATCCAGAGAGCATTGCAGACTCAAACAATGATGGAACTGGACCAAACTTGGCACAAATACTCACTATGCCCAAATGTGAACACCAGTGGAGTTTGAGGAAAATAGACCTTGACATTTGGAGTTGTAGTTGCTAGGATTATAGTTCACCTACAATCAAAAAGCATTCTGAACCCCACCAATGATAGAATTGGGCCAGACTTCCTACAAAGAACCCCCAAGACCAACAGAAAATACTGTATTTTCTGGTTGTCTTTGGCAACCCCTCTGACACCCCACTTGCAACCCCCCCCCCCAGGGGTCCCAACCCCCAGGTTGAGAAATGCTGCCCTAAAGGCACCATATATTGTCTGTTCTTAGAAGCCAAGCAGGATCAGCCCTGGTTAGTATTGGATAGGAGATACCAAGGTCTCTTCGACATTGCAGTATCTGATCCCAAATTATCTGCTTTGAACTGGATTGTATGGCAGTGTAGATCCAGCCCAATAAATATTGGATAATGTAGATTCTGGGAAGAAGGAACTGGTAAAACCACATCTGAGTACACTTTGCAGAAGATAACCTATGAAATTCATGAGATCACCATGAAATAAGAGGTGACTTGAAGGCACATATATCATGTCAATCTTGCTCAGACTTTATCGTCAGCATTGGAGGTCTTCCTCCTAGCAGGACCCCTACCATCACTATGTGACACCATCACTATATGACCAATGAGGGGATCTTTTCTTTTACATGTAGAATATCTTTCTTAGAGAAATCTACTAAGGCAGTGTTTCTCAAACTGTGCTCCTCCATGTGTTTTGGACTTCAACTCCCACCATTCTTAAAAGATGGTAAGCTGGCTGGGATTTTTAGGAGCTGAAGTCCAAAACACCTGGAGAAGAACAGTTTGAGAAACACTGCACTAAGGTATCTTCAGAACAATGGGAAGGCATTTACATATTTTACCTGTTGAATCATTGGTTTTAATGGCCCACTATCACTAGTTGAATAAAACTCCAAATTATTTGATGCATAATGTATTGTCGAAGACAATGTTTGAATCTTTAAATTCAAATGGTTACACAGAATACAATGTGGTGGCATTTTTCTTTTCTTTTTTTCAGTTGTGTTAAGAGCAAGTCATCATCCCCCCCCCCCCCATACATGGGAATGAAATATGGGGAGGAGGCTCTGTATTCAGTGTGTACGAAATCTTTCCTGGTCTACCCCAGTGATTCCCAAATGTAATCCTTCAGGTATTTTGGGCTTCAGCTCTTAGGCTGGATCAACACTACCACATAAAATCCAGATTATCTGTTTCGAACTGGATTTTATGGCAGTGTAGAAGGGGCCTTAGAATTCCTGACCATTGGTCCTGGGAGGTGAAGTCTAAAAATACCTGGATACACAAAGGTTGATGAAATGAGAAAAACAGATGCCAGGAGAAGCTGCAGCAGTTTACTTTTGCCCGAGCCTCAGCATTTCCAAGTACTGCTTTAACGTTCTAAATAGTACACCATGTTGTATTTCTAACCACAAAAAGCACATTGTTTCACTATGTTGCTGCTGTTATTGTTTCTTTGTTAATCTAGTTTCCGTGGGTGCATATAATGCAAATGTGGGGTAAGCATAATTTTAATAAATCGGTCAATTTACCTTCCATTTTAGACAATGGCAGAACTTGTTTAATTCCTCCAGATTTGTTTGATGATGAATGTGTCACTGTTTTCGCTCCATTGCTCAGCAACCTCTTGTCCCTTTTGCAATGTTTGAGGAGAGCAATAAAAATGCCGCAGTCTTTCTCCTTCTCAATACTCTTCCTTTGTATCCGTACAATTCCCACAACCTGTAGGAGTCGTGATGACCCAACTCTGCAACAAGCCAGCCATTGAAAACTCACATGCTTGGACAACAGAGTGCCAAAAACATTAACTTTGTGAATCATGTTGGATTGAGAAGTTTCATGTTTCTTGGCAGAAACCAGTCTTTTGTTACTTTGAAAGGTTGAAGTCTGTGGGTCTCAATCTTAGAGGTGAAGATGACTGCATAAAAGCAACACATTTGAAGTATCAAGACCAGACCCACCATTGGGTGAAATGAGTTTGCATTTTAGGCAGCTTATTGTGCATGTCACGAAAGGGTAGCAATTATGTGGCAATTACTGTATTCTTTCTGACAGTGTGAATATGGTGATGTGCTTGTAGAATTTTCTATTTCATGGGCAAAATAACTTAATTCATTATAGATAATGTATATTCATTGACTTGCGACTTCATCACACGGGCTTTATCATGTCGTAGGATACTGAGAGCACAGTTCCTGGATGGAGCCTGCCAGATTCCTTCACACAACACACAGCTATGTCCAGTGGGGCTCCATCTATGAACTGTGCTCTCAGCATCCTATGATAGAACAAGGAGAATATGGGAGGGGGAATCCAGGCAGCAACACTTTTTCCATATGATGGGGCAGGCAGCATTGCAGGGGATGTGGGCCATGGAGTGACAGATTGCACCGCTGCCCCATGGATTTGCCTCAATGCCTGGCAAATCCCCTCGCTGTTGCTCATGTTAAGAAACTAAATGTGATGAAGTCCTTGCATGAACTGTGGAGACTTTTTTAAAAAGGCATTAGGTAACAAGCTAAACATGAATCAAGAATGTGATATGGTAGTCAAAAAACTATTTTTTAAATCTAGGCTGCATTAACAGGAATATACTGTTTAAGTCAGGTGAAGTATCTATTCAGCTTAGGATATACCTCATCGGGTATATAAGAATATTAAAATGAGTAATGATATGATAGCCATCTTTAAATATCTGAAGGGATGCCTTGTGGGGGTCAGAACAAGCTTGTCTTCTGCAGGTTCCAAAGATTAGGATTATTTATTTATTTATTTATTATTTTATTTTATTAAATTCGACTTGCTATACCGCTCTCTCTGGAGCCCAGAGCGGTTTACAGAAAGTGAAGCAGACATAGAAGGTACATTAAAATACAGTTAAAAATACATTAAAACACATTAAAACAATTTAAAGCCCCCCATAAAAATGTGGCAGGCCAAAATTAAATAGTGGCATGTCAGGCGGAACCATGGACAACAGTATAGAGGCCAATTGGCTAAGGGCCAAATGCCATTCTAAAAAGCCAAGTTTTTATAGCTCTACGGAACGGCAGGAGGGCCCGAATGGCCCGGATCTCCTCGGGAGGCCGTTCCACAAAATTGAGCGGCTGCAGAGAATGCTCTCCGCCGTGTGGTGGCCAGTCTGCAGACTCCGATGCTGGGCACCTCCAACAAGTTGAGCCCCTCGGAACGCAGTGATCTCCCAGGCACATAAGGGGTAAGTCGCTCCCTCAGGTACACTGGCCCCAAACTGTACAAGGCCTTAAAAGTTAGAACTAATACTTTGAAGATGACCCAGAATTCAGTTGGAAGCCAGTGCAGCTCGCGCAAGAGTGGAGTCACGTGGTCAGATCTTAAGGCTCCTGAGAGCAGGCGGGCTGCAGCGTTCTGCACCAGCTTAAGTTTCTGGATCACCGACAAGGGTAGGCCAATGTAAAGCGCATTACAGTAATCAAGCCTCGAGATGACCGTGGCTTGGATCACCGTGGCTAGGATATAAGCAAATAGATTCAAATTACAAGAAAAGAGATTCCACGTAAGCACGGAGAAGAAATTCTTGACAGTAAGAGATGTTCAACCATGGAATATCCTGCTGAGAGAATGGTGGACCTCTTTTGTTTGTTTGTTTGTTTGTTTGTTTATTTAAAACATTTATATTCTGTGCTTCTCAACCCTCGAAGGGGGACTCTGGGTGGCTTACAATTGGCAATCATTAGATGCCAACAAAGAACTATTACAACACAACAATTAACATAAACAGGTCAACAACACTAAAATACATTAAAAATAATGGTCCTTAAAATATTAACACAACCAAGCCTGAGTGCACAAATCCAAATCATAGTCTAGAGTTCCAGTCCAAGGTCTTTTCATTGATAAGCTGTCTAAATGCTTGGTCCCAGAACCAAGACTTGAGTTTTATTCCTGACTAGCTTGGGGACCCGGCCCTGCCCGGGTTATTTGAGAAGCGCAGCAGGATGTAGAGTGGGTCATGGGGGCTCTGTGTGCCAAGTTTAGTCTTGATCCATCATTATTGGGAGTTGCAGTGGTATCATGAAATTACTGAAGGTAGTGCAAGTCCCATCATCTCTGTGTGTCCCCCCCCCCCCAAAGTGTAGTAGGATGTAGATTGGGTCATGGGGGCTCTGTGTGCTAAGTTTGGTCTGTATTGGTGAATGGATGTGGGATGCATTGTTTTTCGGAAGTGAGTGAAGGTACTTCAAGTCCCATAATCCGTGGTCCGTCTCACAGTAAACTGCACCAGGCTGTAGAGTGGGTCATGAGGGCTCTGTGTGCCAGATTTGGTGTTGATCAGTCATTGGATTAGGTTTGTAGCAGGATTGGGAAGTGAGGGAAGGTACTGCAAGTCCCATCATCCATGTTCTGTCCCCCTCCAAACTTCAGTAGGATGTAGAGTGGGTCACTGGGGCTCTGTGTGCCAAGTGTGGACTTTCTCGGTGTTTGTTGGGGACCACAGTGGTCTGTGGGAACAGAGGGGTGTAAAAGTACTACAAATCCCATCATCCATTGTCAGTCCTCCCCCCCCAAACCTCACCAGGACGTGAAGGCAGTCATGGGGGTTATGTATGGCAAGTTTGGTCTCGATCAGTGATTGGATGAGGGTTGCAGCGGACTTGGGAAGTGAGTAGAGGCACTTCAAGTCCCATCATCCATGGCCCACCCTCCTCCGAACTGCACCAGGAAGTAGAGTGGGTCATGGGGGCTGTGTGTGCTGAGTGTGGTCTGTATTGGTCCTTTTTGGTGGCCTCAGTGGTCTGTGGGAACCAAAGTCTTGGAAAGTACTACAAATCCCATAATACGTGGGTCATGTCATAGGGGGTTATGTGTACCAAGTTTGGTGCAGGTCCATCACCCGCGCTGGTCGCTGTGGCCTGTGAAAGTGGCTGCCACATATCCGCCCTGGCCTGTGAAAGTGGCTGCCACATATCCGCCCTGGCCTGTGAAAGTATACCGGTGTAAAACAGAAAGGAGTAAAAAAAATGGAAAAGGCCTGCATGGAATTAGCAGTAAGGTCCAATGAGGCTGGGTGAGGGGGCTTTGGGCCAGAATTATTTATATAAGCATTAAAAGGCATAGAGAAAGGTATTTATTGTTTTCTCTTGTGTCTTTTGAGTGAAGTAGGGCCTTACCTTGTAGAGTGACAGTGCCTGTTCTAAAGATCCTGTCAGAAGCTGCCTTTCTCTGACACTGTGTTGAAGAGGGAAGATGGATGCCTCTTTTGGGCCTATCTGGGAGAAGGGATTTGTAGGGGCTACAATGTTTTCTGGGAAGTGAATTGGGATGCAAATCCCATCATTCGTCGGCCATCCTGCCCTAAACTCTATTTTGGGGCCTGTAATGTTATGGCCTGCTATTGGTAACTTTAAAAGGGTGCATGGCAGGCAGCCGTTTTCTAAAAGCTGAGGGGGAGGAGAATACAGAAATCCATTTTGTTTTCACAGAGCCAAGTGGGGAGGGAATGTTGATGGTGCATTTTTCCCCTCAGTGGGAAGAAATCCTGTTGTTTGAATGTAGAGGCCTGGATTCTGGGATGCTGGCTTTTTCCCCCTCAGTGGGAAGAAATCCTGTTGTTTGAATGTAGAGGCCTGGATTCTGGGTTGCTGGCTAATCAGTGGCTATCAATGCCCTCTGTCTGGTGCCTTAGAATTTTGGAGTGGCAAGGCTGTCCAATCAAAGGACTTTATGCAACTAGCTGCCACATATCCGCCCTTCCGCCCTCCGCATACACACATACACACATACAAACATTCCATTTTATAAAGGTATACAGATGGGAGGAGAGATGGAGTCGCCCTGATTTCACTGGGGAGTGCAATCCACAGACGGGTGGCCACCACCGAGAAGGCCCTGTCTCTCATCTCCACCAGTCACACTTGCAATGGTGGCGGGATCAAGAGCAGGACCTCCCTCGACAATTGTAAACTCCGAGGTGGGTCATAGAGGGAGATACATTCGGACACGTAAACTCTTTGGAGGTCTTTAAACAGAGGTTGGATGGCCATTTTTCAAGAGTACTTAGGTTGTGTATTCCTATATAGCAGAAGGTTGGTCTAGACGACTCTTGGGATGCTTTCAAAGCCTATGAATTTGTGTTTCATTTCATGCTACAAAAATGTCTTAGACTGGCCATGTTTAATAAGAAAGCTGAGATTCAATAGGGTAGTACAGATCTTTCCATGTGGGGTTCTGTACAGCCCTGTGCAATATTGCACAGCTGAAACAAGATACCAAATATATAACCAAATGCACAATCAAATATGCATCCATGCACACTGTGCAGCCATGCACAATGTACATCGATGTGGAATGACACTGCATGTGAACCTTCGCTTTTACAACCTTATGCTAAATGTAGGCTTTTGCATTAAAAATACCCAATTGTTTCTGTAGAGGAATTTATGCCTGCCTAAGACTCAACAGGATTCAGCCATATTATATATTTAAAGTGATTAAAATAACAAAGCCTATACTATTGTTTTGCAAACATTAAAAGACTGGCTGAAGTTAAGACAACGCCTGCATTGTATTGAGAAGGTACATAGTGATAGGTGGTGAGTGGCACATGCTCCAAGGATAGGCTGCATGACTGAGTAAAATTCAAACAACCCATAATTGATTCTAACAGAGGCTGAACACTGCTCACATATGGCCACCCAATGCATTTGTTCCAGCAGGAGAAAAACTCAATTCAAACATACAAGATTGTGATGGGGAGCATACCTGACAGCTTTTTGGTCTTAATGGACTACCCTGGAACTATCATAGAATCATTGAGTTGAAAGAGACTTTGTGGGCCATCCAGTCCAACCCCCTGCCAAGAAGCAGGAAAATTGTATTCAAAGCACCCCTGACAGATGGCCATCCATCCTCTGTCTAAAAGCTTCCAAAGAAGGAGCCTCCACCTCACTCCAAATCAGAGAGTTCCACTGCTGAACAGCTCTCACAGTTAGGAAGTTCTTCCTCATGTTCAGGTAGAATTTTCTTTCCTGTAGTTTGAAGCCATTGTTCCACATCCTAGTCTCCGGGGCAGCACAAAACAAGCTTGCTCCATCCTCCCTATGACTTCCCCTCATATATTTATACATGGCCCTCATCATGTCTTCTCTCAGCCTTCTCTTTTGCAGACTAAACATGCCCAGCTCTTTAAGCCGCTCCTCATGTTCTCCAGACACTTGATCATTTTAGTCGCCCTCCTCTGGACACAGTCCAGTTTGTCAACATCTCCCTTCAATTGCAGTGCCCAGAATTGGACACAGTGCAATTCCAGAATAGATTCCAGAATAGAGAGGTAGCATGGCTTCCCTGGATCTAGACACTAGACTCCATTAATGCAAGTCAAGATCCCATTGGCTTTTTTTTTGCCACCGCATCACATCGTTGGCTCATGTTCGCCTTCCTGCCCACGAGGACCTCAAGATCTTTTTCACACATACTGCTGTTGAGCAAGGCATCATCCCCCATTCTGTATCTTTGCATTTCATTTTTCTGCCTAAGTGGAGTATCTTGCATTTGTCCCTGTTGAACTTCATTTTCTTAGTTTTGGCCTATCCCTAACCTGTTGAGATTGTTTTGAATTCTGATCCTGTCTTCTGGAGTCTTGGCTATCCCTCCCAATTTGGTGTCGTCTGCAAACATGATGAGGGGTGGGCGTGCCTTCTTCTACCTGGGGTGTTTTTATCTTTTGTTCTTTATGCTGTATTTGTTTTATATTGTTGCCCTCAGGAGCCTGTTTGGACTTCAACTCCCAGAAGTCCCAAAATCCTAAGAGCTGGTAAACTGGCTAGGATTTCTGGGAGTTGAAGTCCAAAACACCTGGAGGGCCAGTAATTGCCCACCCCTGTAACCTTCATCTACATAATTAATAAAGATGTTGAATTAAAAAACTAAAAGCTACAATGAATAGTTATCCTAAAACTACTGCAATGATATTGTCTTTGCAGACTTCTCATATACTGCTGAAGCCAAGAGATCCAAGTTGTGCTGCCATATTCAGAGGGCTGTTTAGCACAAGGTTGACAGGCTTTTTTCCCTTGAGGGCCACAAGCAACAATTCATGTTCATGGTAGAAACTAAATCTTTTCCCACAGGAACTTCAGCAATTGTTGCTTGTCACACAATCATCCATCAATTGACACCTGCTGAAATATCTTTTCCTGTACGAACATTGAAGACACAGAAGCCATCTCCAGTTTTCACTCTGCCAACCTTATATTATCAGACATTTTAAAAATGCAGGCAATATTATTCTTTCATATCTTCTCTCTCCATGCCTACAAGTCAAGTCTTCTGTGTGGATTTTCTATACACAGTTAATAACTTGATCTGGATCAAAAGTGGATCTTTTAGAAACATTACATTGACTTTTCCTGATTACACAGGTAATCTGCTTTCATCTCGATGTTCAATGAGAGGCTGAGCTTCTCGTATGCTTCTGCAAAGATGTTTAGCGTAGCTTGTAGGTCTTCTGAATGCGCACAGACTACGTTATCATCAGCATATTGGAGTTCTATAACAGAACTTCCAGGAGTCTGTTCCAGCCAATCCCGCTGCAATACCAGAAATACAGCTTAATGGTGTAACATTAGAAAATGTTGAACATTTCCTTTACCTTGTCAGCCACCTCTTCACAAAAGTCAACATTGACATTGAAATACAACACCTCTTGAGCTCTGCAAATGCAGCATTTTGCTGAATAATGCAGAGATTGGCACAGCCGTAGGGAGACCAAGATGCTTGTTTATAAAGCTATTGTCCTTCCAAACCTGCTATATACCTGCAAAATGTGGACTGTCTACAAACGTCACACTCAACTCCTGGAACAATCCCATCAGTGTTGCCTCAAAAAAAATCCTGCAAATTTCTTGGGAAGACAGGCGGACAAATGTCAGTGTGCTGGAAAAAGCAAAGGCCACCAGCATTGAAACAATGCTCTTATGTCATCCACCCGGCATAGAGCCTTTTCTGTGGTGGCACCATCAATTTGGAATATTCTTCCAATGATGGCAAGACCTACCATCATTCCGCAAGGCCTGCAAGACTCATCTCTTCCGGTTAGCATTTGACTGCTAAATTGTATAACTATTTTTGCCAATTTTAAATGCTGTTTTGATTGTATTATGTTTTATGTGATTGTGAGCCACTCCAAGCCTTCGGGGAGTGGCGCCATCAGGGCCGGCCCCGCCCATTACGCCGACCACGCGGCCGCGTAGGGCGACATCCCTGGAGAGGGGCATCGCCACCTGGAGGGGCGCCGCCCCGCCGCCACAGCCAGCTGGGCTGGAGGCGTGCTCGGGAGCCAGTGCGGCCCGCGCCACACCTCCAAAGCCGGCGGTGCGGAGGAATGGGGTGGGGAGAGGGGACTCATGGGGCGAGCGCCCGGAACCGAGGAGAAGCAGGAGGAGGGGGAGGCCACAAGGGTGACCCCCCTTGCCCTCCTCTGCCGAGGAGGCAGTGCGATGCAGCAAGGACGCCCGGAAGGAGAGACGCCGGAGGGAGGGAGGGAAGGAGGAAGAGGCCGCCTCCTCCTTCCCTCCCTCCCTCCCTCCGGCGTCTCTCCTTCCGGGCGTCCTTGCTGCATCGCGCGGCCGGCGAGGCCTTCCTCCCGTTCCTCCTCCTTGGCAGAGGCGGCGAGGAAGTGACATCACGCAGAGGGGGGCGAGGGGGGCTGGCTTTGGCGTCCCTGTGGCCCCTCCCCCTCCCCGCCTACATTCATTCAGCAGGGAAGAGGAAGATGCGCCTCTGGCCCTCCCGGGGGCGCTGCTGCTGCTGCCGCTGCTGGGGGAGTCTCCGTGGGGGCCGCCCTCGTGGCCTCCCCCCTCCTGCTCCTCCTCGGGTCCGGGCGCCCGCTCCATGAGTCCCCTCTCCCCTCCCCATTCTTCCACGCCGGCGCGCTCGGGAGCCAGTGCGCATGCGCGAATTTCCGCGCATGCGCAGGCGCAGCCAGGAGCCGCCGGGGGGCGCAAAAATAATGTTCGCCTATCCCCCCGGGAGAGCTCGGACCGCCCCTGGGCACCATACAAGTTTAAATAATAATAAATATATAAACTCTGCTCAATCACCATATCCCATCTCCCAACTTAAGAACGGGAAATGAAATGTCGGCGGACAGGAAAAGAGATTTAAAGATGGACTTAAAGCCAACCTTAAAAACTGCAGCATAGACACTGAGAACTTAGAATTCTTGGCCCTTGAGTGCTCTAACTGGAGGTCAGCTGTTACCAGCAGTGCTGCAGAATTTGAAGAGACACGAATGGAGGGCAAAAGGGAGAAACATGCCTTCGGAACCACCTTCCACCTGAAAACCAATGTCCTCACTGTGGGAGAACATGCGGATCAAGAATAGGGCTGCACAGCCACCTACAAACCCACCGCAAAGACACTACACTTGGAGGACCATCATCCTCAGGCTATGAGAGATCACCTAAGAACAAGTTTCATCATTACCAAAATTCCAGGTTTAAGGTGCCCGTTTTCTCCCAACCACTCTTTTCTTGGACATTATAGTTATATTTCTGTATTAAATGATCTGGCCTGGAAAATATGTTATAGGGACTATATTGGCCTTTCTAGCTGTTTTGGGGGGGGGGATTATAGTGCCCCAAAAGAACTTTCTCCAGTTCTGCTCAAGATAGCTTTAGATGGGATTTTCCTGGCATCCACTTGCTCAGCTTTTCTTGGATCTGCCATTTCTGAATGGCAGAGTCTGCCACGAAGATGCTGTCTGTCACCCCCATGCTGTTTCTGCTGGCATTTCTCGCTCAGACATAGCAAGAGTGTGAGCAAAAACTCACCCACTTGCGACACAAATAAAGCCAGGCACTTTCTGAAATGTCATGCACTCTCCAAAAATGTTATGAATTCATGGCATATGAGGCTTGCTCCCATGGTGCAAAAGGGTTTGTTTTAAGAACAAAATGAGTATACTACTTGTGTTCATAAGTCCTTCCTCCCGTCAAACAGGCTTCCAAAGGCAACTAGCATTTTAAGTTTGGAGTGGAGAAGTCTACCAGTTTGCTTTTTCTCTTATTCACGTTTTTCTTCTAATGTCTAATTCATTCATTTCCAAATCTGAAGTCACTGGAAAATGTTATAAGTTCTCCCAGAACAATCTAGAACACATTTCTCTCTAGTTTTCACCAGCCAAGTTAAATAATAAGCGCAGCTCTTTTTAATGTGGCAAGGATTGCATTATACCTACCTACCTGCCACATCGTTGTTTGGGGGTCACTCAGAAAAAGAAAAGTGCCTTCCTAATTTGCAATCACATGGGCGAATCGGACTTAAACCAACTGCACATAGAATTAATGCAGTTTTGACACTGCTGTATTTATTTATTTATTTATTTCGACTTGTTAGGCGCCCACTCCCGGTAGGCTTGGGCCGACTTACATAGGTCAAAGCATTATAAAACATTATAAAACACAATAAAACACAATAAAAACAATATGCAACAGCAACCAACATCTAGCACAGTAAAATATGCATATTCATACGCTTTAACTGCCATAACTCAATGCTATGGAATCATGGGAGTTGTAGTTTGGTGAGGCACCAACACTCTTTAGCAGAGAAGGCTAAAGACTCTGTAAGACTACAGTTCCCACAATTCCATAACAATGAGCTATGGCAGTCAAAGCCATGTCAAACTGTATTAATTTTCGTGTAGATCCACCCATAGACATTTAAGAATGAAGTAGTCAGTTTCCTGGGCTTACTTAGACAATTCCATCATTCATGAGGAATGGCCTGATCGGAACCTGCCTATATTCATGACCACATCTTCCCTTACAAACCCACATAGTCTCTTAAGATCTTCTGGGGAGGCCCTGCTCTTGGTCCCACCACTGTCACAGGCACATTTGGTGAGGACGAGAAACAGGGCTTTCTCAGTGATTGCCCCCCAGTTATGGAACTCCCTTCTTGACAATATTAGATCAGGCCCCTCCCTCCTGTCCTTCAGAAGGATGGTGAAGACCTGGCTGTGGGATCAAGCCTTTGGAGCAGTGCAATGAGGCAATAATAGAATAATGTCCTGAGATGGTTTGTAAGGAACTGATTTTAAAGTGGATATAAGTAATTTTAATGTTTGTATATATTTATGGTTTTACGTCCCGGAATTGAGTTTTTGCCGTATATATGTTGTACTCTACCCTGGGTTCCCTGCAGGGTGAAAGGGGCTGAGGCTCTCCTCTTGCTCCCACCCCTGTCTCATGTACGGTTGGTGGGGATGAGAGAGAGGAACTCCTCCGTGGTGGAAATCCCTTCCCAGGGAGATTAGGCTAGCATCCACCCGATCCAGTTTCCACAAAGATCTAAAGACATGGATGTTCTGCTGTGATTTTGGCTAGACAATTCCCTAAATAGCTGGCCCCAGCTAAGACCCAAAATCTTGTCCTCGCCCCTTTCTATTGTTCTGTATCGAAAGCTATAATAATCCATTACACATTGCCCTCTATCTCTACTGCTGCCATATGACCTATGCACTTTATCCACCAGCCCTATCCTCACAAATTTTTTTGCATCAGTCCACCCTCTCATGACCAGAAACCGATTATTACTGTTCATTGGCTGGTTTGATGCTTGCTTTTATATTTTGTTATAATGTTGTTTTATTTGGTTTTATGCTGTTGTTGTGTATTTTATGTGTGATCGTGCTTGTCCCCATGTAAGCTGCCCTGAGTCCCTTCATGGAGATGGAGATGGGGTACAAAACTAAAGTTGTTGTTGCTGTTATTTGAAACACAACAAGATTAGTGCACAGAAAGCAAGATCACTATGCTGGCTGTTGTATTGGATCACACGTCGGACACTTCCCAAGTGTCTAGGACTGTGTGATGTATCGGCAAATAATGTGTGCAGATCCCAGTAAGGTGGCCTTTTGCAGATGACAGAAGGTAATTTTGTCAGCGCCAATTGTGTTTAAGTGCAGGCCAAGGTCTTTAGGCACTGCACCCAGTGTGCTGATCACCACTGGGACCACCTTTACTGGCTTGTGCCATACTCTTTGCAGTTCAATCTTTAAATCCTTGTATCGTGTCAGCTTTTCCAGTTGTTTCTCTTCAATCCAGCTGTTGCCTGGAATTGCAACATTGACGATCCATATTTGGTTTTTAAATACAATTGTCAGGTCAGGAGTACTGTGTTCCAAAACTCTGTCAGTTTGAATTCAGAAGTCCCAGAGTAGTTTGACATGTTCATTTTCTGTAACTTTTTCAGGCTTGTGATCCCACCAGTTCTTTGTTGCAGGCAGATGGTATTTGTGGCACAAGTTCCAATGAATCATACGAGCAACGGTGTTATGCCTCTGCTTGTAGTCTTCTTCTTCTTCTATTATTATTATTATTATTATTAAAGGAATATTACTTTTGTAAAATCTATATCATGAAAATGTTACTTCTTGGACTACAATTTCTGTAGAGATTCTGTGAGCTGTAGTACAAAAAGCAACATTTTCTAGACTCCAGAAAAACAAATACCATGTCATAAACTGAACAGTCTTTTAACAAATCATGATCAATAGTCTCAGTGCTCCAACTAAGTTGGCACAGCCATTGGTTTTGTTTGAGCTCTGGAAGCTGCATTTGACTCAAAGCTAGATATTTTACAGTCTGGATTTCATTGCTTAAAAGCACAGAGTTGGTCCCCATTAACCCTCATACCTTTATGACAACATACACCATTGATTTTTCAATGGAAACAGGATCAGGCCTTTATTTATTAAATCACCGACACAGTTGGCCACGGTGGCCTTTCTATAACAGATGGAGATCTCCAATTATCTAGGATCCATGATAACGGAGTCCTGCCAACAGCTGCTCCAAAATCCATAGAAGACTAAGCACCATGGAGTCAATTATATCACCCTGAAACATATGGCAAGAATAGCCCATTAATACAATAACAACAACAATTCTACAGTTGTGTCAGAATCATTGCTCCTTGATATTTTGTGTCCAAGATAATTGCACACCTGTAAGGTTATACTTTGATGCCCTTGAGTGTGGTCTTACACACTGAGGTTCAAGTTATCTTGGAAGATGGCATTTAAGTCAGCAATAGTCATGCTGCGTATATGAAAATGGCTTTTCCAGTATTACAGTATTTATGACAGTTTTATTGTGTCTTTACTATGTGAGGTGCTTTGAAATGATGATGTGACTGCTTTGAAGCAATTGATGAAACATTTTATAAACTAGGCAGTGAGAACAAGCAATAGTGGCCCACTTGATACCTATCAGAGATTATAGCTTTTGCCAAGCAAGATGTTTGTGCTGGCATCACATGATTTATCTACAGTCCAGTGGTTCCCAGCCTATGGTCCATGGAAGACTAGTGGTCTGCAAGAACAAAAATATTGTCCATGGTCTCACCATTATTACACCTGAGATGTCGGGAGGGGAGAGGCTGACTACCTACAAAAGATTGCTACTACCACATCTGCTCTAGATTATTATGATATGGTTTTCTGTGGGCGAGTAGATAATGACTACCAGATGGCATATGTTCTGTATCAGAAACTAGAGCTGATGTGGTCTATCCAATGCAATTTTCTGAATAATCTAATTGAATCTAAAGTTGACCAAAAACTGATTCATAACCTCTTTGGTACTAATGTTGGAGAATGGTCCCTGGTCAAGTGGTCCCTAGTCAAAAAAAAGTTTGGGAACCACTGATCTACACTGTAGAATTAACACATTTTGACACCATATTAACTTCCATAGTTCAATGCTATGGATTTGGTGAGACACTAGCCCTCTTGGGCACAGAAGGGTAAAGGCCTTGTCAAACAACAATTCCCTTGATTCACAGCATTAAAACATGAAAGTGGTGTCAAACTGCATTAATTCTACAATGTAGATGCACCCTGCGATGGCCATTGTGTTGAACCCACGTATTTGTCATTACATAGAGCCAGAAAGTTGAAGACACCTGGTTTCACTCAACAGAAAAAACAACCCCTTCTAAATATATAATTTTCTCGATATCACTCCAGTGCATCTCTTTCTCTTCAAGTTCTGAGCTCTTTGTTTCACTCTTTCTCATTGACACAATTGCCCAAAACAGAAATATGCAATCTGGAATGTTTTGGGACTGCAACTAACCTCTGCTCAATGGTCATATTGACATAAGGTTATGGAAATTCTGTTCCAAAACATATGGATGAATAAAGGTTGTGTACCATTAACCTACAGGTACCGACAAGATTGCCACGCTATTGTTGGTTCAGATGACATTTCCTATTTTAACATACCTTCACCTTTTCTGAGCTATCCCATGACTAATATTTTTAGAAATCTTAGCATATTAAAAAGAAATGAGTCAGGCATTTTTGAAAAAAAGTATGCCTTATTTCTCAAATACTCACTAAGATAAGACTTTTCTTTCTTTCCCTTAAAATTTGTTTGGAAATTCGTGTTCCAGCCTTTTTTTTTGTTTCTGCATAATATTGCCATGTTCATCTAGTTTATTTTCTGATTTAATAATAGGAGGGGCTGATGTTTTCCAATATTTAACTGTCTCATGAGTATTTTTATGTAAGAGATACTTTCATGCTGGTATATAAATTAGTTGTTAATACAAATTTAGCAAAAACAAGAATGGGTCCAAATCTACTTTTTTCCTGAGCAGCTGTTTAGAGCCAGATCTCTTTCCCATCACTGATGTTGCACAGTAATGGCATCCTACTTTACCTTTTTACCTCTTTTGTGGATTGCACTTTCATTACTTCTCGGACAAGTTGCTTTATGGTCCTAGGATCCCTCAACCATTTCCCCCCAGCTCTGAATACAATTGATATCATGGGATGTTTTGGACTTCAACTGTTAGAAATTGTGTTGAACTTCAAGACCACTGGAGGACCGAAGTTTGCCCATGCCTGGCCCAGTAGATAACTTGTGAACAACAACAATAATCTAACTACTTTAAGCTACGTAGATAACTTGACATGCCAAATCACATACCAGTGATATCACTATTCTATTTCCACATACCAAGAGCAAACATCTTTCAATAGTTTTTGCTCTTCTTTCATCTCTCATTTATTCTCGATACTCCAGACGTGGTTGCTTCATCAGGCATTCTTACCTCTGGAATCCTCTCTTCTTGCTCTTCTTCTTTTCTTCTCAAAAATATGACAGACCTAAAATGTGTACACAGTCATGGATGTGTGTTGCTCTTAATTAGGAATAGTTACTATATCCCATATACTCATGTGTAAACTTAGAAATTTTAGTAAAAAAAACCGGAACCCAAAATCTTGGGGTTGACTTATCTATAGGTCATGTCAAAATCCATAATTTTGGCCCCAAACTCCACTCTCAATTTATACATGAAATCAGCTAATACATGAGTATATTGTACTTAGAATCATTGAGAAGCAGGAAAATCGCATTCAAAGAACCCCCAACAGAAGGCCATTCAGCCTTGGTTTAAAAGCCTCCAAAGAAGGAGCCTCCACCACACTCCAGGGCAGAGAGTTCCACTGCTGAACAGATCTCACAGTTAGGACATTCTTACTAATGTTCAGGTGGCATCTCCGTTTCTGTAGTTTGAAGCCATTGCTTCATTGCATCGTAGTCTCCAGGGCAGCAGAAATCAAGCTTGCTCCCTCCTCTCTATGACTTCCTCTCACATACTTATACATGGCCCTCATCATGTCTCCTCTCAGCCTTCTCTTCGGGCTAAATATACCCAACTCTTTAAACTGCTCCTCATAGGGCTTGTTCTCCAGACCCTTGATCATTTGAGACTCCCAACACTGTCAACATCTCCCTTCAATTACGGTGCCCAGAACTGGACACAGTGTGATTCCAGGTGTGGTCTGACCAAGGCAGATTAGAGGGATAGCATGACGTCCCTGGATCTAGACACTAGATTCCTATTTATGCAGCCCAAAATCTCATTGGCTTTTTTAGCTGCCTCATTGCATTGTTGGCTCATGTTTAACTTGTTGTCCACAAGGATCCCAAGTAATACATTAAACTTGACATGGTATGGTAGCAGGTCACCTTTTTGTTGGTTCCTTCTATTGTCTAAGTTGATCATGAACCTCAGTTGTGGATGGGCATCAACTGCAAGATCCCTGTTGTTCCTTTTTATAGTTCTTCATGTTAATTAAGGTCTGGAGCACTTACTCCACAGTTATAGCACTATAATTCTACATTGTATAATATGTAATCTTAGGAGTTGTGGTCTAGTGAGGCACTAGAGTTCTCTCTCTAGCTGAGAATCCCTCTCCTTAAACTACAAATCCCATGATTCATAGAATCAGTTCAAATGGAATCGTAGTTTTTCTACTATGTAGTGGGGGAACAGGCCTTTTATTGAAATTCACAAGCATTGTTAAAACAATTAATTATTGTTCAATTGTGTTGTGGATCATGGAAAACTCTTATCAACCACTTAAAAAGTAGGATTGTGCCCATTTCAAAACAGTATTGCTATGGGTTGGCAAAATGAGGCCATTGCCCTTCCAATGACATTTCCCCCAGTTCCCAAATTTTTAGCACTGCACAGATTAAAACATTGAAAATCATTATCATTTTGAACTCTAGGCACAACGGGTTAAACCCTTGTGCTGGCAGGACTGCTGACCAAGAGGTCAGCGATTCAAATCTGGAGATAGTGGGTTGAGCTCCCTCTGTCAGCTCCAGCTCCCCATGCGGGAACATGAGAGAAACCTCCCACAAGGATGGTAAAACATCCAACATCCTGGAAATTCTCTCACACCAGATGCAACTTGCAGTTTCTAAAGTTGCTCCTGACATGGAAAAAATAAAATAAAATTTTGATCTCTTATATATGCTGTATTCACAATCCTTAGGTAGCTTTGCTTGTCTCTTTTCCTTGACTGTCTGAACCATATTTCTAAATGCTAAACTGAAGTTTTCAATGATTTCAATGAAAGTACTCTTCTCCCACAAATAGGGCCTTTAATGAGGAAAGGGTTTCCAATGAGAAAAGCCTAAATCCAACTGAGGTACACCCTTGGAATCAGTGGGATGTGCACAAGTGTTGATTCACTATTCACTCATTTGTGGGACATTTGAGACTAGCAACTAGATTTACCCCCATTATCTTAAAAAGGTTTAATAAAAAGCACATTTCCACCTTCAGAGGATTGATATGTAAAATGAATTATGTCAATAATTTCTTTCAGAAGGGAGTGTTTTCCAGCTGCTTCGCTATGTTTGTAGGCTTTGTCCTCCTTCGGTAATATTAGTCCCATTTCATCATGAACAAACAGATGCTGTAAGATGCAAGCAGGATTCAGCATAATAAATGTCCCGACGGCTTAGGAAATGCAGGAAAGGCTGAACAAAATGTTTCCTTTTATTTGCTGAGCAAGAATTTTGGAAGAGGCTGGGTGCAACAGGCCAGATGCTGAGTTTCAGAATGACATCATTGCAGGCCCAGGTTTAATTTTAGGCACTTGCAATATTACATTTCTTGGAACTGTTGGATGTGTCACCGCAAATTGCTGATAAAGGCCGACGGAAGCTGCCGCATTACACCTTGGACAGAGGACCACATCTCAGAAGCCATACCAGGCTGAAGTCTATCTGCATGGAAAGATAGTGTGAAAGCTGGATGCATAGTGGAAGGAATTACTTTATTCATCTGTGGAGACACATATCTGAAGACAATAGAACACCTTTCTGCGGTGAGGCTAATTTGCTCAGGGCTTTCTTTGGGCTTGTGAGAAAGGATTGCATACCCTCCAACATTTCACAAATGGAAACTGAAACACATATGGCCAAGCAACATCTGGATGAGATCAAGATGGTAAACATTACTAGTGAGGAAGAACACACAACCTAGGAGAGCATGCAGCAGTTGGTTTTTGCCTGAGGCTAAAGGGGAGGGTAAGATTCTGCCCCTTTGCCTCTTCTATTCCCCGGCTGCGCTTTGCAGTCAGTTTGCAGCCACTGAAATAAATTGAAGATGAAAGGGAAAGTAGGAGGGAGAGAGGCCCCTTCTACAATGCCAGATAATCCAGATTATCAAATCAGATAATCCACACTATCTGATTGAACTGGATTATACACTGCCATCTAATCCAGTTCAAAGTAGATAATCTGGATTTTATATGGCAGGGTAGAACGGGCCAGAGAGAAATCATAACATTTTGAAAGCAGTTGAGAAAAGGGGAGCAACAGAGGAGTAATCAGGGTATAGGACTGTGACAATTCCCAGTATGGCACTGCAGTGCAGTATTTATCTATATCTTAAGACACTGCAAGCATCCAAAGGTGAACAGAATGACAGAGAGCTCTCAAACACAAATTAAACCACAAAATTTGGAGGGGAGATCACTAGAAACTCATTGAATTCCAGATTGTTATTCTTTTCTTGTGTCTATATATTTTTACCAGAGCCTGGAAACATTGCTCCTCTGAATTACAGCTCTCAGAATCTCCCAACGAGTTACCATGACTGCACCTATCTATAGCAGGCATGGACAAACTTGGGCCCTCCATGTATTTTGCGCTTCAACTCCCACAATTCCTAACAGCCTCTGGCCCTTTCCTCCCCCACCCTCAGTTGCTTAAGTGGGGGGGGGGGGTGGAGTGGAGGAAAGGGCCTGAAGCTGTTAGGAATTGTGGGAGTTGAAGTCCAAAACTCCCAGACGGCCAAAGTTTGCCCATGCCTGATCTATACTGTACAATAAATGCAGTTTAACACTCCCAACTGTAAAGTTTAAAGGTATGGAATTATAGGAACTGTAGTTCTTGAAGACTTTCTCTAGCCTTCTTTGCCAAATAATTCTGGTACCTTTCAAAACTACAACTCCCATAATTCCAAAGCACTGAGCCATGGCAGTTAAAATGTCATCAGACTGCATTATTAGTACATTGTAGAGCTGGGGATTTGTTGTCCCACATGCAACAGTTTCCGTGCTCTGTTTTGTCATCAATTGAAACCACATAGATGTTCTCTAGAACAGTGATTTTCAACCTTTTTTGAGCCGAGGCACATTTTTTACATTTACAAAATCCTGGGGCACACCACCAACCAAAATGACACAAAATGACACTCTAACACAGTAATACATATAGTTAATATATTTTAAATGTATATATTAGGGCCTTCATCTGTGTCATAATATTGTCCAGGGTCCTGTTCGGCATTTGCATTTTCCCTTCTCAAAAACTTCTCCATCACTGTCACTCACTTGTCTTGCTGTGATCCCAAATTGCCACTGTCACTTGATGCGCAGCTGAAGCACTAACTCTAACTTTGTTTACTTGGCCGCATCTGAGCAAATCCAAGATGGCACAAACATAGCACTCTCGCATTACTTCTTAGGTGACACGAGAGTGCTATGGTTCCATTTCTTAAAGGGACAGATGCACCTTATAGTTAATATATATGAATGAAGTTCGAAAATAATTTCCCACGGCACATCTGATGATCTCTCATGGCACACTAGTGTTCCACAGCACACTGGTTGAAAATCACTGCTCTAGAATAATAACACCTATGTAACAAAAATGGGGGGAAAATTCTATTCCTGGTTTGAAAGTGTTATTTTCTGTTTAGTTGTGTGATACTTACTTTGAAAATAATAATAATAATATTTATTTCTATCCAGCCCTATCTCCCTGAGGGGACTCAGAGTGGATTACAGTACACATATATGGCAAACATTCAATGCCGTTATACAATTAACAAAGACAGACAGTACAGAAACAGAGTTAAGGCTTCCCATCTTTTCCAATCTCCAGCATCCGGAGTCTGTGCTCAACTCCGGCCATGAGGGGATGTGCTGTCACTCCATCTTCCATGCCCAGGAGCTTTGTTGTCCTTAGACGCTCTCCCAATCGAATTGCTGCCATGTCTGCATGGGCACCTTTTATTGCCTCCCCACCAAAGTGGTACCTATTTATCTACTCATATTGAGTCTTTTCAAACCCGTAGGTGAGCAGAAGCTGGGCTGATGGTTGGGAGCTCACCCCAACCCAGGCTTGAACCGTCAACGTTTCAATTGGAGTTTAATTCGCTGTGCTAAAGCCCAGAAAGGTGTTAAAGTAGTTGTTATACTTCAAAAAATGTTTTTGTGGCTGTTACAAAATACAGTGTTCCCTTGCTACTTCGCAGCTCACTTTTAGCGGACTCACTGTTTTGCGGATTTCAAAAAATATTAATTTAAAATATATATCGTGATATTTTGCTGCCACTGCTCTCCAAGCTGCTTTCCCTCCTCAGTCATCCCTCCCTCCAGCCTTGAAGGGCCTTTCCTTCTTTTCCTTCACTTTAAGTTTATAAAGACTTAAAATAGTGTATAATTACCAAAATAATGTATAAATATTAAAATAAATATAGCGTCCCTACATCGCGGTTTTTGACATATTGCATAAGGTCCTGGAATGTAACCCCCACAATAAGTGAGGGAACACTGTTTGTTGAATTGGCTGAGACTCTATGAGATATACATTGAAAAACTACATGTTGCAGAATGTCCCACAAAAAAGTTTTCTCAATTTAATAAACCTTTTCCATGTTTTATGACAATTAGGAAATGACATTAATAACTCAGGAACAAAAAAATCATGTCACATAATGTAATCTTATGTGCTTTGTGCTCAGCTCTTTCTTTGAGAGAAAAAAACCTGACAGGTATATTTCTCATTCCTTATAAAACTAGCAATGTGTTGCTCAGGCTTTTAACCAATTTGATGAATGTTATCATCAATGTTATCGTATCAATCACTTTATCAATAATTATCAGTTATTACTCTAATTTTAGTGTGCATTTATCGATATTCACTTTCATCCTGGAAGAGGATTGGTGCCCGCGTATTTTTGTCAATACATACCCTTCAACTGTACATTTTTAATCTATACATTTTCCATCTCATATCGTTTTTAAAGTCTGCTCCTCTTTTCACCTATTGTATTGCTTTTTTGATGTGATGTGCACCGGGAATGTGGCACAGCTGGCTGGGAGTCAGCTGTCATGAGTTCGAGGCCTGCCTGGGTCAGGGTGAGCTCTCGACCAATTGTGTAGCTCGTTGTCTGTCTATATATGTTGTATGTCTATGGCATTGAATGTTTGCCTGTATATGTGAATTGTGATCCACCATGAGTCCCTTATGGCAGTGTTTCCCAACCAGTGTGCCGGGGCACACTTGTGTGCCGTGAGTGATCATCAGGTGTGCCGTGGGAAATTGGAACCTCCAGGAAAGGGGGGGGGGAGTCTAGTGTGTTGAAGTATAAAAACCCTAAGAAACCTACCTTAATAAAGGCACAAAATTACAAACACCCCCTTCTCCACAACCCCCCCCCTCGTTGTCTACTTAGTCTCTCCCTCTCCATTCATTGGGAAGGCCCGCCTCCCTTTTCCCAAGTAGAGACCTCCTCTTGCCCCCTGGGGGATCTGTGTGGGAAGTTTGGCCCAGTTCTATCATTGGTGGGGTTCAGAATGCTCTTTTATTGTAGGGGAACTATAAATCCCAGCAACTACAACGCCCAAATGTCAAGGTCTATTTCCCCTGAACTCCATCTGCGTTCATATTTGGGCATATTGACTATTCATGCCAAGTTTGGTCCTGAACCAACATTGTTTGAGTCCACAGTGCTCTCTGGATATTGGTGAACTACAACTCAAAAACTCAAGGTCAATGCCCACCAAACTCTTATAGCATTTTCTCTTGGTTATGGGAGTTCTGTGTGGGAAGTTTGTGTCTTTCTGCCATTCCTGCCAGGATATCTACGTTGTGTTCATCGAAACAGGCCCAGGTTTCACACTGAGTGTATTAATACATTTAAGAAACATATTAACTATATATATTACTGTGTTAGAGTGTCATTTTGTGTCATTTTGGTTGGTGGTGTGCCCCAGGATTTTGCAAATGTAAAAAGTGTGCCGCGGCTCAAAAAAGGTTGGGAAACACTGCCTTATGGGGTGAGAAGGGCGGAATATCAATGAAGTAAATAAATAAATAAAATAAATGTGTCAGATGGACAGGAGACAATAGAGAAAGGAACTGGCACTCTGTTCAAGTTTCCAGGAAAATGTACTTCCTTAGTTTTACATTATTAGTGGCCCTTTCGAACCAAACGGGTTCTCCAGCAAAGAAAGAATGCAGAAATATTATAACACAGTTAGGGCAGAGATGAAAATGTTTGTTGTGCTATCAACACAGAGTGAGAGATAAAAAGATATGTAAAGTCCCACTTCAACCTGTTCCTGTGTTCTCCTCCTCCATGCAACCTCTCTTCAAATTCAAATGAGCCTAGGAAAGATGTAAAACCTAGATATTCTAGCAAGAGAGACAGCCCCAGGTCTGACTTTGAACAATTTATCACAGGGACCAGCATTGTCAGGGGATAAGTCATAGCCTGTAGCTGAGAAAAGAAATCAGTAGCTTGTAAGAAGAAACGCAAACCAAGTATACAGGGGAAAAGAAGGGGAAAAGAGGACAAAAATATTTTCAGGTTTGTTTTAGTTACAGCTCTGTCTGCATCCATATCTATATAATCTCAGTGATATCTGTATCCGTCTCTAACCCTGTCACACCAGGTTGAAAGGTAACAGCATGAGCAAAGTTTTCCTTCAGCAATGGGAAAGAAATAACAGTGAAATCCTGGCAGTGAAAGGCATTCACTTTCTTGCCTGGTTCCTTGGGGGTTTGGCACTTTGCTACATTCTCACTGTCAGGATTAAAAACCCTCTGTGGTTGCCACTTAACACATTTTAATGACTAAGGATGCACGATGCTGAGCTCTTCTTTGATACAAACTCCATGGAAAGGAATAAGAGTAGCTCAAGAGCGTGGCTGCATCTTCCTGGCACAACCATACAGTTGAATGGGTCCACACAGCCATATAATCCAGTTCAATGTGGATTTTATACAGCTGCGTGAATGGGGCCTTGGTGCATCAAGGTCCTTCAGAATCCTTTGTGATATCTTGAAGGCTATGGTTTATAGCAGGCATAAGCTGATAGGAATTGTGAGACTTGAAGTCCAAAATACCTGGAGGACCAAAGTTTGCCCATGCCTGCTTTATAGTATCAGTGGTTCCCACGTGGACCAAAAAGAAGAGGTTATTTATTTATTTATTTATTTAAATTTTTTGTACCCCGACCTTCTCACCTCCAAGGAGGGACTCAGACCAGCTTACAGCAAAATTCAATGCCATACAAATTTAAAACATCTTAAAACAGCATAGTAAAATACATAAAAACAGAGATACATAAAAACTACATTGCCAGTAAAACTACATTCAACTTAGTCTAGAAAAGTGATCACTCATTTCAGATTGAAATCAATCTCAGCTTATTCTGGGAAGGCCTCGTTCCACATCCAAGTCTTCACTCGCCTCCTGAAGGACAACAGGGAGGGGGCAGATCTAACATCGCTTGGGAGGGAGTTCCACAGCCGAGGGGCCACAACAGAGAAGGCCCTGTCTCTCGTCCCCACCAGATGCGCTTGCGAAGATGGCGGGATCGAAAGCAGGGCCTCTCCAGAGGATCTTACTGTCCTTGATGGTTCATAGGGGAGAATCCGTTCAGACAAGTATACTAGGTAACACATTAGTGAGCTTGTTGAGTCTTGTTAGACTCTCTGTTACATCACAGATTTTGCCCTAGGACGAGAGAACGCTTATTGATGGCCCTTCCACACAGCCATATAATCCAGAATATCAAGCAGGAAATCCCACAATATCTGCTGTGAACTGAAATATGTGGCAGTGTGGACTCAGATAACCCAGTTCAAAGCAGATATTGTGGGATTTTCTGCCTTGATATTCTGGGATACAGGGCTTTGCGGAAGGGCCCTGAGACATCCTATCAGGTCCACAAACCACTGCTTCTGGGCCCCAGTCTGAGGATTGATAGGGGCCAATCAATGTGCTGAAGCTTCCAAGGTCACTTGCATGTTCCCTGTTGCTGTGGTTGATGTTCTTCTTCATCATCACTGCTATCTCCGAGATGTTCCCTGTGGGCCCTTCCATGCAGCCATATAACCCAGAATATGAAGGCAGATAATCCACAATATCTGCTTTGAACTGGGTTATCTGAGTCCACATTGTCATAAAATCCAGTTCAATGTGGATTTTATACAGCGGTGTGGAAGGACCTCAGTCTCTAAGGAGGGGAGCTGCTACAGTTCTCGTTTACCTGGCATAATTCAATATCTATGTTTTCGGTTGAAGTTTATGTCAGGCTGTTCTAGCTGAAAGTTCATATGTGGAAGATAACATGACACAATTTCCCATTCAATTTTTGTGATTTCTGTGATGATATCATGGGTAATCTTCCGCCGAAAATGAATTCCACCATTCTGGAAAGGATAAATCTAAACTAATGGTGGAAACGAGGAGGCAGCAGTTTCATGATCCAAATACATTGAACCATCTATGGATATAATCTATTTTTGTCAGTTACACTGGAAAGAAATAAATTACTCATCATTCAATCCATTATTATAATAATAAGAGCAAGCCACTGCTTTAATTGCATCAGTTAAGTGGACAGGACTTTGCCAGTGCTCATAAACGCCATTACATCAAATCCACAGAAAATTAATCAGTTGATTTATGAAAGCTTGATGGACAAAGGAGATGTTACCATCTCTTTTATAATTTAACCTGGGCTTGAAACATACAGGTGTTGAAGGGCAGCGTCTCCAATGATTAAGTCATGCAAATTACCTCAAGGAGGAAAGGGGAAAAGGAACTGAAAACTCTTAATAGCCCCTATCAAGCAAATGTGTGCTCTGATATATGAACTGGCCTCCAAATTGCTTCTTTCTCTCTAACACACACTCTTATTACACATACTACAGTGAACTTGCATTTCATAAAAAGATAGTGATTGATCATGGCACCTATATTCCCCCAACAGTGACTAGTATTTTCCCTGGCATATCAATTCTCTTCAATACTAGAGGTTAGCCAACATTTATCATTATTTATCATTTCCAGAGCACTTTCTGATTTGAAAAGTGCTCCACAATCCATATGCCTCTCAGTCTCACAGGCTATTAATAGCCTTGTTTTATGGTTGGAGAATGAAACCTAGAGACAATAGCTTGTTGAAGGTCACCCAACAGTATGTTTGAAGCCAGATCATGTGCAGTCTACTTTCCATTTTAATGGAGTGTGAGTTGTCCAGAATTGCGACCAAATCCAACGCTAGAAGGTTGTGGCACCCATAGACTGAAAATCACAAACAAGACCATTTAGGTAATCCAATTGAAGTGTGAGTGGATGTTGCTTTCGTCGCTTCTTTGAACATACTTCCTTGTTTAGTAAGGGTTAATCTCATTTTGAACTTGACTTTGTACAAAAATATTCCAATAGAAACATTTTTTTGGGCAATGCCTTCTGCTGTAGTAGTCTTCCCCAATGTGCCACAGTCCAGATGTGTTCCATTGCAGTGTCCTTCAGTTGCAGTCCTATAGCTCTGGACTGGGCCTGGTTGGGAAGTGTGTTGTGCAAAACATACACAAAGCTAAACAATGGAATTTAAAGGGGTAGATCTGTAGGAGTAATTAATCACAAGTCTTCCTTAGTAAAAATATCCAACTGTATTGTTGTGAACAATATACGTGCTAAATAGCATAACAATATCACATATAGTGCAATGTAGTACAATTCAATCACAAAATCACAAATCTCATATCACAGTAAATACAATAGCATAACAAAATAAGCCCTCACACATCAATGGGCTTAAACGACGCTCTAACAGAATCTGTGTAACCCTGTAAGTAGTCCGGAGTCTGATAACTCGTGGGCTAGAGACTGAGTCAGTGGGGGAGTCTTGGTGGGTAGAAAAGCTGGCAAGCTGCTGGATGGGCAGGTGCCTACAGCTGGAGGTAAGCTGACGATGCCAAGATGGCCTTTCGCATAAACCACGCTTCGTCAGGGCACTCTGAACTTCTGACCGCTCCTCCCCAGGGTTGTAGTAGAGCAATTTGGACTCAAAGTCTGGACGGGAAATTTTGCGTTTCCGCGTTCTAATACATATTGATACTGCAAGTGACCTCCCGGGCTGGAGTTCAGAGCACCCTGAAGAAGCGTGGTTTACGCGAAACGGCCATCTTGGCGTCGTCAGCTTACCTTCAGCCGTAGGCGCCTGCCCATCCACCAGCTTGCCAGCTCTTCTACCCACCAAGGCTCCCCCACTGACTCAGTCTCTAGCCCACGAGTTATCAGACTCCGGACTACTTACAGGGTTACACAGATTCTGTTAGAGCGTCGTTTAAACCCATTGATGTGTGAGGGCTTATTTTGTTATGCTATTGTATTTACTGTGATATGAGATTTGTGATTTTGTGATTGAATTGTACTATATTGCACTATATGTGATATTGTTATGCTATTTAGCACGTATATTGTTCACAACAATACAGTTGGATATTTTTACTAAGGAAGACTTGTGATTAATTACTCCTACAGATCTGCCCCTTTAAATTCCATGGTTTAGCTTTGTGTATGTTTTGCTGTACTCAGTGGCATATTTTGTTTGTGTATTGGATTGTTCAAGTGTGTTGTGCAGTCATGGGCCATGCTTCACCTTTGACTGGGAATGCTCTGCAGACATAATCTTCCAGTTCCCTGATCTACAGTGCCTTGGAAAGCAATTGGTTGGGGCACTGTTTGGCTGAAAAGGTAGGTTTTTGAGGTCGCATTAGGTCATTAGCAACCATAAACATGAATCCCAAAGGTTACGAGATTGTAATTTTGGTTTACAATCTCATAACTACTGAAAATCATGCCAGCTTTTATGTACCTGAAGAATACAAAGACTGCCAAGAGGAACAGAGTGTTGTAGTCTGGCAAGCATGAGGGGATTTTTCTGAATGTTCAGAGGATGAGGGGGATGATGGGTTATGAAATTAGGAGGAAATTGCAGGCAGATGAGGCTGATGTTTTTGATTCTTCAGCTCATTCCCAGGCAACAAGGGAAAATGAGAGTACTAGATCAGTGGTTCCCAAACTTTTTTGGCCTACCTCCCCCTTTCAAAAAAAAATTTACTCACCACCCCCCTAGAAATTATTTTTAAAAAATTTAATAGCAATTAAATAGAAAGATATATGTATTAATGCAGTGGTTCTCAACCTTTCTAATGCCATGACCCCTAAATAAGGTTCCTCATGTTGTGGTGACCCCCAACCATATTTTCATTGCTACTTCATAAATAATTTTGCTACTCTTACAAATTCTAATCCAAATATCTAATATGTAGGTCAAAGCGAAGGGAGTGGGGACAAAGAAGAGGGCCGCACGACCCCTCCTAAATGGCCAATCGTTCACCGCCCCCTTAAAGGGATTCACCGCCCCCCAAATTCCGCTGAGCCTCCCACCGCCCCCTTAGATCACCTCGCCGCCCACTTTGAGAATCAGTGTACTAGGTCCCTTGAGAAAATGCCTTGGGAAGATGATGAGTTTTCAAGGGAGAATAGATTAGACCTGAGAACGCAGAGCGTGAAAAGCCGACAAGCTATATATTCTCAGAGGATTTGAGAAAAGACCTTGAGGTCCAGATGTGTTAGGCATGATGTCAAGGGTGTCTTGGAGGGCTTAAATTAAGTGGTTTGCTTTCAGGCCTTTCAGAGGAGACAACGTTGCTAAATGAGATCAGTCTCCTGTTTATGATTCCAAGTTTTTTGGTTCATGTATTATCAAGACTCTTGATTCATGTTCCTGTTTCATATTTCTGTTTATGCCTATATACCTTTGGAGAAATAACTTTGGAGAAGTTCCTGACTATATACCTTTGGATTAATGTTATGTTTTTTGGATTCCTTGGTTTTGTGTTTTGTGTTCTAACCTGGCATTTTTGGATTACTGTTTCTGAATTGGCTTCTTTTGAGAACTGCAGTTTGTATCTTTACTGACTTTTTTGAATTTTGCCTTTTCCCCTTTTAATACTTTCTTTAATGAACATTATTTTATTGAAGAACTGGACTCAGGTGTGGTGTTGGGTGAAGGGGTGTTCCAGGGCTAGAGAGCAACATAGAGATCATTCTGTCTGTAGGTTACTACCGTAGTAGCTGTAGTCCAGTGATTCTCAACCTTCCTAATGCTGCGACCCTTTAATACAGTTCCTCATGTTGTGGTGACCCCCAACCATAAAATTATTTTTGTTGCTACTTCATCACTGTAATTTTACTACTATTATGAATGTAATGTCAATATCTTTTATGCAGGATGTATTTTCATTAACTGGACAAAATTTGGCATAAATACCCAATACACCCAAATCCGAATTCTGGTGGGGTTGGGAGAGATTGATTTTGTCATTTGGGAGTTGTAGTTGCTGGGATTTATAGTTCACATACAATCAAAGAGCATTCTGAAATCCCAACAACAATGGAATTGAACCAAACTTGGCACACAGAACTCCCATGACCAACAGAAAATACTGGAAGGGTTTGGTGGACATTGACATTGAATTTTGGAGTTGTAGTTCGCCTACATCCAGAGAGCACTGTAGACTCAAACAATGATGGATATGGACCAAATTTGGCACAAATACTCAATATGCCAAAAGGTGAACACTGGTAGAGTTTGGGGAAAATAGACTTGACATTTGAGAATTGTAGTTGCTGGGATTTATAGTTCACCTAAAACCAAAGAGCATTCTGAACCCCACCATTGATAGAATTGGTCCAAAACTCCTACACCAAACCCCCATGACCAGCAAAAAATACTGTGTTTTCTGATGGTCTTTGGTGACCACTCTAACACCCCCTCGATCCCCCAGGGGTCCTGACCCCCAGGTTGAGAAACACTGCTATAGTACAAAAAAAAGTAACTATTCTGAGGTCTACTGGATAATAAACAGCTTTGAAATGTGACTTCAGCACCTGATGCACCATGTCCTTGCCATTATCTCTAGAAACATAAAACTAACGTTAATGATCTTGACCAAATCAAGCAACTAGTCTCACCGTATTTAAGAACCCCTCCTCTAATAGATTCTGATCTTCTTTTGCTCATGATAATCTTAATTACACAGGTAAGTACAGAAATAACCAATTATCCTTTCCACATCTCTGGAATATTTATAGCAAATGGTGGGTGGCACAATTTCAATGGATTGTTAAAGGAGAGGAATGCTTGGGTCTTAACAGACTGGTCGCTGGTCTCCAAGCAACCCTTTGTTGCCCCTCTTCCTTCCTTCCTTTCTGTCTTCTGCCTCCACAAAATAAAATCAAAACAAAGCAATTCAAGCAGGTCAGTGTTTGAAGAGGCCTCATCTCCATTTTAGATGACACAGATAATGAAAGCACACACCACTTATGGAATCTGGGAACTTCTAGTTTACATTAACCCCCCCCTGTCAGAGGGAACATGAGAATGTTACTTTTTGGAATATGAATCCAAGAATTTTTCTGATATCATGGCAGCTCGAGACGCTGGGAGTTATAGGTCAATGGCCATGATCTGGACCAAACTTGGCACAAATACTTAATATGCCCAAATGTGATCACTAGTGGGTTTTGGGAAAACTAGACCTTGACATTTGGGAGTTGTAGTTTCTGGGGTTCATAGTTCATCTACAATCAAAGCGCATTCTGAACTCCACCAATGATAGACTTCTCACTCAGAACCCCCATGACCAACAGAAAATACTGTGTTTCTGATGGTCTTTGGTGACCCCTCTGATATTGCACCGGGAAGGTGTCAGCTGCATAAGATCTCTCTGACCAGTAGGTCATGAGTACAAGGCCTGCCCCGGTTGAGGTGGGTGCTCGACCTCTAAGTGTAGCCTGCTGTCGACCTTTGCAGCCTGAAAGACAGTTGCATCTGTCAAGTAGGAGTTTAAGGTACCACATTAAGTGGGGAGGCAAATTTTGACTGAATTATGAGGCCATTAAAGAACTCCAGGAATGCAGAGGAATGCAGAGGAATACGGAAGGAACAGCAAGGGACGCTGGAATGCTGAGAGATGAAGAGTGCGTCAGCTCCCCCTGGTGGCCAGAGTTTGCCTCTGTTTGTCTATGTGTTGTGTATGTGGAAACGGCAGGGATTGTCTGCTAAGTATGTGTACCTGTAATCTGCTCTGAGTCCCCTTTGGGGTGAGAAGAGCAGAATATAAATAAAGTGTAATAATAATAATAATATCCCCCTCATGACCCCCCCCAGTGTCCCGACCCCCAGATATAGAGGCGTTCCTCTTTGAAATTTCTATGTCCTACTGCATGACAGGAGGAAAGTGCCCATGGAGTCATATTGGGGGACCCAGAACATCCTATAGAGACCATTTAAAGGAAAATTCATGTGTAATCAAATCCCCAAAAGCATGTGTTGGACACTGAAATGAAATTCATCCCTAGACAAAATACAGCAAAATTTAGGAGGAATAGTTCATTAATATGAATTTGACCTTCATAGAAACCAATGTTTCTAACATAATGTCATATAACAAGAAGGGCCAAGTGTGGAATATAACTTCCATCAGTGTTTGCTGGCACAATCAATGGGGAGGAGCGATGGGAAATGTAGCAGAAAGGGCATCTGTATTTGTTATATTTGATCACTTTCCTTTTTCCTCCATGGCTTCAAGCACATTGGGATTTTTGCACACCAGGATCAGGCCAACATTCATCTTGGAGAATTACAAAGCAGCCACTTAAATGCAAAGGGGAAAAAACTATCTGACCATCATTTGACTTATCTGAACCATTGTGACTCTTTCCCTAAATTATGCTAAGATGAATCACATCTCAACTTGGAAGCAGAGTCACGGTGAACAAATCATGCCAAATTCAAGAGAATTGCCATTACGGATTCAACAGGACTGAACTTGATTTGGAATCTGGGGTTTGCCCAGACAACGCCAAGGCTTGGAATGCAATGTGTTTTGTGATTATTAGTATTATTATTTTTTGCGGGGTAGGAGGGGAGGAATGGCACACATTGGAATATTACTGGCAAAATTTACATCAGTAGGTTTCTACAACCTTATGAAAAGTACAACTCACAGAGGCCACATCTAAAGGTTTGTTTTTATACCAGAGTTAAATACAAGGCATCTCATAGTATATAAATTAAATATCCTTTCTTGCATACTTAGGCTTTTCATCCTCCTCTAAGAATCCAAATGAAAGCACATGTGGTTCTGGATCTCAGCATTATTTACCTATTGAAGTTAAGCATAGACCAGGCATGGGCAATCTTTGCCCCTCCAGGTGTTTTGGACTTCAACTCCCACAATTCCTAACAGCTGGTAGGCTGTTAGAAATTGTGGGAGTTGAAGTCCAAAACACCTGGAGGACCCAAGTTTGTCCCTGCCTGGAATAGAGAGATTCATATCCCCATGAAGTTTCTGTCCCCACATTTATACTTTTTTCTCCTTTTAAAAGAGCAAAAATTGGGAACCCTCTGGTGGCCAAAAGCATATTTGCAAATCCCATTGACCAATAACTGCAACTAAATACATACTAGGTTCAGGTCTCCTTTTGATAATCTATTCCACACGTCTGTTCTCCCCTCATCAGTTGCTAAAACTCCCATGTCTGAGATTTTATTCCTTCCAGAAATACTCAAAAAGAAATCTTGGGCGTTATCATCTTTCTACTGCTGCAACTGTGCACTTAAAATCACATGGGAAGGAGGCCAAAACACTGGGGAAGTTAAAAGAGGCTATGGTCCTGTCTACACTGGCATTGAATTTGAAACCACATTATAGGGTTGGTATAGAGTTAGAGTCATATAAAGCACTTCAATGCAGTTAACCTGAATTATATGAGTCTACACCAGGCATGAGCAAACTTGGGCTCTCCAGGTGTTTTGGACTTCAAAACCCACAATTCCTAGTAATTGTGGGAGTTGAAGTCCAAAACACCTGGAGAGCCCAAGTTTGCCCATGCCCGGTCTACACTGACCATATAATACAGTTTCAAACTGAATTATATGGCAGTGTAGATGGGGGCCTATCACTTAGGAAAACTCTAAGGCAATGTTTTTGTCCTGACCTTTATGGACTCTGATGGAAAGTTTGGAATGCGCATTCTTTTGAGGGCAAACTTCTTCGCCATTGATTTCTACCTAAACGATTTGTCATCTAAAGTCCATTTCTTTGGTAAATAATAGCAAAAATGTGAGCCCTCTGGTGGTCAGAGGCAGACCTTTCAGGTCCTATGGACATTATCCCAAACTGAGGCTCATTCTTTGCTGATGTAAAATCTATATTATCACAAGAAGAAGTGTAAAGTATAGCTTTATGGCATATATCATATCATTGGCTCACTTGCACCAGAAGTGACAACCACTTCTTTACATTTTAGATAGAGGAGATAGCCTGGCATTTGGATGCATTGACGGAACTGTTCACAAGCCAAGTTTGTATTCTACTGCTTTTCCTGGTGATGCCTTGTATTGCAGATACAGTATGACCCTGATTCATGGACTTGACATCCATGGTTTCATTTACCCACACTCCAACTTATTCTCCCCAAAGCACCTATGGGCCTCTCTAGACCTTCAATAAGATCCTATAGTATTCTTCTGTCCCAATCATAGCATATAATAGCACTGGAGGATCTAAAGATGTCCATAATATAAGTCTTTGTGGCTCTCTAGATCCTCCGGGGCTATTCTCCAGTATGATTCCAGCTCAAGTGTAGTCAAAATATAGGGTTTGGTATAATCCATGATTTCAGATATCCACAGGGCTTGGGGGTCATATCTTATATTCATTTTAGTGCTTGGCAACATCTCTAATATACCTAAAAAGTCAAGCATGGAATAAACTTTCATGAGGTATTTCAGCCTTGCCAAACACCTTCCCCTTGTTGATTCCAAAAAGTATTATGCTCTGAGTGTTCCGTACAATGGTCTGACTCAAGTGAGAATGCAAATGTGTGCATACATGAAGAGACAACCTGGCACCATCAAGGAAGAAAGAAGAGGCTACTTCTACACACACGTGTCCCAGTAGTTTTCGCAACACATATACATATTTCTTGGGTAGCTGTGAAAGATAGAAAAGATCCAAAATAAGTACTTCTAATACTACGGCTTTTAAATCATATATATATTTAATCTTAATCTCTCTCTCTCTCTCTCTCTCTCTCTCTCTCTCTCTCTCACACACACACACACATATGGTAAAGGTTTCCCCTGACATTAAGTCTAGTCGTGTCCGACTCTCGGGGGTGGGGGGGTGGGGGGGTGCTCATCTCCATTTCTAAGCCGAAGAGCTGGTGTCCAAGGTCATGAGGCCGGCATAACTGCATGAAGCACCATTACCTTCCCATAGAAGCGATACCTATTGATCTACTTACATTTGCATGTTTTTGAACTGCTAGATTGCCAGCAGCTGGGGCTAACAGCGGGAGCTCACCTCGTTCCCTGGATTTGAACTGCAAACCTTTCAGTCAGCAGGTTCAGCAGCTCAGTGGCTTAACCTGCTGCTCCACCAGGGAGCCCAGATAGATAGATAGATAGATAGATAGATAGATAGATAGATAGATAGATAGATGGATAGATGGATAGAGCCATGTTTCAAGGCTATGGATTTCTAGGATTTGTAGTTTGGGGAGGCACCAACATTTGTTGGAAAGAATGCTAAAGACCTTGTAAAACTGCAATTCTCAGAATTCCATAGCATTGAGACATGGCAGTTAAAGCGGTGTTAAACTGCATTCATCTCACAGTGCAGATGCATCTAAGAATTTATTGGTCCTTCAGTACAATTCTATGCTGAGCTTCTAGCAAATGTTGACTATAGAAAAGTTATTTTGGAGGACCTAGATAGACCCAGAAAGGAGTTTTCTCAGGTAATGAAACTAGGTCTTGTGACCCTAACCTCAGTGAATATGGAGAGCAATATACAAGAGTTATCTGAAAAATAAGTTGACAAGATTTTTTTAAAAATACAAAGGATGAATATATTTTCATAAAACTTACATGGATTTTAGCATAGGTATTACATTATTTTCTTACGTAATCATCATTCATTTCAATGCATTTTGTCATCCGTGAGACGAGTTTTTGAGACCTGTCATAGAAGTATCCCTTCGCCTTTTTCAGCCCATTTGTCACTTTGATTTTCACCTCGTTGTCATCAAAAAAGTGTTTTTCACCAAGGCATTCCTCGAATTTAGTGAACAGATTATAGTCACTGGGTGCGAGATCGGGGCTGTGAGAGAAACATCCCAACCAATTGAAGTCAACAACTCTTGTGTTGCATGAGCGGTGTGCGGATGTGCAGTATCATAAAGGAGACAGACTCCTGCCATCAGCATCCCACGACGTTTGTTTTGGATGGCTCTGTGAAGTTTCTTCATAGTCTCACAATATAGTCCGTACCCATTTTGTCACTTGCTGTCTTGATATTATTTCCTCTCCATAAACTGAAATAATTTCGCAATGAATCGCAGCAGCCTTAGCATTTAGGTAGCGTATTACAGCACAAACTTTGCACTTGGAGGGAAATGGAATGAGGACACTCATCTCTAACCTTCACCACAACACCAGTCTATGAGCTACTGATGACTGACACTGCTCGTTTGCTTCCGCTGGCTTCCTGCTACACAGGAGTGATATTAACATTCCCCCATGACAATTCCCCATGAGAGCTACATGCCTTGTTACCTTACTTTCCAGATAACCCTCACACACACACACACACACACACACACACACACAACACCTAGGCTTCTCTTGCTATCTATCTTCTCCCCTGCAGCACAGTGCATTGTCCATTGAGCTATCAATCCAAAGAGAAATTCAGAAGACAGATTTGTTTTCTTCCTCAAGTGCCTGACAAGGCTAATATTGCATCTCATTATCCTTCTTCTTCAGTAGCACTGCTTTTAAAAAAAATCTGTATGCCATAATAATGTCATTAGAGGGTGACTTCATCTTTTTTCACTAGCTTTTTTTTTTTTGGCCTTGCCTAATGCTCGTTTGATTTTACATTCAGATCTCTATTACCATAGGTATGTATTATAACTTAAAAAGGATTTTAAAAAAGATCAGTGTTTAGACTGACAGCAAAACACCAACAGAAATGCCAGCTTTATTAAACTCCTCAGTCATGTGATGGTGTTTGAGCTAAGGTTCTTAATCAGCACATTCCACCAAGTCCATGAGAACAAATATCTGCCATCCAAGGAAACTTTGTTTGCTCTTTTTTCCCCCCTAACATAGACTCTGTAGCTTTGAAGGAATCAACAAAATGGGTTGTTGCTTCGAAGACTAAGCCTAAGAAGAGAAATATTGGGAGAGTACTTCGATACCACTTTAAATAGCATAACTCCATCTCATAGATTCTTGAGATTTGTAGTTTTGGTGAAGTACCAGATTTCCCTGCTAAGACATTCTAATGCTTCTGCTGAACTAAATGTATTTATTTTATTTTATTTATTTATTTAGATTTGTCCGTCACCACTCCCATCCAGCTCGGGGCGACTTACACACAATAAAACACAGTTAAAACAACATATACAAAATACATTAAAAGATAAGAACATAAGAACATAAGAACATAAGAAGAGCCATGCTGAATCGGGCCTCAGCCCATCTAGTCCAGCATTCTGTGTCACACAGTGGCCCACTAGTTGTACACGGGGATCTCTAGCAGAAAGGAGGGCAAAACCCTCACCTGCTCCCGACCTCCCACAACCAGTACCTGGGAAAATCCTGCCTGCCTCCATCAACACAGAGGTGGCACTTGGATGTCCATTTCAGTAGCTACTGATTCCCTTGGTATCCATGAATCTGTCTAATCCTGCCTTGAAGCTGTCCAGGCTGACCGCTGTCACAACCTCCTCTGGAAGTGAGTTCCATAACCCAATGACCCTCTGGGTGAAGAAAATTTCCTTTATTAGTCCTAACTTTCCTACCTTGGAGCTTTTGGGAGTGCCCCCTAGTACTAGTGTTGTGTGACAGAGAAAATATTTTTTCTTTATTCACCTTTTCTATCCCATGCATTATTTTATACACTTCGATCAAGTCACCTCTTAAACGCCGTCTTTCAAGGCTGAAAAGACCAAGTAGTTGCAACCTGGTTTCATAAGGGAGCTGCTCCATCCCTTGGATCATTCTTGTTGCCCTTCTTGTACCTTTCCAGTTCCGTTATATCCTTCTTAAGTTGCGGAGACCAGAATTGTACACAGTACTCCAAATGTGGCCTTACCATAGATTTGTAGAGAGGCAATACAACATTTGCCGACCTATTTTCGATTCCTTCCTGATCATGCCAAGCATAGAATTTGCTTTTTTTCGCTGCTGCTGCGCACTGGGTTGACATCTTCATTGAGCTGTCCACCAAAACCCCAAGATCCCTTTCCTGGTTTGTCTCTGAAAGCTTTGACCCCATCAATTGGTAGGTGTAGTTGGGGTTCTTTGCCCCGATGTGCATGACTTTACACTTGTTTAGGTTAAAATGCATTTGCCACTTGGTTGCCCATTCACTCAATTTCAAGAGATCTTTCTGGAGCTCTTTACAATCAGTTTCATTTTTAACTACCCTGAACAATTTAGTGTCGTCTGCAAACTTTGCTACCTCAGAATTCACTCCTACGTCCAGGTCATTAATGAATAAATTAAAAAGTAACGGACCCAAAACTGAACCTTGGGGTACGCCACTTCTCACCTCTTTCCACCCAGAGAAGTGTCCGTTTATTGCCACCCTTTGTTTCGTACAGTTAGCCAGGTTCCAATCCAGGACAAGACCTGTCCTCTGATTCCATGGCTGAAGAGCTTATTTAGGAGCCTTTGGTGAGGGACTTTGTCAAAAGCCTTTTGAAAGTCAAGGTAAACAATATCGACTGGGTCCCCTTTATCTATGTGTTTATTTACACCCTCAAAGAATTCTATCAAGTTAGTAAGACATGATTTGCCTTTGCAGAAACCATGTTGATTTTCCTTCAGCAATGCCTGTTCTTCTATGTGCTTAGTAATTTTTCTTTAATAATGGTTTCCATCACTTTGCCTGGAACTGAGGTTAGACTAACTGGCCTATAATTTCCTGGATCACCCCTGGATCCTTTCTTGAAGATCGGAGTTACATTTGCCTCCCTCCAGTCCTTGGGTACAGTGCCTGATCTTAGAGAAAGGTTATATATTTGGCTAGAATTTCAGCAATTTCACACTTGAGTTCCTTAAGAACTCTGGGGTGGGTGCCATCTGGCCCTGGTGATTTATTGACATTTAGTTTAGTAAGGCATGTGAGAACATCTTCCTTGTTTATCTCTATCTGGTTTAATTCATTTAATTCCCTCCCTGAAAAAACTGACTCAGCTGCAGGCATATGTTGTCTGTCCTCCTGTGTGAAAACGGAGGCAAAGAAGTCGTTTAGCCGCTCAGCAATCTCCTTGTCTTCACTTATTGTCCCTTTCTTAGCATTTTCGTCAAGTGGCCCAACTGCTTTTCTAGTTGGGTTTCTACTTCTGATGTACTTAAAGAAGTTTTTGCTATTTTTTTTTAATATTCTTAGCTATATGTGCCTCAAAATCTCTCTTGGCTTTCCTGATGGTTGCTTTGCATTTAGTTTGCCAGAGCTTGTGTTCCTTTCTGTTCTCCTCAGTAGGAAGAGCCTTCCATTTCTTAAATGAGTTTTTCTTCTTTCCAATCACATCTTTTACTTCATTTGTAAGCCATACTGATGTCCTCTTGGACTTTCCCGGCCTCTTTCTTATTTTAGGAATGCATTTTATTTCGGCTTGTTTTAAAGTATTTTTAAACAGTTTCCAAGCATTTTGGAGGGATTTGATTTTTTTTACTGTTCCTTTTAGTTTGTTCTTTACTATTTTTCTCATTTTGGTGAAATTCCTTTTTGAAAATTTAAGGTCTCTGTGTTAGTTTTCACTGACAGTTTGCTATCCAAACTTACATTGAAGGTTATTGTGTTGTGGTCACTGGTACCTATGGGCTCAGTTACAAGGACATCTTGAACGAGATCTTGTTCACTAGTTAGCACCAAGTCCAGGATCCCCTTTCCCTGGTTGGTTCCATGACCATCTGCTCAAGGGAATAGTCAGCTAGCATGTCGAGGAACCATGTCTCTCTTTCATGCGTAGAACAAGAATTTGGCCAATCTATTCGGGGATAGTTGAAGTCCCCCATTATGACTAATTTATTGCTTTTTGAGGCCTGTTTAATTTCATCTTCCAGATAGCAGTCTGCCTCTGGAGTTTGGTTGGGAGGGCGATAGCAGATCCCTAATGCTAGATTTGTTTTTTGTCCTGGGATTTTTACCCACAATGTTTCTGTAGGTGAGTTTGAATTTTCTTGAAATTCTAATTCATGAGATTCTAGCTCTTCATTTATGTACAGGGCCACACCGCCGCCGTTTTTCCCTCTCCTGTCTTTCCTGTACAGTTTATAACCTGGAATTTTTGTGTCCCAATTGTTTTCCTCTGTCCACCAGGTTTCTGTTATGCCAATAATATCAATATTTTTTTCTTTTGCCAAACATTCCAGCTCCCCTATTTTTGTTCGAAGGCTTCTAGTGTTTGCGTACAGACATTTATATTTATTGCTCTGATGCCCTTTCAACTTTGGCTGTTTATGAGAATTTGTAGAAGGCCTACCATGTCCTACCTCTTGACTACTTTCTATCTTTTCTGTTGACTCGGCCATTTGTGCGTAAATTTCATCCTCCATACTTGTAAAGATCATAAAAGTAATACAACAACCCGAAAACGCATGGTAGCAGGCATCAGAGGGCCTGCAGTTTTTTAACTGTCAGAGGGCCTGCAGTTTTAAGGGCCGAACAATAGGGTTTTGCAGGCCTTCCGGAAAGCCAGCAAGCTAGACAGAGCACGAACTTCTGGAGGGAGCGCGTTCCAAAGTGTTGGAGCGATAATACGGAAAGCTCTCCTCCGTGTTGAAGTCAATTGAAAGGTCTTGCAACTTGGGATTACAAGGAGGTTATGTGACTCTGAACGCAGTGGTCTGGTGGGACAATATAGGGTGAGGCAGTCCCTTAAGTACACTGGCCCCAGACCATTCAAGGCTTTAAAGGTCAGTACCAGCACTTTGAAGGTAATCCGGTACTCCACTGGGAGCCAGTGCAGTTCGCGTAAGATGGGAGTAATATGGCAGCATGTTGGTACGCCTGCCAGCAGCCGAGCTGCATCGTTCTGCACTAGCTTAAGTTTCCGGATCACCGACAAAGGAAGGCCAATGTAGAGAGCGTTACAGTAGTCCAGCCTTGAGATGACCGTGGCTTGGACCACTGTGGCTAGGTCATGGCGGAACAGGTAGGGGGTCAGATTCCTCGCCTGGCGGAGATGAAAAAACGTTTGGCACAGACTTCTGGGTATTCCACCAAACTACAAGTCCCAAATTCTCGTAGTCAGACAATCAGACCCGATATAGTGGATCAAATAATTTTATCAAATAATTTTATCCCAGCGTACAATGGAGAACAATAGAGTTCAAAAGGGTCAGGAAAATCTTTTTCTTCCAAGAAGGATTGCTATAAGGCACTTTGTATTTGGTCTGAGTTCAATCCAAAGGATGAACAGAAGCAATAGTTTGGATCCCTTATTCCATTGCTAAATATTGTTCTTCCCACTGGTTATATCATTATGGGTGTTTACTCTGCCAGAAGCTGGAAGAAAATTGCTCTCAGAGAATGAGCCAAATTCCATTACTAGATTTGCAAGAGTTTTGACAGTAAAATTAATTAGTTAATGTTTATAAAGTGCTTTGAAGATGAACAGCACTTCATGAGTTTCAACTATGATTATCATATGTTAGTGAGTCATTTTGAAATGTTGAAGACAGAGAGGTATTTGCTAGGTTATTTGCCTTATGGTTTTGCTGACAAACTTCATCTGCAGTTGATTCAACGTTAACAGAAGAGAGTGCCACGCTTTACTTTGAAATGGTAGCATGTGTGACACACTCCCAGGCTGGATCTTAAAGTTGATTCAACTTAGCAAATTACTTATTGTGCCTTTAAGCCATTTTGGATTTATGGTGACCCTTTGGTGACCCTATCACTGGGTTTTCTGGGACTGAGAATATGTAACTCACTCAAGGTCATCCCATACCTTTCCATGGCCCAGTGGAGAATCAAAGCTTAGTCTTCCAAATAGGTTGGGGCAACTCCCCGAAACAGAGCCTTATATACCACTCACTTCAGTAATATTGTTCCCTGCTTCTTATTTGCCCAAACTGTTCCTTCGTGTCATTGCAAAGTAAAGCTAGTGTGGAAGCCACAGAGACACACTGATAGCATCTGCACTGCCACATGGCTTTCCTTATGTTTTTAGGAGTCAACATGGTTGGAAGACTGGGATGTAGAAGGCATTTAGGCACAATGTGCCTTTCCACCAATCAGATGCAAAAGAAGTTGTAACTGAGATCTTCTTGATTTGTATCACTTGTCCAAGATATGATAAGGTTTAGCTTAGAACATAAGAACATAAGAAGAGCCATGCTGAATCGGGCCTCAGCCCATCTAGTCCAGCATTCTGTGTCACACAGTGGCCCACTAGTTGTACACAGGGATCTCTAGCAGAAAGGAGGGCAAAACCCTCACCTGCTCCCGACCCCCCACAACCAGTACCCGGGGAAATCCTGCCTGCCTCCATCAACACAGAGGTGGCACTTGGATGTCCATTTCAGTAACTACTGATTCCCTTGGTATCCATGAATCTGTCTAATCCTGCCTTGAAGCTGTCCAGGCTGACCGCTGTCACAACCTCCTCTGGAAGTGAGTTCCATAACCCAATGACCCTCTGGGTGAAGAAATATTTCCCTTTATTAGTCCTAACTTTCCTACCTTGGAGCTTTAGGGAGTGTCCCCTAGTCCTAGTGTTGAGTGACAGAGAAAATATTTTTTCTCTATTCACCTTTTCTATCCCATGCATGATTTTATACACTTCGATCAAGTCACCTCTTAAACGCCGTCTTTCAAGGCTGAAAAGACCAAGGCGTTGCAACCTGATTTCGTAAGGGAGCTGCTCCATCCCTTGGATCATTCTTGTTGCCCTTCTTTATACCTTTTCCAGTTCCGTTATATCCTTCTTGAGGTGCGGTGACCAGAATTGTACACAGTACTCAGATGTGGCCTCACCATAGATTTGTAGAGAGGCAATACAACATTTGCCGACCTATTTTCGATTCCCTTCCTGATCATGCCAAGCATAGAATTTGCTTTCTCACTGCTGCTGCGCACTGGGTTGACATCTTCATTGAGCTGTCCACCAAAATCCCAAGATCCCTTTCCTGGTTTGTCTCGGAAAGCTTTGACCCCATCAATTGGTAGGTGTAGTTGGGGTTCTTTGCCCCGATGTGCATGACTTTACACTTGTTTAGGTTAAAATGCATTTGCCACTTTGTTGCCTATTCACTCAATTTCGAGAGATCTTTCTGGAGCTCTTTACAATCAGTTTCATTTTTAACTACCCTGAACAATTTAGTGTCATCTGCAAACTTTGCTACCTCAGAATTTACTCCTACATCCAGGTCATTAATGAATAAATTAAAAAGTAACGGACCCAAAACTGAACCTTGGGGTATGCCACTTCTCACCTCTTTCCACCCAGAGAAATGTCCGTTTATTACCACCCTTTGTTTCCTACAGTTTAGCCAGGTTCCAATCCAGGACAAGACCTGTCCTCTGATTCCATGGCTGAAGAGCTTATTTAGGAGCCTTTGGTGAGGGACTTTGTCAAAAGCCTTTTGAAAGTCAAGGTAAACAATATCAATTGGGTCCCCTTTATCTATGTGTTTATTTACACCCTCAAAGAATTCTAACAAGTTAGTAAGACATGATTTGCCTTTGCAGAAACCATGTTGATTTTCCTTCAGCAATGCCTGTTCTTCTATGTGCTTAGTAATTTTTCTTTAATAATGGTTTCCATCACTTTGCCTGGAACTGAGGTTAGACTAACTGGCCTATAATTTCCTGGATCACCCCTGGATCCTTTCTTGAAGATCGGAGTTACATTTGCCTCCCTCCAGTCCTCGGGTACAGTGCCTGATCTTAGAGAAAGGTTATATATTTTGGCTAGAATTTCAGCAATTTCACACTTGAGTTCCTTAAGAACTCTGGGGTGGATGCCATCTGGCCCTGATGATTTGTTGACATTTAGTTTACTAAGGCATGTGAGAACATCTTCCTTGTTTATCTCTATCTGGTTTAATTCATTTAATTCCCTCCCTGAAAAAACTGACTCAGCTGCAGGCATATGTTGTCTGTCCTCCTGTGTGAAAACGGAGGCAAAGAAGTCGTTTAGCCGCTCGGCAATCTCCTTGTCTTCACTTATTGTCCCTTTCTTACCATTTTCATCAAGTGGCCCAACTGCTTTTCTAGTTGGGTTTCTACTTCTGATGTACTTAAAGAAGTTTTTGCTATTTTTTTAATATTCTTAGCTATATGTGCCTCAAAATCTCTCTTGGCTTTCCTGACGGTTGCTTTGCATTTAGTTTGCCAGAGCTTGTGTTCCTTTCTGTTCTCCTCAGTAGGAAGAGCCTTCCATTTCTTAAATGAGTTTTTCTTCTTTCCAATCACATCTTTTACTTCAGCTTGATACATTCCTCAAGAGGAACTGGACTTCAAGTCATTTCCAACTCATGGCAACCCCAAAGTGGACCTATCTAGGTCTGCAACAATGAGACTTGTCCATGGTTACCCAGTGGGTTTCCATGACTGAGCAAGTATTCGAACTCTGGTTACCAGAGTTGTAATCCTGCACTCAACCTACTACACTACACCAGGTCTCTTGGGCAACAAGGTCCATATTGGGTAGAGTTCTGTGCGGAATTTGCTTCTCCAATTTTATTCGTTACCTTGGGAAGCACAGAACAAGAAGCTCCCCCCTGGTACAAAAATCAGCTCAACACAAAAGCAAGTGGAAGCCGATAACTGGCTCCCCTTCTGCTTTCGTGACCACGTGGCGCTCCTAGCTCGACTGAGTCCAGGTCAATAACTCTTCCTTCTCTGGGCCAAATTTAAAAATGCACAAACAAGGGCCAAGGACTTCCCCCCCCGTCCTCTTCCTCCCCCAGCCTCTCTCTCTCTCTCTCTCTCTCTCTCTCTCTCTCTCTCTCTCTCTCCACTGCAGGAGCCTGGATAAGGACAAACAATCCCAGAGAGAGGGGTATCTTTAACCCTCTCATGTCCGGCCTCCTTCTCCACCACCACCAAGATGGAAAACTTTAGCAGCAGCAACAGTTAGGCTTTCAGCTTGCATTAACAGAAGGGGGGGCAGGCTAACCCTATGCAGCCAAGGGTCAAGGAGGGAGGGAGATAGACCTGGTGCCACAGGAGCCCCAAAGTCAAGCCGCGTCCTGCCTCTCCTCTAGAGTACAAAGGCTTTAAGAAGCAGTCAACTCGGTCTCCTTGTTTACAAATTGAAAGGATCCTGAAAGAGTGGTAACTTGGATGCTTTTAAAAATCCAGGTCTTAATGAAGAATATGGAAGGGGAACATGTGAGGTCTTCCCCATAATGGTTGCTTACTTAACCCCATTGCTGCCAATGGGCAAAAAAACCATTTTTTTCAGATGCTGAACAAAAATCCCATTTGGCAGTGCACCGTTTTTCGGGAGGCACTGGAAAATGGATATGGGGGCCTTACGGAAGAAATGAACCGAAACGGATAGCGATTCATCCCAAACACACAAGCCTAATATTGGGTGAACTTGCAAAGCCAAGAGGGTTTTTTTTAAAATAAATAATAAAATATACTGCTCAACTGAAAGTAACCTGAAATGTATTTCAGATGTTGTAGTTTGTCAAATGACAGTATGGTCCTCCTTAGTGTTTGTGCAGAGGTATCTATCTTCCCATACTTCATTCTTGCTTCATGAATGAGAAAACATTTTCTCCCTGCTATTTATTTTTCACATTACTGAACTTTCTGAAAACTAAGGAAGAGATATCTTTGTGTGTTAAAAAAACCACCTCTATCTCTGTGTGTTTAATGTAAAATCCCCTTCTTGCAAACTTGACAAAAAGTCTAAAATGCGAAAAATATCGTGGAGGGATTGTTTCATTTTTTGATGGGACGCCTTGTCAGTTGTACTCAACTAAGGATGATAACTTTTGAGAATACTCTTGATATCTTCAAAGTCAAGTACATTCCTGGAAAATGGGCCCAGGGTGTCACTTTCTAACCTACGAGTTGCTTGGTCCCTCTGTGTCAGAACTGTGTCCTCTGATTGTCATTGGCTCTCCAAAACAGATATAATCCCCAGCTCCAATTATAGATGCCAGGGACTGCATCTGGAACCTTCCACATGTCTGACATATGGTCTGCAACCGAGCTGTCCTAAGAACTCTCTATTACCCCTCAAAATGATGGTACTAAATTGCACTAATGATTTCTTTTAGCCAAGTATACCCAAAAGGAAGAACTGAGAGAAGACAGAATTATATGTCCCAATGGACAGATCAGCCTATTTCTGCCTCTATTACTTCTGAAGACACTTCTGTATTGGTACTATATCTTTTAAAATCAGTTTCCAATTATTTATTTATTTATTCGTACTTGTTTGCCGCCCTTCCCCAAAGGCTCAGGGCAGCTAACAGCATATTCATAAAAAACAATCATACATAACATAATTAAAATCACGATATTTAGTAAACATATCTAAAAGCATAGTACACAGCACAGTAGCCACATGCTGGACACAGTGTGGCATAAGATAAAACAGATGAGCACATGTGGCGACATGCGACAAGGACTGCAGCTCATCCAACCCCAAAAGCCTGCATATTTTTGTATCCCAATATATTTGTTGTCAACACACTTATTTGCAAGCATAATTTCTCCATACAAAGACATTTTTGGGGCTGAGAAATGATTGATCCAACTGGAAGAAATGTGAAATCCAAAGGATGTCCTGCATATTTGTTTAGGATGTGTGGATGAGATCGATTTATGTCCAAATCAAAAAAGAAGAAATTCTCAAGGTTCTTTCAGAATACATGTTAATGAAATTGATATGTCCCTGAGCATTACTTCATTTAATAGAAAATACAATACCAGAAGCAGAAATGAAATGGAAAGAATAAGAATAGCTTCCTGCACCACAATAAGGAAGAGCAGTTCAAGGTATTCCAGTGGGGTTTTTTTTTCAAAATTCAAAACTAATAATATGCACATGGGAAATGAAGCAACCACCTCACTAACTAACTAAAGACAAACACTTGAATTTTCTAGATACCAACTGAAAATTTCTTCCAAAATACATGATGTCTTTTTTCACTAGCCTCACTTCCTTATGATTTCCATAAGATGTTGTAAAAGGAATTTGAGGTTTTTAAAAGTGAGGAATGTCTATAGATAAAAAGAACCAGAAATCAAGCAGATACTAAAGCATTGTTGATGCCAACTGGTTTGGGAGCCATCTAACATTTCACAATCATTGTGCGATTTGAGCCTCATTCATTCATTACAGAATAGTAATAGGTAGCTGTCAATCAAATTTAGGAGGGCCCTTCTTTTTTTAAAAAAAACCACATTAATGATTTTCAAATAAATTCAGTAATTTTTGAAAGTCAAGTGCCCTTGGATCCAGCTTGCTTGAAACATCAGGAATAAGGTCTCCTCTGTTTCTTCCTTAGAGTTCTGTCCAATATTTGGTAACCAACTTCTATATCTGAGATTCCTGATATCACTGTTCACACTGGTTTCTCAGGGTGCGTTTACATAGGCATTTAATCCAGAGTATGCAGTAGGCATTTTTTTAAAAAAACTGTCACCTTCCGGAGAGTTTCCATGTGGCTCCATTAGTCCAGAGCAATTCTTCCAGGGAGTATGCATTAATCCAGAATGATCCAGATTGGAAGGACTTCTGTCTGAGTTTTCTGCCATTTCTCCCAGATACACACATGCAGTTGTGAAGATGCGCTGCAATGTATGCACAGAGTGGAAAAATGTTTAGGCTTTTAAAACACAGTTATGCGCTGGTGCCTGTCACGATGCACGGACTTGACCGGCCCCTTAATCACACACACACAGAGATGGACTGAAGGCTAACTACTTTATTGAATATAAAAACAGTTCAAAAGTAATGTCCAATAGAATGTAAAAGCAATCCAAAAAGCTTGAAGTAACAATGTCCAAGGTAACGTGGCAAATAGGCCAAAAGCTTAGCAAGGCTCCGCAAAACTAGGCGGATCAGGAACAAGGGCAAGGCTCCGCTCAACCAGGCGGATCAGGAACAAAGGCAAGGCTCCGCTCAACCAAGCGGATCAGGAACAAGGCAAGGCAAGGCAAGGCTTGATGACCACTGGCTAGCTTAGCTTCGTGGTCCCACTCCGCTTCATGCCTATTCAGATGAGACGTGGCCGGAGCACTGAGGATTCGTTCCCACGGATCCTATACTTAATCCTTCGGCCGAGGTCCCCGACGCTCTAGGCTTCTTCGTCTCCAATCCCTGCTGACGGACCTCGGCCGGTCTAGGGCCCTGGACCACCCCCTCCTACTAGACTCGATGTTCTGTCTCCTATCAAAGGTTCGACCTTGTCTCTCAGCAGCTGTGTTGCTATCTCCTGAGAGCTTTCCTCCCTGGAAACTTCCCAGCCGCTTTCTTCCATGTTTTCACTTTCGGGCTCCTGGGAATCTATTCCACCCGGGTGCTCATAGCTGCCAGAATCGCTGTCTTCCATCTGCACCTGGTTATCTATGTCTTCGCTAGGGCCAAACAACATTTCTTCCCATGCCAAGCTCTCTGTGGGCGAAAGAGGCCCGTCAGGGGAAAGCTGCCCTTCGCCCCAGTCATCTAGCTCATCCTCTGAATCTGGTTCTGGTACTGCTGGCCCTAATGCTAATGGAACCCCGGGTCCTGACCCCTGCCCTCCAGGCACAAACGAGAACTGCTGTGCTACAGTGCCATCCACACCAGCACACCACATGGAAACCTTGCAAAGCACCATGTTTTCTGCATGCCTAGGATATAATGGGCTCAATTGCAGTGCATTTTTCAGCTGAACACAGACATTCTCCAGACTTTTTAAAACATGGGTTTCCCCCATTTAATATGGCTCTGCAGCATCATCAGCAAAAAGCAGCTCATGGACTAGATAGTTTAGAGTCTTAGTGCGAGCCCTCAGATGGCTTAAGTTGAACAAGCTACCATCAGTATGATAGCGTATATACTGTATATGCCGTCTTCTTCTTCTTCGAGATCTGCCAGAGAGGCGCCCCAAAAAGGAGATATAAGGACTCCCTGAAACAACATCTCAGGCTCGGCCAGATTGATCACCAACAATGGTGCACCCTGGCCTCACATTGGGAGGCATGGAGATGCACTATCCACAATGCTGTGGCCTCTTTCAAGAAGACACGCCGAACGGGTCTCAAAGAGAAACGACAACGCAAAAAGAACCGCAACTTGGAAACAACATCACCCAATGCTGTGCTTTCTGCAACCGGACTTGCCTATCTCAGATTGGCCTTTTAGTCATCAATGCGCTTGTAAAAAAGCGTGATATGAGTCCTTCCCCAAGAATCTTCATTCGCGAAGTAATGCCGACAGAGAGATGGCTCTGCTCACATTATGGTCATGTGTCATTTGGCCACCCCCCTGTATAGATTGGGCCTCAGTAAGCAAAGTAGAAGTTACATGGTGCTCATTTTTTATTATTTCCTTGAATCTAAACATGAAACTGGTATGAAAAATATGACTCATTTTGTGCATGATTCCTGACCCTTGTTTTGCTCAGGTCTTGCTCCCCGACCTCCAGGAGGATCCTATAGTTTCAACCACCCAAAAATTAAAAACAAAATGGATGAAAAATTGATTCCAGTCACTCCCAGAAATTCTAATGTTGGTTATTAATGGAGGGAAATGATGTCTGCCCCCCATATAACTCATTCCCTAGTAAAAATTTAAGGCTTTTGGTGATAATGGCAGCCTCTCTTTTCCTCTCTTTCCAGTGGAATACCTTCTTCCTTACCAATATCTTTTCTAACGAGTTGTGTCATTGGATGACATGGCCAAAGTATGACAGTCTCCATTTAATTATCTAAAGAGAATTTAGGCTTGATTTGCCCAGACACCCAAAAACGAGGTACTTATTTAAAACAACATTAAATTAAAAACAACTTCAAAGCAATGCAAACATGACAAATGATGAATATAAGTGTATATCATGTTCCTTCTATTAAAGAACAAAAATCTTCTTCGCCAACCAGAGCCTCTCTGCCGAAGAAGGTTTTGCTTGCTGGCATTGGGAAAGCGGAGATAGGGCCAACCTAGCCTAGGGGTGCAAATCTTCATTAGATTTATGATTACAAGAAGGAACAAATAATTTATTCAGTTTTTTTCTACTGTGAGTTTGAAATGACTTTTGCACAAAATAAAACAAATCCCACTATTTTATGTACAACCCCCCCCCCCCAGTCTTCTCACCCCTTGTAGATTAAAGAGATTTTCGTTTGCAGCAGCTGCGACTTTACTTTCATTTTACGGTCACATGCCAATTGAATCCCGGGACCCCGGCTCAACCCCACGGACTTTCCCGTTCTCAGTGAGTACCTACCCCGCATTGTTGGACCCCCAACTCGAAAGGTAGACCCCAGACATGTCAACACACGACGGTGTCCCACCTCTTTCCTAACTACGAACTTTCCTCATTACTGACGCCAGAGAAGCCGCGGCTTGTCCGCCTTGCATCCCCAGGCACATACCTGGATTGCCGCATCCTTTCCTCACATCCCTGAACATTCATATGTGCAGCTCTATCTAAATGTACCATTATGTGTTGAACTATTAATATGTGCTGAACGATTACTATGTGCTGAACGATTACCTCGTGTTGAACGATTACCTCACACTGCCTCTTTAATTGATGTGCATTTATGCTTACCATTGATTAGGCTTCATATTGTATGTGTTGAACTGTTTCCACTTGTTTATATTTCCATTTATGCCACATGTTATGTGCTCTGAGCCATGTAATTGTGCTATATTTGTATTGTATTCACACATGTGCTTTTGATAAATGCTTTATATATAATTGTGAGGCTTCTCTTGTTTACTATTATTTCTACTTAGAGGTGCACTCACTCTGACTGCATTGCATGCCCCTACTGCATGACATTTCTTTGCAGTGTATGGTTTGCTCCTTCTACCTATCTGTGACAAGACAACGAGCATTCTCCGTGGTGGCCCTGGCACTATGGAATGCATTGCCGGATGATGCTCGTGCCATCACGAAGCTAGTTCCTTTCTGGAGGGCATATAAAACAACTCTGTTTAAGCTTGCCTTCAACTAAGTTCTCCAGATACCATGACCATGTCCTTATCTGACCAAATGTTTTATATGTATTTTATGTGCTTTTATGTGTATTTTAATTGATTGTTGTGTAAACCGCCTTGAGCCTGCAGGGAGGAGCGGTATACAAAATCGAATAAATAAATAAATAAATAATAATCATACACGTCTCTCATAAACATTCACTTACTCTGAAGTAAATGGATTGATGAATCAGAAAAAGAATTCTGAGAAATGAAGACAGAGACCCAGGCCCCACCTACAGTACCATTTAACATCCAGATTATCTAATTTGAACTAGATTATATGATAGTGTAGACTCATATAATCCAGTTGAAAGCAGATAATATAGATTATCTCCTTTGATAATTTGATTATATAGCAGTGTAGATCCCGTCAAAGTTGACCCAACTTTGTAAATTTCTCTGCAAAATGTTTGGTTTTAGGATGGATCTACACTGCCATATAATCCATATATCAAAGCAGATAATCCACATTATCTGTTTTCAACTGGATTGTATGAGGGCCCTTCCAGGGCACTTTCAGACAGGCAAGAAATACATAACAAAGCAGGCTTTCAAAACCCACTTTGGCGCACATTTTGGTCCCCGGTGGGAGGGTATGGTAGGGTGTCATCCAGCTTCTTCAGGCTCCAAGAGGGATCACAGAAGGAATTAAACCCAGGAATTGTGTAAGGGACCCAAACCAGAAAGATCTTATATTAAGGTCCGGATCTTTCCAGGTGTTTTATTAATCCGAAGAAAACTGGAAAATCCAAGTTTCCTCCGGATTAAAGCAAGTTTAGCTGAGCTGTTATCTGGATGCTTCAGGTAAACCCATGATAGGTCCCACATTTTGGGCCTGACTAGAAGGGTCCCGGGTTTACACTGCCATATATTCCAGTTAAAAACAGATAACTTGCATGTTATATGGCAGTGTAGATCCAGCCTAAGTGAACCACCCTATCTCTTGCTTTGAAACCCTGTCAACTTTAGCTACTGATTGACTTCCAAACTAAATGCCCATGTCTTTCTCACTTCCCATCTTAATTTTTCAGAATACTTTGCATTTTCACTAAGATAATGTCAGTGAAAACTGTCTAGTGGGGCTTTCATGCTGTGGCTCCAACCATGTAGAACACATTAATTTATTTGTCTCAACATCTAGTGAAAACCAATTGATTGCTTGATTTCAGAAGGCTGTTTCAAATATATTGCTGAAATTGCTAGACTAGGGACTCCATCACAAAGGCAAATTTACCTATCATAGGCACTTCTGGGATGGAGTTCGCCAAATCCCATCCAATGACATAGAGCTATGCCCAGCAAGGCTCCACCCCCAAACTGTGGCGAAAGTGTCATACGTCAAAGCTTCCTGTGTTCTCGTTGCCAGCAATGGGACGAGGGCGGGGGAAGCCAGGCAGTAACGCTTTTCCACATAGGATAGGGAAAGCCATGCTGTGAGTGCTGCAGAGTGACAGATTCCCCTGCTGCCCACCAGATTTGCCATGCTGCTTGGCGAATCCACCGCTGACGCCACTGTTGGGCAACTTTATGTGATGAGGTCCTTTAAAAAAATAGTTTTCTTTTTCTTTGCTTCATCTTTAATACTTTGTCTCAAGGTGGTTTTTAATAAGTAAGCTAGTCATTCACTCTGCAATAAGACAAGAGCAACATGGCTCAATGGAATATTTCCAGTATTGATTCTTCGACCAGGAATTCATTAGGGTGCAATTTGGGAAGGTAAAGTTTTATTCTAAAAAGCCATCCACAGAATGATTACAGAAGACCCATTGAATCAATAGGATTTAATGATGTGTTGGTTCATGATTCACCCCTTGAATTCTGTGGGTCTACTCTAATTGGGACTAACCAACAGGATTTAGGACAATAAATTTGCTGTGGGGCTAGTGTTCTCCTTTTAAAATACTATTTTGATGTCCCCACTTCTTCAGCCTCTTTCATTTTGCAAATAAGTTCCCGTGATCACATCTTGTCACCAAGCCAGAGCGTCACTCGATATACAAAAAGGCAAAGCCCTTTAAAAAGCCACTCAGTTACGAACCTCCTCTGTCAAATATGACAGCAGAAGTTATGATTGCGTTCTTTTTATCTCCTGGCTTTGATGACAGGCTTTTCAGAGGCTGAGACGGAAAGTGTGGAGCAGATTCAATGCATTGAGCTCTACCCAGGTGAGTTTTCAAACCATGTACAGCTGTTCCAAAGGCACGAACCGGCTTTGAATGACAGTTGCTTTCATCAAGAGCACTGCTCAGGTTGGACGATGCCAAGAATTTTTGAGCACAGTTTTAAGTATCTCTCTCTCTCTCTCTCTCTCTCTCTCTCTCTCTCTCTCTCTCTCTCTCGTTCTGTGGTGTATCAAAATATGGTGACCGCTTACAAGCTGATGTTAATTCAATGAGTTTTTCCCAACCCAGTGCCTGGGACATGTGGAGGATTACAACTCCCATCAGCCTTCAAGAAGTCAATGGGATTTGTAGTTAGACACCTTTAGAAGGTGTGATGATGGAATCATTAAAACAAGCCATTGTGGTTCAATTGAAACATAGGAATGGCTGCAGCGAGAACTAGCATGGTTTAGTCGTCTGAGCACTGGACTGTAACTATGAAGACAGTCCAGTGCCAGGATTCAAATCTTTACTCAGTCACGGACACCCACTGGCTGACCTTGGGCAAACCACACTCTCTCAGCCTCAAATTAAGATAGGGCCAAAGCCCCTCTGAACAAATTCTGCCAAAACATTACTCAGTGATAGGTTTAGATAAAGGTAAAGGCTTTCCCCTGACATTAAGTCCAGTCGTGTCCGACTCTGGGGGTTGCAGCTCATCTCCATTTTTAAGTCGAAGAGCCAGCATTGTCCATAGACACCTCCAAGGTCATGTGGCCAGCATGACTTCATGGAGCGCTGTTACCTTCGCGACAGAGCAGTACCTCTTGGTCTACTCATATTTGCATGTTTTCGAACTACTAGGTTGGCAGAAGCTGGGGCTAACAGTGGGAGCTCATGCCACTCCCTGGATTTGAACCTGCGACCTTTCGGTGATAGGTTTATCTGCTCACATTTCTCCATATAGGCTATCTTGTGCACTGTGGTCAGTGGAGGAAGCCCTGCTCTCGGTCCCACCCCCATCTCAAGAGCGGCTGGTGGGAACGAGAGAGGGGGCTTTCTCTGTGTTTGCTTACCGTTGCTGGAATTCCCTCTCTAAAGAAATAAAAATGGCCCCCACCCTCCTCTCCTTAAAAAAATTCTTGAAAGCGTATCTATGCATTTTGGCATATGGCGAGATGGAGGACTGGGACACTTTAAATGAATCTCATCAGAAGTCTGGCTAACCTATTTCTCCCTCATGGTTGCTATGATACATTTTAAGTGAACACCTGTGATAGCCATACTAATGTATTTTAATTGTTTTATAGGTATGTGTCTTAATGTTACTTCATGCTATTATTGTTATTATGTCCTATTGGATTGTTTTTATTCTGTTTTCATTTTGTTGCTTAATTCTTTTGTTACAAATTTACTATTACTGTTGTGTAGTATTTTGTATTTTTTGATGTGTTTGTAAATATTTACGGCATTGAATGTTTGCCTTCTTCTGTGTGTAAACCAACCTGAGTCCCTTCGAGGAGAGAGGGCAGTCTAGAAATAAAGTCGTCATCATCATCATCATCATCATAATCATCATCAGATAGATGGAAATGACTCAGAAGCACACCACCACCACCACCACAACAGCAGAAAATGCTGGTTTAATTTTTTTTAAGTTGGGATTTTCTATTGTATAAGACTGTGGGTGAAATTATAGCTGAAGTGGATTTTCAGAAACATAACAAAAAATAGTAATATGGATGTGAGAGCTGGACTATAAGGAAAGCTGAGCAAAGGTTTGAACTGTGGTGTTGGAAGAAAATTCTGGGAGTGCCTTGGACTGTGAGAAAATCCAACCAGCCTTTAAAGCCCTTAATGGTTCTGGTCCAACTTACATGTCCGAACGCATATCTTCTTATGAACCTTCAAGATGCTTAAGATCATCCGGAGAGGCCCTGCTCTCAGTCCCGCCTTTTCAGTGGTGGCTCCTCAGCTTTGGAACGCCCTTCCTAATGACATCAGATCAGCCCCCTCCCTCCTGACATTTTGCAGGAAGGTCAAGATCTGGCTATTTGACCAGGCATTTGCAAATGTAGTATGATTATCAAATAGAGACCTAAGGAACAACGACGATGCAATTGGAAATTGACTTAATAATGAGACGCTGATATTGTGTTTTTAACGTTAAATGCTAAATTGTATATGTTGGAATTGTATTGATAATTGTTGATTTGTTTGTCTTGAGCAGTTCCTGCTATTTGTACACCGCCTCGAGTCGCCTTCGGGCTGAGAGAGGCAGTCTAGAAGCAAAGTAAATAAATAAATAAATACTCCAGGAGATAAAGCCTGACTGCTCATTGGAGGGAAGGATATTAGAGGCAAATATGAAGTATTTTGGCCACATTATGAGAAGACAGGAAAGCTTGGAGAAAACAATGATGCTGGAGAAAATTGAAGGAAAAGAGAAGAGGGTCAACCAAGGGCAAGATGGATGGATGGTATCCTTGAAGTGACTGACTTGACCTTGAATGAGCTGGGGGTGGCGCCTGCCAACAGGGAACTCTGGCGTAGGGTCACGAAGAGTCGGAAGCAAATGAACGAATAAATAACAACAAAAATTCTACCCAAAAGCTCAGTTTTTCTTTTTATTTATTTGCTTATGACATACAAAAAGCAGGGTTAAATTCAGAGGAAAGAGAAGGGAAAAATGCAGGAAGCAACATCAACAATTTCAGAAACATAGGTGACACCACTACTACTACTAGTAGTAGTAATAATAATAATAATCTTTAATTGTACCCTGCTACCATCTCCCCATAGGGACTTGGGGCGGCTCACAGAAGCACTCCAATTGCCAAATGCCACATAAGTATAAATACAATGATATAATAAATAGTACATAAAAATCTCATTAATTAATTAATTTATTATTTCCAACATTTCTATCCCGCTCTTCTCAACCCCCAAAGGGGGACTCAGAGCGGCCTAACAAAGGCAACAACTTGATGCCGAAACACAGTATAAATACAATATAAAACCAAAAACATTGAGCATTAAAATACAATTAACATTAATAAAATTATAGACATTTGAAAATTATAAAATTCTTAAAACACAGTGGTGGAACCTGCTGGCTAGCTTCCATCATAACAAACAATCAAACAAGAAGAAAAATACAAAAGACTTGGACTGATTTCTGATACAAGTCAAGGAGGAAAGTGCAAAGTTGGGTTTACAGGTGAACATTAAGAAAACAAAATTAATCTCAGATTATTTAAATTAAATTATTATTATTTCTAAAAAAATTAGAAAAATAGAATTGTCCCCAATGGGGACAATTTTCATCAAAACCCCTCTCAAGCCATGGACTCTTTAACTCTGAGCAGGTTCATCTCTATTTTTAAAAAGTTTAAACAGAGTTTGATTTTATTAACTTTGAAAAATTCCAATAATCCAGATATGGTTTTTTAATATGTTTATTTCAAATACAAACCTTAGAACATAGGTTTGTAATGATTGTGGTTTGGTTACCAGCAAATGTCTCCAAGAATTTTGAAATGTTACTCTTTAGATAGGTTGGGGATTCTGGAAGTTGGAATACAGCATTCGTTTTTCCCAACTGTGTAAAAGAGTAATAACAACTCAAACAGCACAGTCATCTTGCCTCACCTTACTTAACCCCAACTATAATACTTCCCTTTGGAGACAGTCCATATCTTACATTCATTCATGACCCATCAAGTAATAAGACCTTGAGTGATGCATATAGAATCTATATTATAGATGCATGAATCATCTCTTAGTCTGTTTCTTCCCTTGATGAAGATGTCTATAGTCTTCTCCAAAGCTCTTCCATAAGTGAATTACAAATGTTAGTCTGGCAGTAAGCGACGGAGGCATAATTCCATGTTGCAATTTTTATAATATTGGATAAGAACACCCAGAGAACAAAAGTATGGCCTTTCAGTCACTCTATGAAGAAGAGAAAGACTGAAAACACAACTAACTTCAATGAACACAGAAAACGTCTGTCATATCAGGTCCATCCAATCTGTCAGTCCAGTGGATGCACTTAATTATAACAGATGTAACCATCTGTCCAAGAGGAGGCATGGGGACACTTTAATTGATCGACTTGGTTTGTTGCATTCTCCCCTCCAATACAGTGGAGGGATGCAAACACAAGAGAAAGCCATGCATTTGCTGAAAAGACTCAGGGAGCAGCCTTTCCTTCTTCAGTATGTTTGCTAAATGGATAATTATCCAAAGGGAAGTGTGACATTAGGCATCATCAGTCCTGCTTCGCAAAGTTGCTGAGTCTCTTTATGATAACCAGCTGTGTAGAAGCCTCCAGTGGTGCAATGGATTAAACCCTTGTGCTGGCAGGACTGAAGACCGACAGGTGACAGGTTCGAATCTGGGGAGAGCGCAGATGAGCTCCCTCTGTCAGCTCCAGCTCCCCATGCGGTAGGGTTGCCACATGAATAAAGGACAGGTACCTAAAAATAGGGAATTTTTCACAAAAATAAGGGACACTTCCTAAAAATTTGGAAATCATCAATTATTTTTCAAGTTTTTATGAAGTGTCCCTTTATTTTTGTGAAAAATTCCCTGTTTTTAGGTACCGGTTCCTTATTCTTTTATTTTAAAAAGTGGCAACCCTACCATGCGGAGACATGAGAGAAGCCTCCAATAATGATAGTAAAACATCAAAACATCTGGGCGCCCCTTGGGCAATGTCCTTGCAGACGGCTAATTCTCTCATATCAGAAGTGACTTGCAGTGTATATTTAAGGCATTCCCAAGTTTTGCTGACAATAAAGCAAACTGTCATGGGATTTTCTGGGGCTGAGAATGTGTGACTCATCCAAGGTCACTAGTGGATTTCCATAGCAGGGCAGAGAATTGAATCCTGATCTTCAGAGTTGAAACCCAGTCCTTTAAACCTCTATGGCTTAATGGCTTTTGGGAAACTTGTCACATTCCCCCTATTCATTCATTTATAAAAGCCATCTTCTCCTTTCTCTATATTTTGAAAGTGCATAGCAGTAGTGTTCTATTTGGCTTCCATTTTTCTTTCCAAAGTGGCTCTGAGAAAGTTGCTAGACCCTACCCAGGAATGTATCTAATGGGAAATATGAAGATACTGCCTGATCAAATGTAAATTCTAACCACCAGTAGGCAGTTTTCCTAAGTCTCCAAATTTCTAGAATCTCAGAAATTCATTAGCATTCCTCTGGTAATTTTTCCTGTCACCCCTTTTTTTGGAAGACTAAGCTCCATTTTTAAATATACAAGTGGGGTTTTCAAGTGAATCCAGATCTGCCAAGCAGTCCATACCATATGTCTTCCACACAAAAGAAGACATATAGCTTTCTTCCAGAACACACAAGAATTATCAGTCCTCCCTAATTTTTTTATTGTGGATATGTCATACAGGTGACAAAAAGCATATCTGCACTGAACAGTGATACCAATTTCATAACACTCTATTCACCAGCAGCAATAGTTCTTACCAATCAAAAGATTGGCAGTTTGAAGCCCTAGTCGGGGTGAGTACCCGACCTTTAGCTCTGCTTACTGTCCACCCAAGCAGTTTGAAAAGAGCTGTGAGTAGAGAAATTAAGCACCACTTAAGCAGGGAAGTATTTTATGGCACAATAAAGGAAATACCGGACAATGCTAGCAATCAAATTTATTTATTTATTTACTTTATTTACATTCTGCTCTTCTCACCCCGAAGGGGACTCAGAGCAGACTACAGGTACACATACTTAGCAGACAATCCCTGCCGTTTCCACATATACAGTACACACAGTACACTGTCAGGACTGGGAGACCTGAGCTTGGGAGAAGTTCAGGCTCCCAACCTGCCATGAGATTGCACCGACCTTTGCCCCAGTTCTTTGATGACCTTGGCTCCAGTTGCATAGAGACTGTGCTGAGTCAAGTGGGAGTGACGTAACTTCCAGATGTGTGTGGGGCTGCGGAGGGAAGTGAGGCAAACTCCTCCGAGCCTGGACATTGGACAATTGGACTCATAACACTGACTCATGGGCCCATGAGGTCACATCCCTTCGGACTATGGGATATGCTGAATCACCCGGATATGGTGCAACCCTGCTTGGACATTGCATGGGCAATGGGGAGGGGCTCAGGGTATATAAGGTGTGTTTGGGTGGCGGGCCGGTGCTTTTGCTTCACATGTGTCGTACCTGCAATAAAATCGTGTTGGACCGTGCTTCAATCTACGCGTGATTCTTACCGAGTGTTGGAGAGTCGTTACAGAAGCAAAAGCCCCTTTTCAACTATTCCAGCAATGGAGAGGTTGGCTTGGAAAGAAGAAGAATATATTGATAGATGGGATTCGGCTCCTGAGGAAGTCCGGCGAACTATGGAGTGGGATTGGACCACCCTCGACCAAGTGGGGTGCCCGGATGAGCACCGAGAGATGATGGAAGGTGCGGTTGCCCAGGAGGGTGAGCTTGGAGAAGCGGAGTGACTGTGGGAAGCTCAGGTGAGCTTGGAAGTGGCCCGGCGAAGGAGAGAGCGATATGACTCCAGACAGGCGGAGGTCTGGAGGGCCGGAGGGATCGGAGGAGCTGTTCCGAAGGACTGGTCAGCTCAGGCAGATCCAGAAGTGTGTGGGACCAGGGAGACTGTGCCGAAGGACAGGCCAGTTCAGATGGAGGTCCGGAGGGCCGGAGGGATCGGAGAAGCTGTTCCGAAGGACTGGTCAGCTCAGGCGGATCCAGAAGTGTGTGGGCCCAGGGAGACTGTGCCGAAGGACAGGCCAGTTCGGATGAACTTGATGGAGTGTGGTAGTGAGACCACGGAACCTGCATCACTCTCGGAATTGGAAGTGATGAAATGTAAGTTGGAGGCTATGGAACAGACCATGAGGAGGATGTCTCGAGCCATGTCCCAAAGAGAGCCGATGGAGTCAGTATGGAGTGCCCCGGGCGGAGGAGACTTCACTTATTATTCATGGATGGATGGCGGAATATCAGCTGAGCGTCCTAGATCTCCTTTGGGAGTGAGGACCGTTGGTGGCCATCCAGGAGGAAGTCCGGCTCAGATGAGGCGCCCTGTGCAACAGGCTGGAATGGGAAGAGGTGTTACCAGGCTCGAGGTCCCTCAAGGGAGGGAAGTGCTGTCCCAGGAATTTGGGGCCCGTATGAAGAAGGAACCATTACGGGTTGAGTTTGAAGGGGAAGCCTGCAAAGTAGCCTTTTTTGCCGCTACGGTGCAAGACCATATGGAGGACTACAGTCACCTTTATCCCAGCGACAACAGCCGAGTGCGGGCCATCGGAGCGGTGTTCAAAGGAAGGGCAGCTGAATGGTATGTCCAATGCCATGACCACCGAGACCCGTGTTTGCGATCCGTGAGAGATTTTCTGCAGGCGCCATACGGTTATGTAGGTGATGTGTGGTTACAGAGTCATGAGAAAGAGTGTAAGCCATTGAATGGTTTGTGGATTATGGGCGGCAAGGTGTATGTCCCTCAGAGTATGAGAGAGAAAGTGCTGAGGTTGAATCACGATCATAGATCTGCTGGTCATTGGGGGGTCACGAAGACTCTTTTGGTCCTTAAGAAGAGGTATTGGTGGCCGGCCATGAGGGCTGAGGTGAAGAGATATGTAGAATGTTGTGAGACGTGTGCTAGAAATAAGGTTCCCTCTGCTAAGCTGCAGGGGTTGATTCAAGTGGTGGTTACTCCTGTGAGGCCGTGGACGCATGTCAGCACTGATTTTGTGGGGGAGCTGCCCTCGAGTCGGGGTTATAGGTATATTTGGACCGTGCTAGATATGTTTTCTAAGCAGGCCCATTTTATTCCATTAAAGGGATTGCCTTCTGCAGAGAGATTGGCTGAGTTGTATGTGAGGCATGTGTACCGTTTGCATGGGTGCCCGGAGCAAGTTTTAAGTGATCGTGGAGTTCAATTTACTGCTCAATTTTGGGAGCGATTTTTGGAGATGTTGGGGCTCAGAGGCGTCTTACGACCTCTTATCATCCTTGCTGCAATGGGGCGTGGAGAGAGCTCAGAAATCGTTAGGGTCTTATCTACGTATTTTCAGCAACAAGGAGCAAAATAATTGGTCTGATCTATTGCCTTATGCTGAGATGGCTTATAACAGCTCGGTGCATTCTTCCACCGGGAAGTCTCCCTTTGAGGTAGTCTATGGTCAGGAGGTGGCTCCTTTGCCTCAGCTATTGGAGTTGGGAGGGGAGGAGAGGGTGGAATGGAAGATACGAGCCCGGGAGGACTGGAAGGAAGTGGCGGATGCTTTGGGAAAGGCACAACGTTCTTACAAGTTGTTTGGAGACCGGAAGAGGCAAGAAGGGGAGGAGTACAGTGAGGGGGATTTGGTGTGGCTATCCACGCAGAATTTGAAATTGGGGTATCCATCCAAAAAGTTAAGTCCGAAATATATTGGGCCTTTTAGAATTGAGAAAGCGGTGAATAAGGTCTCATATACCCTTCTGTTGCCCAAGAGTTTAGGGAAGGTTCATCCCACGTTTCACTGTAGTCTGTTGAAGAAGTATGTGGGGCCCTTTCCTCCTCCGGATTGGGACCTGTCTTGGTTTAACTGGAGGTGTCCAAATGACACCTCTGGTAAAACCAAATTAATTTGGAACAAAGCAAAGTTTCTCTGATTTTTTCCCAATTAATTAAGCACCTGGCAAGATCCAGATATAAAGGTAAGATCTGGGTCTTACCATGTATGAGTCCTGTGTGGATTGGGTCCAACGACTATGTCACACAATTCCCAGAATGAATCCCCAGAGCCAATCCATACAGCCAACTGAGAGGGCACCCACCCCTTTCCCCCAACCCCAAGATAACCCCTCCCCCCAGGTCTCCTGATGCATAATTTTAGTGTGCCAGAAGGTGAAAGGAGGAACATAATGGTGGTCAGTGTGTGTGTCCACAAAAAATGTCAAACCATACATTGAACTATCTTTGGAACCATCTCTATCTTTTAATGTCCAAACACATTCCACTTCAAGCGAAATGTTGAGCTAAATCCAGCGGTTCCTGCAAGGGAGAACATTCAAAGGATTTCAAAAGAAGAGAAAAGACATGTGAAATTTGTCAGGAGTGTGCTACTCTTCTGTGCGTCCAAATAGAACTGAAGACTTATGGTGTTTTTCACCAAGACAACAGCTAAACCCTCGCCCACCTGTAGAATATTTACTTTGAATCTTTTTTTAACACCCTAAGGTCAACACAAGGCGATGATGTAGGTCTGTCTATAGAAACATTGATCTCAAAGAAACAAACAGATAGGATCATATCTTCGGGAAGAAGTTTACCAAGAAGTTTCTAAAAGGCCCAGTCATGGCTCCATCCCTAAACAGGATGACATGCCTCTTTATACCTATCGCTGAGATGAAGTTTTTTAAAAGGTGGATGAGAGGAAATCTTCCAATCACATGGAGATTTGCCTTGCCTCACATTGGTATAGCTCGTAGGAGGAGCGGCACATGTACTTGAATGCTTTTGCAGCTGTTGCACATTGCAGCAGACCTTCCATTAGCCAATGTTTGGTAGATAGATATCCATAATCAGAAAGACTTGGAGTGCATCTAAACTGTTGAATTAATGCAGTTTGACACCACTTTAGCTGTTATGACTCAATGCTGTGGAATCTTGGGACTCTGATATAGAAGGTTGAAGACCTTGTAAAAGTACATCTCCCATTTGCATGCCCATTCCCCGAAATGAAGAGACCACACAACATTTTCTTGGCTTCAAATTGGGCAACTTTTATTTAAATGTTACCTATTTAACTTTCCTTAAATTAACTCAGGGGGTGTCAGGAATATGGAATATCCAATATAAGTAATTTATGGGCGAAACACCTGGATTGCCTGATTATCCAACCAGGGCAACCTTTTAGGGAAATGAGAAAGAGGTCCATTCTCAAGATATTGAGATCAGTCTCTTCCCAATCCAGGGCCATTTAACTTTACCTCACACAACAACTTGAACTTTAAGATGGGTGTTTAACTTAATGGCCTTCACCCCTGAAGGGGGTGCCTAAGGTGCGCACCAACTACTGGATTTCCCTAGCTATTTTCCGCTAAGGCTGATTTATGGGCAACCCACCACCCCATCTAGACCCTAAACAGCAAAGGGGTAGGCAAAAAATCCCCCACACCCCAAAACATAGAGTGAAGGGGAAAAATTCCTACCCGGCTCCAACGGGGGGTGGGCCGACGTTCAGGCTCAAACTGGCCTGTGGGACTGGCCTTCCGGTGTAACGCCACACCCCTGGATGCTGGGAAGTTTCACTGAACCTTCTTCTTCCAATGGGGGTGGGCTGCAAATGTCTTTCTTCTCAGCTGCACTGGGAGGAAAGGGTGAAATTCATAACAATGAGCCATGGCAATTAAACTGGTCTCTAGCTAGCAAACACCAGTTTTAAACACTTCCAAGGTCATCTCTGCTTTAAATGGACCAAAATAGTGAAGAGTTACTTTGTCTCTTTTGCACCCTTCTCTCAGGGCAGAAATGGGTGCCACTTTGACAGATGACTTTGGCCGAGGAAGGTTTTGGAAGCTGAGTGCCTTTGACTCAACCTTCAGTCCCATTGTCACTTGGAGTGACCATACACTTGGAGCTCTTAAGTGCATTTCTTGTCACAAGCATCTTAAATCAATGCCAACAGAAATGTGCCCGGGTTTCTAAAAGTTTGCTCTTAATGGCCCAGCCTAATTTTCAAAGTTTCAAAGGGGGATTCCAAGGCAATCTTATTAAAAATATATATCCAGTCATCCTCCTCCTCCTTCTAGTATGCTTTAGTAGAAGGATCTAGAAATGCAGGATCTATGGATTCCTAGCATTGTCTTTTAGATTACAGCACATGCAGCCATCCAACTGGGATGGCCAATGGCCAATCCTGGCTGGTACTTTGGAAGCTGTAGGCCCCCAAATAGTATTTTGTGTGTGTAAAGCTCTGCCATTAACTTGGTTTGCACACAGAGCGCATTTCACCCTGCAGGCTCTCAACCCAGCCAGAACAAGGACAGTGTCTTCATATGACATATGACATCCATTGGAGTTTTGAATCACTGTGCTTTCAGGGATAAATGTATCAGATTACGTGCTTTTTATCCATGTCTTAGGAAATTTTGCCTCACTTTGTGCACACAAAGAAGAGCCTCAGATGGCATTGCTACTTTTTGTAAACAACAACAACGAATTTAAACTTTAAGCAGTATCCAGTAGGGCTTAGAGGTATTTATTCAGTATTTGTTGTGTCAGAATCAAATTGAGACTACAGTTATAATGTATAGGAAATCCACAAACAAAGTTAAAAACTTGGCAATATTAAATGTCCTTTGACCACAGACTGGCTACTTGGAGTGCCTCTGGTGTCACTGTGAGAAGGTCTCAGGTTGCATTGTAGTAAGTGGTCCATAGTTTGCTCTTCTCCATACTAACATGTTGTGGACTCCACTTTGTAGCCCCCTTTCTTAAGGTTAGCCTGCATCTCGCAGTGCCAGAGAGCTGTCTGTTCAGCACCTTCCAGGTTGCCCAGTCTTCTGTGTACCTAGGAGGGAGTTTCTCATCTGGTATCAGCCACTGATTGAGGTTCCATTTTTGGCCTGCCACTTTTGGACTCTCGCTTGCTGAGGTCTTCCTGAGAGTATCTTTAGATCTTAGGAAGCTGTTTCTTGATTTAAGGCATTGGCTTGCTGGGTGATATCCAGAGGATGGGCTGGAGATGTCAATGCCTTGGTCCTTTCATTGCTGGCTGCTGCTTCCCAGCGGATGTCAGGTGGTGCAATACTGGCTAAACAGTAATTGTCTAATTTTAGTTATCCTATCCCCATTTCAGTATGACACTAATTCAACAACACTCAGCTATGCCTTACCCAACACCATTGATGGTCAAAGACGGATTTCCTCACTCTTGCTGGAGGTGGCATCGAGCCACTGTGACTAGTAGCCACTGAGGTCCCAATTTCCCATGCCTTCTACCATTCCTTTTTTCAAGCTATTCAAGCTGCCATTCATCTTTACATCTTGTCATAGTCTGATCTACAATTTAACAACTCATTGTATGACGAAATGGTTCCTATTCACTCATCTGGTATCACCCACTATTCAGCTTTTGTGGGTGACCTTAGACTCTATCATTCTGCCCATTGTTTCCTATGTAAAATGCGAAGCCTCCCATGTTGTTGTCATATACGCCGCTTGCTCTCACTTTTTGCTAAGGAGCTCCCCCAAAAGTAGGTGTACATTGTGTAATGGGCTCCATGGCAAAAGGGGCGAGCAAGTGGTGTACAGCAGACAAATTAGCCCATATGATGAGGTAATATGTGTGAAATATATAGACGGTCCTGAGTCCTCTCAGATAGCTTCTCAGATCTGGTGAGAAACTACCCACATTACCACTATTATGATGAGGGTTCACTGCCAACCCAGCTGTGTGTGTGTTGTCGCACAATGACTGGGCCTGTTCCACTCTTGCATCACTTCTACATCACAGATCCCTAAGCATCATCTCTAAGCCTTCCCTGCCACAGGAAAGGAAGTCTCCTTAGCCTGGCTCCATGGGCCTTGCAGCTCAGCCAGTGTAGCCCCTTAAATGCAAATATGACTCAGAGAGTTATGCGTGATGTGCTGTGCATCAGCCCTTCAGATCCAGCGAGTGCATTCTGTCATATGACCTTTGCCACTAGCTTTCCTTGCCTTTACATTTATGGGCAGAGAAAATGCAATGGAAAACTCCTCCTTCCTCTTGCTACTGTGCTGGCAGCACGTAGAGGCTGACCTAATTCTATCTACATCTAAGGACACTAGTCTTCCTCTTGCTTGTGGACATGGCAGAAAACACGCACACCCAGAAAGCCCATGTTTCCAGCAGTGCTTGCTTACAGGGGTCCTCTCAAGAGGGATGCCGGAGCCCCAGGACAGAGGCCTACCACCACTACAACTGCATTGCTGCCATTCAGTCCTATGGATTAATCTTCTGTGCACATGCATTCCCCATTTGTTGGGAATACCCTCCCTCTACTTTCCTCCTGAGGTGTGCGGTGGTGGACACTGTTCTCCTGACCATTTTTGCCCCTATAACAGCCCTGCAAGGTATGGAAGGCTGGGAGAATGTGTCTGGCCCATGCTCACTATGGCTAATTGGAGAATTTGACCCTGTGCTCCCTGGCCTTGGCCAACAAGCTAACCCTTTATACTGCAGAGTCTGTTAGAGAGAGATGGATCACCAAGTTTTAAATTACTGGGATCTAAACATGGAGCCAAAAACTGGGATTGGATTTGAAAAAGCTAGAAGGAATTGGTTGAGAAAGAGTTGGATACTGTAGATCAGTAGTTCACAACCTGTGGGTCCCCAGATGTTTTGGCCTTCAACTCCCAGAAATCCAAACAGCTAGTAAACTGGCTGGGATTTCTGGGAGTTGTAGGCCAAAACACATGGTTGAGAACTACTGCTGTAAATGGAGTGGCAACAATGGCCAGAAGTGGGGCTGGGCACAATCTCATGGTTCATGAGCCAAATTGGGACTTCTTGGCTTTTTAAGCTTTGGTATGGATTTCATGGCCAAAGACCATTTATTGGCTGGCTTGTAATGGCTGATTGGCAGATTATCCTACTTGAAAACACTAAACTTGCTACATTTTCTTCTACTATTCCACTAGTTATAACAGATAAGCTAGGGCTCCTGTTCCATAGCCAGATTCCCACTAGTGACACTGGGATGACTTTGAGTGATGCTTTACCAGGAGGTCTCCTGTACCTCCCTGTTCAATGGCATCATCCCAAGAGCACAAGTGTTGCAAGGGGACTTCCAAATGCAGCTCTGTACTCCCAAACACTGATTTGGTTCAGAGCTGTGCTTGGGGATTTTTCAGTTGCCCTTGAGCACCCAGCAGAGTTAGTCTAATGCTTTACTAAATATGCCTCCTTGGTCCTCTATGCTTGGCTGAGTGTGTCTTTTGAAATTTCAAGAGCTACAAGAAATTGCTTTGTAAGATTCCAGATGGATTGGGATGTGATAAGGTTGAATTCAGTGCCCTTTGCAACTTTGAACCCATTGAAATGACTGCTAAGAATCGAAACAATCTGAGACAAGAAAGAAGAGGAGAAATTAACCCATTTTTCTTGGCCAATTTCTTGACAAAGACTTTGGATTGCCATGACATTTTCAACCTGTGTGAGCTTTCCTGTGTGCTATTTGTTTTATTTCAGTTGAACTCTGAGCCAGTCCTCCGTCTTATATTATACCAACCACGTGCTGCCAGTTCTAAAAATAATTCCACTATAGATCCAAACTCGATAAGCAGTGTTCAGAAGGCTTCATTTGCAAGCAGTGGAAAGAGAGAGGCAGAATGCAGGAGGGCATAAAGGGCAGCGGGGGCAAGAAGCAACGCTTTGCTTTTTTTGGACCGACCCCTGAAACAGGCCCAGCATTTTAATTTTTCAAGAAAAATACCGTCCAGTCCCCCTTTCCTCCAACTATTCATCAGAGTTGTCTGTCATCTTATGGAAATTGATTACACATACAGTTAATGGGTTTTAGTAAATATGAAGTGAGATTAGCATGCAGAGGCTCTCCCCAGGCCAGCTTTCTCATGTCAGATGGTTTGTGCATTTTTCTTGGACGTTTAAATCCTGGGCAAATAGCTTCAGCAAATACATAGATCGGGGAGAAAATGCACTTTCAGCTACAGAGGCCACTCCTTACAGAATCTCTTTTTATCTGAAAACCAGGCAAATGGGGTGTGGTGGATGGGTGGGTAGGGTCATTATTTCTGTTTGCCTTCTGTACAGCAACTATTTTTAATGGTTTGTTTTGTCTCAGCTGCTTGGCTGAAGTCAAGGCCAAAGATGTGCTAAAAAAATCCTATACACCCCCCCCCCACACACACACACACAAGCTACATTTGATGTTGTACTGAATTGTAGTATTGTTGGGCCTTTCTTTTTGCTACGTGCCAGAAATAAAGCAAGTGTGCTTCAAAGGACTGGTGGGTAAAGGATCCCGAGTTATGGAGGAGGAAGTCCACTTTGGGTTTTAGTGTGAACTTCGAAAAGGTTTTCCAATCTTCCCAACAATTTCTCCTTAAAGGGTGTACCAGGAAAGCATAGGGACCAGGAGACTGCAGAGGAATGTAGGATGAAGTTATTGTCATCCATATCTCAAACAATAATTGCCAACCAAGTGTGAGACTTTATTTATTTATATCCCAACTTTATTCCACTTTGGAACTTAAGGTAGTTGACAACAGAATTTTTTTTTAAAAAAAAAAACAGCCAAACCTTCAAAAAATACAAAAATTACAAAAATTACAAATGGTTAAAACTATTCAAAATATTAAAACCAGTGAAAAACATAAATGTTTATAAATACATCACAACAATGACTAATCTGTGGTGGAATGAAAATCACATGTAGTTCACATCTTTACCAATCCACACATTGTTTTGCTAGAGAAAAGATATGCCACGCAGATGATCAGTAAAGAATAAGGTGTTTACTCTTCGCTTTGCAGAGCTACATATATACAGTCATGTGAACAGTTTCATTGACTCACTGTCCTTTGAGAGAGATTCAAATAGTTCTTAACCATCTATGTGAAGTATCTTCTTCCAGTAGCCCAGAAGCAGAAAATACAAACTGTCTTGATAAACTCCTGCACAGAGAAACTAAACTTGTAACTGTTGCCAAAACTCCCAGGCTCAGCTAGCTTCTCAGGTGTAGCCTAACCAATCAGCTTTGTGCTTTGCATTTTTCATTGAACACACCAACTGATTTATTACATGCTCCAATATCATCTACATGGGAAACAGAACCCATATTCACTGGGAGATTGATCCTGGTTAACCTCATAATAATGCTGCACTTTTGGAAGGTATTACAGGGTAAACAATGTTAATGTGATTTAGTCCACATTAAAAGAAGTCATGGGATAGTTTATTTTGTGATAGTCTAGAGTATGTCTGAACCTCTGGAGAAACCCTGTAGCTTTGGTGCAGTGTGGGCCATGGACCAGGTCTGATTTGGACCGGTCCATTGTCCCAATGGAGCACCACTGACATCCCCTATTCCTTGAGCTTATCAGTGCAGGGGAAAGGGGATGGAGTATGCCAATGTTGTATTCCCATCTGGCCACAAAACTCTATGTGAGTTCCTGACCATTACAGGAATCCCATACTGATATCAGCGAAGTTGCCCTCATAACCAGGAAGAAGGTGAGAAGATTGTCACACTAATTCTTCTTGGTCAGCTGGGTGGCCTCCAATGACCAAGAGCTGACATTGTGGCAATATGGGAGCAGTGACAGTGACAGCAGTGGCACAGTGTTTCCCCTTTTTCCTATACTGATAAGCACAATGAAGAGAAGATAGCAGCGGTGCTCTACGTGGACAATGGACAGGTCCTGATCTTGTGATCTACATGGCACTGAAGCTACAGGATTGATCCAGGGTTTCAGGAAAACTCTGGAGCATCCCATTACTTTTCTTTATGATTGGGAGGTTACACAGATCTCTGCTGTTGGTTGGGAAATAATGTGGTCCCAGCATGGCTGCACCATCTGGACTTTGACCTGGGTTAAGGATGGTGTATTTCCGGAAACCTTTTCAGAGCATTTGTGCTCTGGACCGATGCTGGACTAACCTGTCAGTGTAGACATGGACAGTTAGCAGATAGAAATCCAGAGCACTGCTTAGGAAGTGTGAGCCTACCGTAATCATTCTTCAAAGGCCTGTCTAAACAGAAAGGTCTTCTTCCAGGTATGGGCAGTGGGCATGGAGGGTGTTGGTCTAATTTTTTGGGGGTGAACCATTGAGTAAGTTCTTAAGGGAGGATGTTGTCCTTCATATAAGAACATAAGAAGAGCCATGCTGAATCGGACCTCAGCCCATCTAGTCCAGCATTCTGTATCACACAGTGGCCCACCAGTTGTACATGGGGATCTCGAGCAGAAGGGAGGTCAAAACCCTGACCTGCTCCCGACCCCCCACAACCAGTACCCCAGGGAAATCCTGCCTACCTCAACCAACTCCGAGGTGGCACTTGAATGTCCTTTTCAGTAACTATAACCTGGCCTTAACTGTATAGGGCTTTAGAAGTCAAAACCAGATCTTTGAAATGAATTTGAAATTTGACTGATGTCAAAACATCCTATAAAGTCCAGTGAGTTTTGTAAGGCAGTGCATGTTTTGCCCATGTTTTAGCATTTTCACAAATCTTCTTTCCTGTCCATATGCACTCACCACCTCCGTGTATGTCTGTCATTTTCAGAATACCACCCTTTCTTAACAAATATACTGTAATAACATCCTTGGTGTGAATTAAGTTGCGAACGCTTATGTGACAAATGATAGCATTCAGCAACAGGCAGGTTGTAATTTAATGCAAAAGTATTTTAATGAATGATTGCACCAAAGAGAAAAGAACATGCTTAATCCTATCATAAGAGCACTTTGACAGAGCTGGAATTATAATTCAACCAGCTGACATGTGTATCAGATAGAAATCTAACATCACATATCATAAAGGGCGGGGGAGGGAGTAGCGAAAAAGTAAAACAGAAAGTAGGTATGACAGGAAACAAATGGGAGTCCTAGAGGGAAAAATTCTCCAAGGAGAAAATGTGAGATGGATAAAGGGATGAGTGCTGAACTTTAACAAATGCTGTTGACTAAGGCTGTAATGGTCAGAAATTCACTTCTGGCTTCTTAACTGAACTGAAGTGAACACATCAGGCAAGAGTCTCCTACATCCTGTTTCAATACAAAATTAATGCTACTGGAAGCAAAGCAATGATGGTGAATGGCCATCATTTTACTGGGGCAATGAATCCACTCAGGTTCTAAAAGGGCTGTCCAAGGTGCTGAAGTGCTTGGAAGGCTAGGATTTCATACCTTGGATAGCTCCTTTGAAATTCAAACTAAAACTCAAAGCAGCTTGGCATTAATATCACTAGGCATCACTTTACAGGGGTTCTAGAATGGGAAATTAGCTCCTTTTTGATAGCCTTATTTTTATAAGGAGTACCATAAAACCCAATTAGAACTGGAGGCTGCAGAAATAAATTTAGAGTTCCTTGCAGTGCAAAGGCTGCAGTTTTCCTATTATTTTCTGAGGGGTCAATTAGAAATTCTCCCAGTATCACCTTCTGGAATTTACTATTAAATCCCTGGCAGAGCCACTGTGACGTAACACATCCCAATCATATAGGCTTTCCAGCAAGGTGGTCAATGACATTGCAGTCTGCTTAGAGTTCCAGAAGAATGAGAGACACCTCCACCCCCAGATTGTCTTCTGGCAAGTGTCATTTCACAGGGTGACTAAGGTTGCTTCCATTCCAAAACCAGACCTGAAACCTGATTGAAATGCACTGAGAAAATCACTCTCATTCCAGATAGTTCAGAGTTGGCTGGCAAGAAGCTATGAGAGCACATTGCTTGAAAGAGGATATTACTCTGCAGCTTGATAATTGTGGCCTCTAATGGACATAATGGAGACTAGCTGAATTGGAAGTGAAGCCATCCAATTTGGTGTGCTCCCTTAATAAACATTTGAAATGAATGGGGGGTTTTGTTTCAAGAAAAGATGAGTTGTCACAATGTCACATAATGCCTGATTGATCTTAGTCTCGCAAATGTCTGGCTCAGTGAAGTGCTTGATGACTTAGATAGGTGTATGTGTCTGGCTCAAAAGAATCTACAGGTTTTTCAGGAAACAGCTTCATCCACTATGCTAATGGTTCTCGACTTTTGGTGCTCCAAATTTTTCAACTTTGAGTTCCAAAAATCACAATTAGTATTACAATTGGTCAGAGATTCTGGAAGTTGAAGTTCCAGGCATCAGGAGATCCAGCGCTTGAGAACCAATGTTTTGTTCCCTATTGATGTATAGCAAATGCTTTGACTAAAATGTCTGGTTCAAGAGTGGCCTGTGTGGCTCATGAAGCTTGCAGATATCCAAAGTCCCAGATTCTCCTGAATCTCTATCCCTGTACATTGTTAAAAATAAAAACAGCATTACCATTGACAAAAACTTCCCAAGAGATGTGATGGGCCAGATTTGGGCCATGGGCTTTACATTTTAAATGTAAGGCTCATGGCCCGAATCTGATCCACCACATCAATTTATGTGACCCACAAGGTTTTCAAAGCCAGGACAACATAGTAAAATTGACACATTCTTACAAAGGCCCTTTGAAGGCAACCATAAGGCTGATCTGGCCCTCGGTGAAAATGGGTTTGACACCTCTGCTCTAAAACAATGTCCAAGAGGTTGTGAGATCTTAGATCATTGGTTCTCAACCTGTGGGTCCTCGGATATTTTGGCCTTCAACTCCCAGAAATTGTAACAGCTGGTAAACTGAATGGGATTTCTGGGAGTTGTATGCCAAAACATCTGGGAACCCACAGGTTGAGAACCATTGCTTTACACCAGGGGTGGGCAATTACTGACCCTCCAGGTGTTTTGGACTTCAACTCCCAGAAATCCTAACCAGTTTACCAGCTGCTAGGATCTCTGGGAGTTGAAGTCCAAAACACCTGGAGGGCCAGTAATTGCCCACCCCTGCTCTACACACACCATTTTTTGCTCCCAAAAGGGAGTTTTATTATTTTCACAACTCTGCATCTGTCACCTTGAATTGAATGTGGATGTTGTGTAACAGACAAAAATGTCTAGCCTTTCCAGGAGGAAACTTACCACCAGGATTGCAGCTTATAACTTCAGCATTAGTGACGTAAAGGGTGTGGCACATGAAGCTTCATCCTTCAGAAAGGAAAGAGTGGTAAGCTCATGGTAAGCTCAAGTGGAATGCTCAACTGCCATGGACTCTGCTTCCACTACCCCCAGCATCTACCAGCTAATGTGGTTGCCAATGTGTGGACCATCGAAGATTGAAAGTCTCATGGAGCACATTCAACTAGCAGGCCCCAATGCCTTACACAGGATGCTGCTATATATTGATTTCAACCTGATCCCCACCTTCACCATTGCAGATTACACAGGTTGATGAGAATTCAAAGAGTAATCGTCTTGGGCTGGGCTAAATGCAGAGGGAGAATCACCAAGCCTTTTTCTCCTCTGTGAAACTCATCTTTACAGATCCCAGTTTTAAGAGCACCTCACTCATCACATCTCCACATCTGTCCTCTTGTCAGCTGGGCTCGATGGCAATGCCTTGGTTCCTTTGAAGAGATTTAAAGCTTCCCATTCTTCCTTTGAAATGTGGGAATAAATTGCATATTAGGGTTTTGCAAAGTAAGCGAGGGGCCCTTTTCAGCCAGTCAGGGTTTTTTTTCTTCTTTCTTTTTTTTAAAAAAAAGATGTTTCAATAGAGGAATTAAGAGAGGATGGGAGAGTAAATGTGAGGCTGAGCTTAGTAGTTGTCTTGGGCACAGACTTCCAGAAACCCACCGCTTACAGTCATTGTGCAAACACGAGAAGAAAGGAGATGTCTTAAACAAATACCTTTTGTGGGATGAGTTTAAGAACACAATGATGGGACTTGGGTTGGGTGGAAAACAATGGCAACACCATTGAAAACTCTCCCCTGACAAGACTAATCTAAAAGGGGCTCCCTTACAAAAAATATTGAAGATAAGGAAGATAATGAAATGTTGTATCCTTCCCAACATGGAATGGATGTGGTCATCTCCACAGCTTTGAGAGCATGATACCAGTCGGATTATGGCAGCAGGCTTGGTTCAAGAAGCAAGCTGTCTATGATTCCTTTCAGAAGATTATCTTTTGCTTAGCAGCTTTAAAATCTCAAAATCCTCCATCTTTGTATGATGATTAATACGGCTGTTATTCAATTCTAAGACAGACATACTTGGAAAATCGCATTTGCCAGAACTTATGAATCCTGTAAGGTGGCATGATAAATGTTTGCTCATCAGAAGCCTATGGAAAATTGCTCAAAACAAGCCAAATCTACTTTGCATGAGGAACTGCGCCTGGAAATGCAGCAGTTCTTAAGAAGGTAATATAATAAAGCACTATTACACATAGTGTTCACACTCATTTGTTACCTCCCTGTTGGTTCTGATCGAATAAGTTTTGAAGGATTCTTTCATCCAAACATAGAACATGAGCAACTGTGCCTCTTTCATTCTACCTATGACTCTCTGGAGCAAATGTTAGCTGATGTCCTGTTGATTAGTTCCAACTATAGTAGACCCATTCAATTAATTGTTATGTGTTGAGTCAACCCAAAAGGCAAATCACATCAATTTAATGGGTTTAGTTAAGACTAATAATATGATTTAGGTTCCCCCTTCCCTGACCTTTCCAAGAAGTCTTACTGGTTGCTGGAGACAGTGAAAAGTATAGCCTGTGGGTAAAGTGTGGCCTTCAGGGATTTCAATGCACTATCCAGTACGTACCACAATGCAACATCCATACAACATGTCCACCTATAGTAGTGGTTTCCAACCTATGGTTCGTGGACCACCAGTGGTCTGCAAGAACTAATATATGGTCTACAGACTCACCTTTACTACATAGTTACAACAAGAGTGATTGGTCTCACAAAACACATTTATAGAGCCGAGGCTTATTAAATATGGCTTGCTGTGGACTAGCAGATGGCGACTACTGGATGGCATATATTCTGTATCAGAAACTAGAGCTGATGTGGTCTGTCCAATGCAATTTTCTGAATCAGCACCCCAAATAACCAAATTGAATATAATGTTGACAAAAAACTGAAATGTAACTCTTTTGGTACTAATGTTGGGGAGTGGTCCTTGATCAAAGTGGTCCCTGGTCAAGTGGCCCCTAGTCAAAAAAAGTTTGGGAACCACTGACCCACAGGAAAATAGCTGGACACTTCCCCACTGGGCCCACTTCACTTTGACAACACAGAAATGGCCATCTTGTCAAGAATCTGCTGCTTACAAAGTAGGTTTTCGAGGTGACTTTGGTTGTTGCATGGTCATATTTGGTGGTGTATTATTACTAATATTGCTGCTTCTATTACTATTAATAATAATAGCATAATTCCAACCTCCATAAGGATGAAAAGGTGATTTCACAAACACAGAAGTCTTACCACTGCCCCTCATTGTGGATCACCATTATATATAAATTAAAGTATGTACTTTGACTTTCAAGGATATTGACTTCTGCTGTTGAATTAAAAGGAACTAAATTGATGGTGATATTTACTGTGATATTGATTATCCTGTGGATCAGAGTGCCTTTCATTCCTTTTCCCATTGATTATAATGCATTTACAAGTTTACTACACAAAAATGGCCTCGGGGACACTTGTAGACTGAATGGTTCCCACCTGGGAACCAGTATCATTTAAACTTAGTATAATACAGCCAATAGTCAACAGGGATTTGCACTGTCTTGAGTAGGTAGTAAGACATAAAGAAAATAAACTCTTCAGTTATATCATATATTTAAGGCAAACACCATTAATATTTCCCCCTTATAACCCAATGAGTAACAATAACAGAGGTTGCTATGGTACATTCCATTGCTTTGTGGAGAAACTCCTGTTGACTATTTCCAAGCAGAGCAAATCCATTATTGATTTATGAGTCAGTCAACATATATGAAAAACTTGGAGCCCCCAGTGGCGCAGTGGGTTAAACTGCTGAGCTGCTGAACTTGCTGATCAAAATGTCGCAGGTTCGAACCTGGGGAGCGGCATGAGCTCCCACCATTATCCCCAGCTTCTGCCTACCTAGCAGTTTGAAAATATGCAAGTGTGAGTAATTAATAGGTGAGCACCAACCCACGGAGTCAGACATAACTGGACTTAATGTCAGGGGGGAACCTTTACCTTTACTTATATGAAAAACTAAATGATACAATCAGACTACTCTAGTTGAAACAAACATTTAGACTGTTTGGTCCAAGTAACCTTTCAGGGACATTGAGCTCTATGCTAGTCCCATCTCTGGACGGGCTCTGAAGTTCTTATATTCTCAATCAAAATGGTTGAGGGACTCAGATAAGCTTGGAATGAAATGTCTGGACCCTGAAGTCATTTGCAGCAGATGTGTATTTCTTTCAGAACTATGATCTTTATTTTACACCTTCTTTAATTTATCCAAACCTTCTCCCTGCCCCCCTTTAGTGGAGTCTTCTTTGCCTTGCATTTTGATTCTAAGCAACGTCAGGGCTAAGCACACATAATTCCTTTTTGAGACTAACGATATAAGATCAAATAATGAACTAATTAAAATGTATGCCCACCTTCCCTTGAAGTTATCATTCACATTCCCCTGAGAAGGTGTATTCTGTCTGGGGTGATCTGTTGGGAATACTTATGTATGTGCTCAAAAGAGTGGAAATAGTAGGTTTCTACCCTGCTTTCTCCTGTTAATAGAATAGGTCTTCATTCCACCACCAAGCCTGGTTCTTTGCTAGGTCTGCCTCATGATGCAAGAAGGTTTCCCTAATGCTCTCTTAAAATGTAACCTTAAGGGTCAAGTTTTCAAATTTTAGTCCTCTTTTCACTATTGCTTAATATTCCTTCAGAACCCACAGAATTATTTAATTTCTATATCATGATATGATATGATTTCACAACATTTGCAGCTGGTTCAAATTCATAGCTCATCAAAAGAGGCATTAGGTATCTTCCTACAAAAATGGCCAACCTAGGCCAATCGTTTACTCAGTGTTTGAAGCAGAGCTTCCTCTCTAAACTGGTGCTTATTAGCTGCTTCGAAATAGATATTCTATCATTCCTCAGTCTCAATGGAAATTGGCCACCCCTGATAAATTCTGCACCTTATTTCAACCCTCTTATCGGGTACCTCAACATTTTCGACAATAGTATCCCCCAGCCCTTATTCATTTGATTTCAGCACCTTTCATGTGCTCCTTTTAGGAATTTTGCACTCATTGAGTCTGAACTCAGCCATGTTCCCTTTATCTCAGCCATACTGTTTTATGATGTTGTTTTATGACTGTATTGTTTTATTATTTTATTGATTGATTTTAATTGTGTCTCTGTTTTTATCCGTAGCTTTCTGGGCCACCCCTTTGTAAGCCACCCCGAGTCCCCTAGGGCAGTGTTTCCCAACCAGTGTGCCGTGGCACACTAGTGTGCCGTGAGCAATCATCAGGTGTGCCGTGGGAAATTGGAACCTCCAATACCCTTTCTTCCCCCTCCTGCCGAACACTTTTTCTTCTCCACTCAGGCTCCCTTCTTCCCAGCCTCGCTCTGCTTGCTTTGCCTCGCTTTGCTCATGCTGCCACTTCTGCAGGAGGGGGGTGGGAGGAAGACGTGACCCGTGCGGGCGCTACTGCGCAGACTCGCCCCACGTCTTCCTCCCTCCCCTCCACAGTGCTCTCTAGATATAAGTGAACGACAACTCCAAAACTCAAGGTCAATGCCCACCAAACTCTTATAGTATTTTTCTCTTGGTTATGGTAGTTCTGTGTGGGAAGTTTGATTCCATTCCATCATTGGTGGAGTTCAGAATGCTCTTTGATTGCGGGTGAACTATAACTCCCAGCTGTTGAGCAAGACCTTCGCGTGTGTCTTTCTGCCATTCCTGCCAGGATAACTATGTTGTGTTCATCGAAACAGGCCCAGGTTTCACACTGAGTTTATAAATACAGTACATTTAAAAACATATTAACTATATGTATTACTGTGTTAGAGTGTCATTTTGTGTCATTTTGGTTGGTGGTGTGCCCCAGGATTTTATAAATGTATAAAATGTGCCGCGGCTCAAAAAAGGTTGAAAAGCACTGCCCTCAGGGAGATGGTGGCGGGGTATAAAAGTAAAGTTGTTGTTGTTATTATTATTTGAAAGCAAGATGCCAAACCAATGACTGGTTAAACAGCATTACTTGTGGCATCCAAAATAGACATGAATAGTTATCTTTGTCTGATAAATTATGTTGTTTAACCTTAGTAAGAGATTATTTGAACTAGAATGTAGGCATGGTTTCGAACCCAAAAATGGCGATTCTAAAATCAAATGGGGGGGGGGGGGGATTTTTTTTATTAGTTAAAGAAAGACTTACAAAAAAATTTCCAAAAATTTCTAAAATGTAACTTAATTACTAATGACATTCGTTAGTAATTTGTATGCCAGCGCATGCGCATTCCAGATGGTTTTGGCCTACAACTCCCAGAAATCCTAACAGCTGGTAAATTGGCTGGGATTTGTGGGAGTTGTAGGCCAAAACTTGAATAAATCACACTGAATTCTAGATGGGACTCTCCAAATAGGAAGGAGGGAAAGAAGGAGGGAGGGAGGGAGCGGGTATTCTATTCTTGGAAGCAGCAAAAGAAAAGGAGGAGGAGCCCCCCCCCCTCGCTCCTCGCTGCCTCTCTCTCACTCTGATCCCGAGGGAGCGAGGACCCAAGTTTGCCCAGGCTGGTCATATACCTACATTCCATGCACATGCAATAATACAGCAGTAATAACAATGGGTATAAGAAGAGGTAAAATTCAAACCGAAGTATTCTGACTGGTCCCTCTTCATGCGGTGCAAACGGGCTCTTCTCTGTGAGCCCGGGAAAAGCCAGCGTTTTCTGCTTGGGTGCACACACATACATATTCTTTGGGGGGGGGGATTTGCTGCAGAATCTTCTCTATGAGCCCGGGATTCTGCAGCAAATCCCCCAAGAATATGTATGTGTGTGTAGCAGAAAACGCTGGCTTTCCCAGGCTAATAGAGAAGAGCCCGTTTGCACCGCATGAGGCAGGGACCAGTCAGAATACTTCGGTTTAAATTTTACCTCTTGTTATTGTTATTACTGCTGTATTAATGCATGTGCATGGAATGTAGGTATGACCAGTTGGATTACTTATAATATTAGGCACTTACAGTAGCATTCATTCTATTATACATTAGGTTGGTTTCTCACCCCAATACTCTTTGATGCTTTAGATCCTGGCAGGGCAGGAGAAGCAGGGAAACCTGGAAAAAATGTAAACAGAGAGGTTTACTCAGAAGTAAATCCACAAGGAGGGCCCTTCATCCAAAGTGCCCCCTTGCAGATTTACTTCTGAGTAATCCTCTCTGTTTACATTTTTCCGGCTTCCAGCCGAAAGAAGGAGCGAGTTTAGGGCTTGCCTTGCCATAATACTTATTGGCAAGGGAGGCGGGAGGGTGGTGAGAGAGAAGGAGGGTGCCCCCTTACGACCTAATAACGACACTTAAGAAAATCCTGGCCCCGAAGTTCTGAAGAAAGTCCACTTCCTGGTTGGCGTTCCAGGTGCGGAAATACTCAAAAGTAGCATTTCTTACGAATTTCTTACGAATCATTTCATTTTCATAACTTTTTTCTCATGCCTACTAGAATGATACATGTAAGCCAGTGCTTCCCAACCTGTGGTCCGCAAGAATGAAAATATGATCTGCAGCATCACCATTACTACACTGTTTCCTTGAAACCACATGGCAACAAGAACGACTGGTCTCGCAAAACCCTCTCATATTGCTGAGGCAACAGGAATGTTGGGAGGAGAGAGGCTGACTACCCACGAAAGATTACTACTACCACATTAGCTCTAGATTATTAAATATGGTTTTCTGTGGATGAGCATATGGAGACTACTGGATGGAATATGTTCTGTAACAGAAACTAGAGCTGATGTGGTCTGTCCAATGCATTTTTCTGAATTAGCATCCCAAATAACCAAACGAAATTTAAAGTTGACCAAAAACTGATTTGTAACCCTTTGGGTACTAATGTTGGAGAATGGTCCCTGCTCAAAGTGGTCCCTGTTCAAGTGGTCCCTGGTCAAAGTGGTCCCTGGTTAAAAAAAATTTAAAAAAGATTGAGAACCACTGATTTACTATAGGCTGTGACATCAAATCACCTGTCTAATGTAGAAGAATACAAGGCAGTATCTCCCCAAGAAATATCTGTCCTGCTCTTTCTTGAAGGCATCTAGCAAATGAAAGTTCTGTCAAACTGCTCCTAAAATGAAAAGATTTCTCATATTTAACCAAGATCTACCCTCTTATAATTTAAGACCATAAGTTCTAGTCTTGCCCCCATGAAAGATCAGAAAATAGGATTTTGCTGTCTTCTATATGATGGCTTTTCAGATTTTTAAAGCAATGCCATGACTCAGTTGGGTGCTCCGCCATCTTTGGACTCTTCTCCAAAGAGTCTCTTTCTTTGGAAATTTTTAGAGGCTGGGTGGTATTTGTGTGTTCCTGCATGGCAGGATGTTAGATTGGATGGACCTTGAGGTCTCTTCTCCGTATCTCTGACCTTCCTGTGTTTACCTCCTCTGAAGCTCTTCCAGGTTATTGGCATGTAAAGTGTGATCCTTATATCCTACAGAATTACAGAATTCCATTATTCTCTACAGTAACCAGAAATAAGATATATTCATTGAAACCTGCTTATACTTTTTAATAAAATCTTTAAAATGTACTTATTAGGGTGAGCAAATCCTAAATCTCTCTCTCTCTCTCTCGGCATTACTTCGCGAACGAAGATTCAGGAAGGACTCATCCCACGCTTTTTACAAGCGCGTTGATGACTAAAAAGGCCAATCTGAGATAGGCACGTTCGGTTGCAGAAAGCGCAGCAGAAAGTCTCCTTGGGTGATGTTTTTTCCAAGTTGCGGTTCTTTCTGCGTTGTCGTTTCTCTTCGAGACCCATTCGGCGTGTCTTCTCGAAAGAGGCCGCAGCATTGTGGATAGTGCTTCTCCATGGCTCCCGATGTGAGGCCAGGGTGGACCATTGTTGGTGATCAATCTGGCCGAGCCTGAGATGTTGTTTCAGGGAGTCCTTATATCTCTTTGGGGGGCCTCTCTTGCGCTGACCCGTGGCGAGTTCACCGTAGAGTAGTATCTTTGGGAGGCGGTGGTCCTCCATCCTAGAGACGTGTCCTGCCCAGCGCAGCTGTGTTCTCAATAGCATGGCCTCAATGCTGGTGATCCCTGCTTGCTCAAGGACAGCAACATTCGTCACATAGTCGGTCCAGTGTATATTTAGGATTGTGCGAAGACAGCGCTGATGAAAGCGCTCGAGGAGTCGTAGGTGTTGGCGATAGGTGACCCATGTTTCAGACCCATAGAGGAGAATGGACAGTATGATAGCTCTGTACACACTGATTTTGGTGCTTTGTCTCAGGTGCTTGTTGCTCCAGACTCTTTTGTGAAGCCTTCGAATGCACTATATGCCTTTGATAATCTGTGATCTATCTCTTTGTCAATC